>JAWDJD010000001.1:89422500-89970000 GCA_035047305.1 Bradypodion pumilum
GCAAACAAGAATGCACACAATACTGAGGCATCTCACTCTTAAACTGAGACCAGTTATAGAACTTCCACTAGCAGAAGAACAGATGGGCTTCAGGAAAAACAGAAGCTGTACAGATACAGTTTTTACACTTAAATGACTAATAGAGGAAAATATAGAATATAATAAAGATCTCTTTGTTGTATTTGTAGACCAAGAGAAGGCATTTGATAGATTTGACAGGAAACTGCTATGGCAAGCATTGGCCCAATGTGGAGTAAGTGAACATCTTATCAGATTATGTAAAAGTTTATATAGTGCAGAAGTGTAGTTAGAACAAGTCAAGGAATATCAGAACCCTTTGCAGTAACATATGGAGTGAGGCAGGGATGCGTACTATTACAACTCATCACCTACATAGACAGCATAAGCAAAAAGGCTAAGCCCATGAATATCAACAAATTATTTTTTGCAGATGATCAGACATTGATAACAAGTACAGCAAAGGAACTACAACAACACCTTACATCCATGAACCAAGAATGTAAGATAAATAATATGATAATCAATAGAAGACAGAGGTAATGGCAATTGAAAGCAAACAGCATACTCAATCTAGATATCGAAATACAGTACAGGGAACAAGCTTAAAACAAGTGGCAGAGTTCAAATACCTAGGAACAATATTTACTGAAAATGGCAAAATGGGTAAAGAGATTAGCAGCGTTTCCTGTGCACCTCACCCGGATGGTGAGAGCCCGACCTGCCAGCAGCTCCCAGAGGCAGAAGACCAGGCAACCTGCCAGTAGCGGTCGCAGCTGCCGCATCCTTTTGGCCATGCTGCTCTGGGACCTCGCTGCTTCTCTCCCGCAGCTCACACTACTGGCCTGGGAGGAGAATCAGCTGTGGCCACCATCGCCACCCTCCTGACCCCACCTGGCTGGAGAGTTGAAGAGACGCCGGAGCCACAGGCTGGAGGAACTCACCACTTCTCTCCCTCAGCCCACACCAACGGCCGGGGATGAGAGACAACTGTGGCCGCCATTGCCACCCTTTTGGCCTTACCTGGCCCTGCCTGGCCGGAGGGTTAAAGGGATGTTGGGGCTACCAGGGTGCCCTCCTATGAGCCACCAGGGCCTGGGCAGCTGAGATTGCCAAATGCCGGATGCCCCCTTTGAGTCCTCGCCACCAGCAGGAGTCGGGGGGGGGGGTCTTTGAAGGGCTGCCAAAGCTCCATTGAGGATGTTGAGCCCTGGGCTCCATTAAGGATGTTGAGTCCTGGGCTTCATTGAGGATGTTGAGCGGCAAGGACTTTGTGATTTATTTTTTATTTTTCATTGATATTTTAGTGTTAAACTGTGTTTTATTGTGTATGTTATTGTGTTGATGTGTATTGATAAGTCTGTGAGCCACCCAGAGTCACACTTCGTGAGTTGGGCGGCATATAAGTCAAAATAAATAAATAAACTACTACTACTCCTTCACCGGATGGATGGTGAAGTCCTTTCAGCCATGCCGCTCTGGGACGCTAAGCTCAGGAAGAGCCTCATTGTGCTGGAGGTGAGTAGGAGGAGTCCCAGAGCAGTATGGCTGAAAGGATGAGGCAGCTGCAGCCGCCGCTGGCGTGTCAACTGGTCTTCTGTCTCTGGGAGATGCTTGTGGGTCAGGCTCTCACCACCCAGGTGAATCACACAGGAAGCGCTGTGGGAGCTGCTGGCAGGTCAGCTGGTCTTCTGCGGCCAGGTGCTGCTGGCAAGTCAGCCCCTCACCGTCTGGGCATGCTTTCACCTCCGAGCTTCCCATGCGCCTTTGGCCCCGGGCAAGGCACATGGGAAACGTTGCTGGCACTGATGGGAGGTGGGTGGGGTGGGGCGGTGGGCTGGTGGCCTCCCCCTCCTCCCATGACGATATCCTGAGGGTAGGGCACGACACTTCAACCAACATGGCTCCTCCTCCTCCCTGGCTTCTGCGGCGGCAGTTCTTCCTCCTCCCCCTCCTCCTCTTCTTCCTGGCTCCTGGTCACATCCGGAGTGTGGGGAGAGGAGGAGGAGGTGGTGGCGGGGAGGTGGGTAATGCAGCATTCAGACTATAAGACGCACCCTGTTCCCCTCACTTTTTGGGGAAAAGTGCGTCTTATGGTCCAAAAAAATACGGTACATTAGGAGTTATCTTTTTCATTCTGTGTGAACTGGAGTACATTGTAGAATCCAACCCATTGCTATTAGGAGTGGCCCAAGACAAATGTCACTCCCCCTTCACCTAAGTCAAGATACTTTGTACCCAAAGTCAGCAGAGTGATTTGGGTATATTTGGCCAAAGAAAACTCCATTTCCAATCCTAGAGGTAAACAACTAAAAATTTCATGTTCTTCCATCATACCCCAAATCTGCTGCCTACAGCAGCTACTTCACTCTAGAAGGGCAGTTCTGATAGTTGCATATTGTAAGGGCAAACTGATAATGTTGGGCAAAGTTTATTTATTTTTAATTATTTAATTCATTTTTCTGATTTATATTGCTGCTCAACTCCGAAGACTCTGGGCGGCTCACAGAAAACAAAATCAATATCACATTTTAAAACAAAAAAAAACCCATTAAAACTGCCACCAAAATTACCCCAACAGATTAAGAGATTAAAAGAAGGAGAGAGTGTTTTTACTAAATCAGCCAGCAGGCAGGGGTCACCACATTGCTGGTGCCCCACACCTGCTTTGCCAGCCAGGTTTTTAGCCCTTTCCTGGAGGGCGGCAACTCTGTTTGGAGATGCAGCTCAATTGGCAGGAGGTTCCATAGGGCTGGAGCAGACACAGAGAAGACCCTCCTGCTGGTGCTAGAGAGAGAGTTTACTGTTGTTATTAAGGCAACCCTGTCAGAGTAATTGATCTTCTTACTGACAAAATCTGGCTAACCTTCCAAATTCCCCTTGCACACACTTAAATAACACATATGCTTACCACACCCCAATGTGCCATACAAGGAAATCTTGTTCTTTTGATATTGCCAATGGTTCTGACTTTCAATGATTTATTGTTATTAGCTTCATGTTGAGTAAATAATTCCAGAATGGATGATGGCAGTGTTTTTGCAATGAATCTGAAGAATGAAATTCTATACAAGCTTTTCAGGGATTAGGACCCACTTCAGTGGATGAATGAAGTAGTTTCATATTGGTGGAAAAATATTTACATACTTCACCCAGAGAATGCTCTAAGCACTATGGGATGGTATGTAAGTGTCATTGCTATTGCCATTGCCATACTTATATTTTTATATTTCCATTTATATTTCTGGGGAAAATTTGGGTCAAGCATCAAGTTATTTATTTTGATAATCAGTGTCACTTGCATATTTTTCTAAAAAGATATATTAATAATTGGAAGACGTCAGTTCTGTTTTTGGAACAGGTTATGCATCTTTCTTTTGTAATGTTTTAACTATTGGCTGTTCAAAGTCTTGTCCAATCCTCAGGAGTATGTGTTTGGTTAGAGGAAGGTCAAGAGAACAGAGTTTTCTGCAAATAATTTTCATTATATTTGGTTATAGTTTTTAAGCAACATTTCCCTTATGCCATTATGAAATTCTGTTCAAGTCCACATCCTTTGCTTTCAAGCAATGGAATTATCAACAGAACGAAACACAGCAATTTCCTTCCTGGAAATGTATCTGAGATTCTAGTCTTCTGAGTCTTAAGGAATAAATATTCTGAGCAAAACAAAAGGATCATAGACGTGGCCAGAATTCTTGGTCATTATAACCTACCAATTTAATTGTGGCAGGAGTTGCTAAACCTAAACACTCTCTGACAGAAGTTTGTTTTAATAATGAAAACAGAGTGGGAAATGGTTGCTCTGAATTCTTGGCTTTTGCGTACAATACTCATATTTTATGATTTCAGCTTTATTGCATTATATTACACTATTATTTTAAGAAGTTTGTGTTCTGTGCTTATTAAGGATTTGCCAGAACAGTTTACCTTTTTTTCAGGAGGCATACAAAAAAGAAAGAAAAAGGATTCTATGGAAACCCACAGTAAATCTTGGGCAGGGAAAAGCAGGTATGTAGGATTATAAAGTGTTCCAGGAGAAAGGAACCCAGAAAAGGTTTATCGGATGATCTTTCTAGTTCCAAAGATGTGGACCTAAGAATCTTAGAAACATAGGTTTCCAGAGACTGTCATGATACACTCTGCTCACAGCTTCCTGTTCTACAGGTAGCTTCTTCTTCTGCTTATTGCTACTTGTGCGCAAGCTGTTCTTGCCAAGGTATTGACCAAAGGTGGAAGCAGAAAAAGAAGAAGAATCTCTCTTGATCTCTTTCTTTAGGTGGTTGTGTTGACTAAGCCAGAAGGATAGGAAAAGTGAAGTGGAGACATAACAGACTACATATGGGGACTACCTCTGCGGTGGGCTACAAAAAAATTTACTACCACACTGTGGGTGTGGCCTACTCTGTGGGTGTGGCTTACTCTGTGGGCATGGTCTACTTTGTGGGCTTGGCCATGTGACGGGGAGGGTGATCTAGTCATGCCTGCCACATGACAATGAAAATGTCTGCTAACACAGACAGCACTGGCTCTTTGGCTGTAAATGGAGATGAGCACAGCACCCTAGAGTCAGATACAACTGGCTTTTGAGTAAGGTTGCAGGAGTGGAGGACGTGGGCCATGACGATGAGGGAGCTGAAGCCAGAGCCGCCACTGGCTTCCCCCTCCTCCCACATAGTGTGGCCGCCTGGCCGGAGAAGGTCCGAGGGGCGGCGGCGGTAAACGTTGCCACCTTCGGAGCACTCCCAAGCGCGATGGCGCACTGATGCGATGATGTGCCTAACACACCTGGTGTGATGACATGCCTAACGCGATTACACACAATCACACATGTGCGAGAAAGGAATTTCTACTACCCCCTCTGAACCAGTCCGAACCAGTAGATGCCCAACACTGGACTACCTGAAGGGTAAGACTAGCCTGAAGCTACCACTATCTCAGCTACACTGTTGCATATGTTTGTCATGAGACTTTTATCAGTGAATTATGATTTGCTATCATAAGAGTGAGTCAGCACTTATATATATCACACACACACACACACACACACACACACACACACACACACACACACACACACACACACACACACACACACACACATACACACACACACACACACACACCCCGGTAGGGTGCGGCAGCCAGCCGCTAGCAGCTTGCAGAGTTCCATTGTAGGGCTCTGCTTTTATCTTGTTTTATTTGCTTTACTAGTTTTATTTTGTTTTATTTTATAGTTTTGGGACTAACCCTCTTCTAGCTCTGCTGTGTCATAGTTTTGGAGTCAGACTCCTCTCCTCCTGCCCCTTGCCGATGGCCTGAAGATAGGAGCAACAGAGCCTTGAAAATAGGAGCAACAAAGATAAGAGCAACAAACTCCTTTGGAAGCAAATGCCGGTGTTGTGGGTTTTGAGGAGGTTATTCCAACTCTGAAGAAACTATTCCAACTTGGAATATAATTGAGATTTAACAATTGAGATTTAATAAGTCTACCAGCGCTACAGAGGAGCTGGCTCACCATACGGATTGAAAAGAAAAGCAGTCCGGATTGAAAAGCAGTCCGAATTGCCAAAAATGGCAATAAAGAAACAGGCTCCCAAGTAGGTATCATCTATTTTGGAGTCTTTGAACAGACTTTTCTGCCATTGGCCCTTTCCCGTCCTTGGGCGCAGCCCTGGTTTGATCTCAGCTTGATCTTGGACTGCAGCCCCAGCCTGCTATGGCTGCCTGTAACACTGGTGTAGAAACAGGTGTGCGGCTTCCTAGTACCTCTTTGTTGCCAGCCCACTGAGTAAACCCAAACTTAACAAAGAGGAACTTGGTGGAGTGGAGGAGAGGAAAGCTGCAGATGCTTGGAAAGATGATCACGGAACTCTTGGAATTTGTGAAGCCAAGGCACAATGTCCACGGCAAAATAAAGCATATGGGGAGCCTGATTTGCACATGTTACAACCAGCTCTCTGACATGGAGGATGAGGAGCGCACAATGGAGAGACCAGAGAGACCAGAGACCATGCCAACAGATACCGAGACGTTGCCTGGATAGAGAGCCAATATACGCAATGAGGCATCTAGGAACGATGACCAAAAGTGACCTAAGTCATCACATGGGAAGGACAACCCACCGCCCAGAGATGCTTTGACACTGAACTTGAGTGTGATGACATTGAGTGGAGGTGAACACATTCGTGATACTGACGAGACCCAATATCAAAAGGTGTCACTGGCGGGGATAAACCAGGCACTGAGCACATTGGACATAAGTTCAGCCCTGCAAACTGATTGGATGGTGGTAGCGAAGTCAAAATCAAGATCTAAGAAGCCGTGACCCTCACGTCCTGACATGGTAATTGTGAATGCGAAGGAGGGAGGTCCTTCCTATGCTGATATGCTGTGACAATTGAAGGACAACCCTCCCTTGAAGGAGATGGGAGAGAATATGATGAAGGTGAGGAGGAACATGGCTGGAAATCTGCTATTGGAGCTGAGGAAGTCTGCCACAACCACCCAGGTGGTAAATGCCATTACCCGGAAGCTGGGTGAGTCAGCGAGTGTAATGAGTCAGAAGGATGAGAAGACAATTGAAATTCAGGGCCTTGATGAGCTGACAATTATAGAGGAAGTTTGTGAAGCACTTGGCAAGGAGTTAGAGGTAGCCATCGAAGCAAAGGCCATGAAGTCCATCAAAAAGGCATACAAAAGCACACAAACTGCCGTGGTCCATCTACCAATGGATCTAGTCAGGAAGGCAATGGAGAAGGGCCAGGTATGCATTGGCTTGGCAATCTGCCGAGTTAGGGAGAAGGTTGATATGCGGAAGTGCTTTAAGTACTGGGCTTTTGGACACCTGGCACACAACTGTAAGGGAAGGGAGTGGACAGGTCCAAGTGTTGTCTCCGATGTGGTGAAGCTGGCCATGCCTGTGAGGCATGTAAGAGGGAGAGGGCTAAGTGTGTACTGTGTGAGGTTCAGAGGAACCACCCAACAGGGAGTTTAGGGTGTGCAGCCTACCAAGCAGCAGTGAAGGCAGTGGTAGACAGGAGATGAAGATCCTCCTGCTAAACCTTAATCATTGTGAGACAGCGCAGAATCTGCTGAAGCAAACTGTGTGGGACGTGGATATAGGTGTTGCTATTTTGTTGGAGCAGTACAGGTTCATTGAGAGTTCATGAGCCTGGATCGCTGACGTGTCTGGCCACACAGCTATCTGGGTATGTGGGCATAATTTTCTCCAGGAAACACCACAAGTACTAATAACTGGATTTACTTGGGTCAAAGTGGATGGCATCTATATATACAGTGTTTACATCCCACCAAGTGCCTCACAGGATAAATTCGAGGCTCTGCGGAACAATTTGGCTGAGGATGCAAGAGGTCAACGACCACTCATTATTGCAGGCAACTTTAATGTGTGGGCCACAGAATGGGGTAGGAGAGGGACCAATAGGAGGGGTGCAATACTCCTGGACTTTGTGGCCTCTTTAGATGGAGTCCTCCTTAATAATGGTTCAACTCCAACATCTGGATGGGCTGTGGCCTGTTCCAGCAAGGCTGTTCTTATGTTCTTATGTCTATACAAGATGACAATACCTCCATTATAGATGTGACCTTCGCCAGTGAGAATCTACTTTCACGAGTGAAGATGTGGCAAGTGAGTGACTATTATACCTACAGTGATCATCAGGCCATCATTTTTGAAATTGCCATGCAGGGAGGATGAAGGGTGAGTGAGTTGACAGCTCAAGCCAAGTGGAACATCAGGTCCTTTGACTGCGAATCTTTCATCATTATGATGCAAGAGAACATCCAGTTGGCTGGCTCTGTGGCGCATATGTCCTCACAGCTCACGTCACAGGTTACTAGTGCCTGTGACGCAGCCATGAAGAAAGGTTCTGGTAGAAATCGCCACACTCCGGTCTATTGGTGGAATGAGGAGATCACCGAACTCCGGATACTGTGCCACTGCACTCAGCGAAAGGCACAGCATGCCTGAGGTAGTGAGGACTATGAGGCTTTGACATCAGGAGTCACGGTGGGGCTTGAAGAGAGCCATCAGGGACAGCAAGAACTGTATGTGGGAGGAGTTTTGCGATATGGTTGACAGTGACCTATGGGGTAGGCTGTATAAGACAGTAATGGCCAGGTTAAAAAGCTGTACAATGGTCCCACCATCTTGCCCAGGGCTGCTCAAAAAGAAAGTGGCTACTTCCTTACCAGGCGGTCTATATATATATACTGTGTGTATAAGTATATACAGTATATACATAGTGGAACCTCATACAACAATCGCCCCATATAACAATGAAATCACATAACAATTAGGTTTTAGGGGGAAATAGTGTGCCACATAACAATTTTCCCTGTGGAAAAAAATCACACAATTATCTCAACCTTTGTAAAATTCCACACAAATGCATTCTCAAGTGGGATCAGTGTCTTGATTTTTCAGTTTACAAACATTACGTTGAGACTATATCCACCTCCAAAGAAGCATATTTAGGATTGCCATTTGGAAAATAATTAAAAAATACTTTGCACAATTTATCCTGTTCAAGTCACTAATGGACAGCTGTTTGAGGGATAAAATCATGCAGCATTAAAAATGGAATTTCTGCTGTCGAACAAAAACAGGATTTCTGCTATTCAGAAAGCTTAAGCAACACCCATGGATCTGGAAAGCAATTTTTATTGCTATGAAGAAGTCCAGATTTTAGTAGTAGATCCCCTGGTAGAAGCAAGAATTGGAAAATGCAGTATTGATGTGATACTTCTGGCTGGGGAAATTACAAAGAAGCTCTGGACAGTATCAGAAGAGCTTAGAAATAAGCTAAGTTGTATTTAATGATGCTACCTGTAATGTGTTACTTTGGTAGTACTACTAGCTACATTGCTTTTATAAAATAGTAGCTGAAATCTAGCAGTAAATGATCAGTAAGGATTTGATGTTATCATTGATTCAACTGACGTACACTACTTGCAGTACTTGCTGCAGGTCAGCAGTTTGATACCCGAATACTGCAGGACGGAATGAGCTCCTGTCTTTGTCCCAGCTCCTGCCAACCTAGCAGTTCGAAAGCAAGAAATTGCAAGTACTGTAGATATATAGGGACCACTTCAGTGGGAAGGTAAATAGTGTTCCATGTGCTCTGGCGTCTAGTCATGCCTGCCACATGACCACAGGAACATCTGCAGAAGCAGACAACGCTGGCTGTTTGGCTATGAAACAGAGATGAGCACTGAACCCTAGAGTGGGATATGACTGGCTTTCGAGCAAGGGTGACCTTTACCTTACTTGTATATTTCTATGGGATTTCAACCAGTATTTGATAACATCTTTAATTTCTAAAGTATAAAGTAACATTTATTAATTATTTCCCCAAAATAGCTTTCGGTTGGAGTATTTTTTGCATTTCCAGAATTATAGGTGTAATAATAATAATTTCATGTCAGAAATTATTCTTGGTTGAAAGGATTTTTGCAGAATAAACTCCACTCAGGGAAGTCCAAATGAAGCTCCTTTCAAGCCCCCAAGAGCTGGGACAGAGACGGGCTCTCAATCTGTCATGCAGTACCCGGGTCTCAAACTGCTGACTTTCCAGCCTTCCAGCTAACAAGGTAAGCCTCTTAACCACTGAGCCACTGCAGCCTGTTTTAGGTGTAATGAAAGTAGTTAAAAGCAATACAATATGACAGAATTGTAGTTTCAGGGCAAAGGGGCTCTGGAATTCCAAAAATCTAAAATTAACTAAGTATTAAAGTGAGCAGATGGTGAAGAACAGAGATGGTAGGTATGTACATCTTTGTAGTATTGGATTACAACTCCCAGGATTCCTCAGGCAGCAGAGCCAAGGCCAGAGCCAAGGCCAGCTGGCCTGAAGGGAAGCAGCAGCAGTTGGCTGGCTATGGCGGCTACAAAACCTCCGCTGGTGGACAATCCCTCAGCCAGCCAGCCTGGAGTGAAGTAGCAGCAGCTGGCTGGCTTGGGCGGCTACAAAACCGCCGCTGCCGGCGCCGGCTGCTCCCTCAGCCAGCCAGCCTGGAGGGAAGCAGCAGCTGGTTGGCTCGGGCAGCTACAAAATCACCACCACCGCCACTGGATGCTCCCTTGGCCAGCCAGCCTGGAGGGAAGCAGCAGCAGCTGGGTGGCTCAGGTGGCTACAACACCATCACTGCCACCGCCACCGAATGCTCCCTTGGTCAGCTGGCCTGGAGGGAAGCATCAGCAGCTGGACAGCTCAGGTGGCTACAAAACCACTGCCACCGCCATCATCGTACGCTGTGTTTTTTTGTATTGTTTAATTATCCCAGTTATTATTGAAGTGTTTATTGTGATAATTTGATATTTTGTAATTGTAATTGCAATATTATTATTTTTTGAAATCTTTTTGATTTTTTTATATCATGTTGTATTGTGATATTTGTTTCTTTGTTAGCCACCCAGAGTCACTTTGTGAGTGGGGTGGCAAACAAGTTGAACAATTAAATTAAATTAATATTGAGCAAATTATGGGAAATTTAGTAAAAACAGAGACACAACCATTCATATGTCTACTACACATCTTTTGTTGTTTTCCATTGGCAGAACCCTGTATTTCCACATACACATACAAAGTTATGTAGCAGAAGCGCTATAAATGTTTCAGAACTTTCACAAAGTGATACAGAGATCATCCATCCATCCTTGCTCTTCTTGACCTCTCAGTGGCTATCAATACCATCAACCACAGTATCCTGCTGGAACAGCTCCAAAGATTGGGGATTCATGGCACTGTGTGGTCCTGGTTTTCCTAATTTCTGAAGGGTTGGACCCAGTCGGTGTGGTTGGAAGAGGAGAGGTCTAGCCCTTGGCCTCTCCTGTATGGAGTGCCTCAGGACTCGGTGTTCTCACCTCTCCTATTTAATATCTACATGAAGCCCCTGTGTGAGATCATCTGTTCCCACGGGGTGAAGTATCATCAGTATGCAGATGACACTCAGCTGTACATCTCAGCTCGTCGTGATCCAAGCGATGCTGTCAAAGTCCTATCTAGATGCCTGGAGGCTGTGAGGGTCTGGATGGGGGACAACGGGCTACAACTGAATCCCAGCAAGCTACATGTAGTGGCTGTGGGTCAGGGCCCCCACATTATCTCAGGTGCTGCCATTTTTTATACTGGATGGGGCTATTTTGCTCCAGACAGACCTGGTGCGTAATTTGGTGGTCCTCCTAGATTCGCGATTCCTGCTCGATGAGCAGGTGGCAGTCATGGCCAGGAGTGCTTTTGCACAACTTTGTGTCATAAGCCAATTATGCCCGTTCCTGGACTGGGACTCCTTGCTCATGGTCATGCATGCTCTGGTCACCTCCAGACTAGATTATTGTAATGTGATCTACATGAGGCTGCCCTTGGTGCCCATCGGACTGCAGCTGGTCCAGAATGCAGTGGCCCGGGTAGTAATGGGGTGTGGGCATTATACCCGTGCCTCACTACTGCTTCAGGAGCTGCACTGGTTACTGGTGTGCCTCCGGGTGCAATTCAAGGTGCTGGTAATGACCTTTAATGCCCTACATGGTAGTGAGTCAAGATATTTAAGAGACCGCATCACCCCAAGAACATCTGTCCATCCGACTAGAGCGGACTGGAGGGGCTATCTAATTGTGCCATCAGCTAGAGAGGCTTGTCTCTCTAGCACAAGAAGGAGGGCCTTCTCGGTGTCTGCACCGACCCAATGGAACCTCTTGCCAACTGAATTGTGGCTACAGACGGAGTTGCTGCCCTTCAGGAAAGAGCTAAAAAGCTGGCTGGCAAAGCAGGTGTGGGGCACCCAGGGCCTTAGTCAGGATTCTAGGGGGGTGAGGGGTAGGAGGGAGGGTGGAAATTTTCCCAGGAGGGACAACAATGTCACATTCACATTTATAACATTGGCATCAGGGGGGGGCTGTTAACTCAGGAGGGGTTTGCCCCCCCTGGCCCCCTCTGTCTATGGCCCTGGGGGCACCAGGGGCATGGTGACCCCTGCCTACTGGCTCATATAACAAGATCACAACCTGTCTCTTGTAATGGGGGTGGGTTGGGTAATTTTGGAGGTACTTTTAATAGGTTTTTAAGAGTTTTAGTTAAGATTGTAATGCTTGGTTTTAATGCTGTTAGCCACCCATAGTCGCTGTCGAGTTGGGCGACAGTAGAAATTTGACTAGATAGATAGATAGATAGATAGATAGATAGATAGATAGATAGATAGATAGATAGATAGATAGATAGATAGATAGATAATACATTCATTTCATTAGAGCAAACTTCAGCTTGTGTTATAAGTGAAATATTTCAAAATGCTCCATCTGGGAGCAAAAGGACAGCATCCTGTAGGTCTTGATATTGTACCGGCAGGGGGAAATGGTTCAAAAAGATACATGATAGTTTAATGGTTTTTAAAAATCTGGGTTTTAAAAAATGTTAATATGGTTTTTATGTTGCTAACAGGAAATAACAGGAGCTTGGATTTAAAAAAAAAACAACAGTGAAATTTTCTTGATCACTCTTGATCAGCTTTCATATACAGAGATCCAGCCAATTAGGCATTATGGAAGAGACTCAGAAGCAAAGCAGAATGTTTTACATAGGACGGATGAGGGAGGAGACAGAACGTCTCTTTCAAGAATTCTTGGTGCTTTATAGAGGCTTTGGGGAGTTAATAGAGATAAGGAATGCATAATATAGAAAATTCTCTCCTGTGTCTCTGTGTGGTCTCTTTTTTCTTTTTTGGGAGATTGTGTGTGTGTGGGGGGAGGTGAACCTTTGTGATCCCTGGTACTTATGTATAAGGAAGAGAAGCATGGTGCTAGGGGGAAATTCAAGCACTGCATTTAATGGAGCAGTATATCAATGTTTTTGTTATGAAGACAAGGCAAAAAATTTAGCAATTTAGCACCAGTCAGCTTTTCCAGATTATCCAAAAATGTTTTTCAGATTACCCCTAAATTTGCATGTAAGAGTGTTTCAGATGGCTCGGCCCAATAACTCCAGAGACAGTATATTATAATTAAAGTCTTTTATTCTCACTGCCCGCATGGCGGTCAGTGGCTGTATCAAGGGTCAAAGATGGAAGGGGAGGGTATGAGGTTGAGGTGGTCCTTTTATAGGGTCGGATGAGGTCAGAGGCATAAGGTTCAAGGGAATAGGGTTACAGTGGCAAGGCATTGTGGTACATGAAGTTCAGGTCAGTTTGATATTACATCTGACAAAACCCCTTCTAATATCATACGGGCTGACTACATTGAGTGCATACTTGAGCGTTTCATTTTCTAAGACACAAACTGCCAAACAGGTACTCATGTTGAGCTGAGGGGAGTGGTTTGGTCAGTATGTCTGCCACCTGTTCCTTTGTCTCACAATGTGTTAGCTCTATAAAGCCTTCTCTTATCATCTGTCTCACGTTTCTGCACTTGATATCTATATGTCTAGATTTCCGGTTTATAGTGTCACCTTTTGCTATCTCTATGGCTGCCTGGCTATCTTCGTGGATGGTGATGGGGAGCTTGGGCTTTTCCCAGATAAGGGAAATAAGTTCGTTTATCCAGATAAGGTCACATGCAGCGTTTGACAGGCAGACATATTCGGCCTCAGCGGTGGAAGTAGAAACCAGTTTCTGTTTCTCGGTGAGCCAGTATATTGGGCTGCCATTCAACATCACCATGTAGCCGGATGTGCTGTTTCTGGTTCCTGAGCATCCGCCCCAGTCAGCATCGGCGTAGCATGACAGGTTGAGCTCTTCGTCTATTCGAGGGTGAGCAGTAGTTCTGTCTCCATGGTGCCCTTCAGATATCTCAGCAGTCTCTTGACGGCCGCCCAATGAAATGCCTTTGGGTTACTGGAATGGCATGAGAGAAGGTTCACTGCCAGTGTAATGTCGGGCCTGGTCCAGTTGGCTATGTGTAACAGCGATCCAATGATGGATCTGTAGAGGCTGATGTCTTCGAACGGTTCCCCTTCCTCATAGGCGTTTTTCAGGAAATCTGTTTGCATAGGCGTCCCACAGGGGTGAGCGTTTGACATGTTGCATCTGTCAAGGAGTTCAGCTATTTTCTCCTTCTGGGAGAGTCCAAAGCCATTGGGTATCCTTGAGACTTGCACCCCTAGGTATTTGTTCACTCTCCCCAGGTTTTTCAGGGAGAATTCATTTTGCAGTCCATGAGCGAATTCGTCGCATTTGGACTTACTTTTCCCAAAGTACAATAGGTCGTCGACATACACCAGGACCTTTTCAACTTCCTCTGATGATTTCCTTAGAAATACACATTTGTCGTCTTCGACCGGGAAGAAGTTCAATTGCCTCATTGCCTCGGCCAGACACTCGTACCACCTCCTGCCGGACTGCTTTAGGCCATAGAGGCTTTTGCTGAGTAGCCACATTTCCCCTCTGTTGCGCCCCAAACCAGGTGGTGCTCTGACGTATATTTCCTTGTCAAGGTCTGCATGGAGGTATGCTGTCTGTACATCAAACTGGTACACTTGTTCCTTGAGAATGGTTGCCATCACTAAAGCGGCCTTTACGCTTTCTGGCTTCACCGTGAGGGAGTACGTGTCTTCGTAGTCGTCAGGGTATCGTTGGGTGAACCCTTGGGCGACTAGTCGCGCTTTGTACATTACCCCTTCATTTTCCAAAGGTTTCACTTTAAACACCCACTTTGTTCCCACTGTCCTCTGTCCCTCAGGAACCTCAGCAGGAGCGTACACTCCGAGGGTTTTGAGGCTCTCCATCTCCCTTTCCATTGCTGCCCGCCACTTGTCCTGTTCTTCGGGAGGTAGTTTGTCTTTGTCATCAAAGCTTGCTGGTGTCTCGGGGTAGGTGTTTATGCCCAGCACATACTCCTTTAGTCCTCTGGGAGCTTGGCCTTTGGTTGACCTGGTTGACCTGCGAGGCGCCTCTGCTGGGTTTTTTGGAGGTTCAGTCTCCACAACACTAGTGGTATTTTCATGTGACTGCCTGGTCTCATCCCTCTCTGGTGGCGTGTCCACTGGTCTGCTGGGTCTTGAGTTGGATGAGGGTGCTTTGGTTCCTTCTTGTACTGACTCATTTGTCAGTACCTCGTTTGCGTGTATCTTGCTCCAGTTCGCGTGTTCATGGAACGTGGCCGACCTGGAAATCACTATTCTCAGGTTGTGGTCTAGGAAACGGTATGCCTTCGAGCCCGGTTCGTACCCCATGAACCTTAGCCTCTTCGTTATTTTGTCCCCCTTCTTCCTTAGTTGTTTTGGTATGTGTATGTCTGCGAACACACCGAAGATGTGAAGGTGGCTCAACTTGGGCTTCCGCCTGTACATGGCTTCATAGGGCGTTTTTCCGATAACGCCAGACCATAGTCTGTTCAGTGTGTAGTTGGAGTACAGCAAAGCTTCCCCCTAGTATGAGAAGCTTAGGCCTGCATCTTGAATTGCGCATCTGATCATGGTCTGGAGCACTCTGTTCTTTCGTTCGGCGACTCCATTCTGGAAGGCTGAGAATGGTGCGGTTTTGTAGTGTAGCATCCCCTTCTCGGTTATCCAGTCTTCAAACTCTTTGGACAGGAATTCCGATCCTCTGTCTGTCATCAGTTTCTTTATGTTGGTGTTGTTCTGAGTTTGCACCCTTTGGTAGAACTCTTTGAACTTGCTGAAGGTCTCGTCCTTGCTTTTGAGGGTGTATACGAAACCGTGTCGGCTGTAGTCATCGACTATCGTCAAGAAGAATCTCTTCTGGCCCAAGGATCTCTCGAGTGGCCCCACCAGGTCGAGGTGGACCAATTCGAAAGAGTGGCTTGACTTCCTGGAGGATGTCTTCGGTCATGCCTCGGTTTTCGCCTTGGAGCTTTTGCACAAGGAGCACTCCAGGTAGTTCTCACAATTCTTGATCCTTAGTCCTTCTGAACAACCTAGCATCTTCTTGACTATCGGAAAACCAATGTGTCCCAATTTTCTGTGCAACAGGTGTGCACACTCATCATGTATTTGTTTCCCTATGGATACCCTCAGTGTTTTATGCTCTGCGTTGCTAACCCCTTCATTTCTTGTGGGACTGCTGTGATCATTGTTTTCCCCTTCTGGGTCCTCATGTTCGGGTTCCCTGGGGTCGTCTGTGGTGCAGTCCTGCATCTCCTCATCCTCAGTGCCATCGATTAGGCCTATCGTGGCCTGTTCATCCTCGGCTCCCTTGGCAATGAGGTATGGTAGGCCGCCTATGAGTTCCACTCTTCCAATCTGCTTTCCCCTTCTTTCGATGGGTACGTCATCCCTGGAATTGGTCAGGTCAATGGCGTCCTTTACTCTCCCGAAATTCCATATAATGTCCTGGCCACCACCAAGCTCACAGAAGACCCCAGCCTCAGGATAGTCTTCGAAAACAAGAAGGACCCCTTCTGGGTCCTCATGTTCGGGTTCCCTGGGGTCGTCTGCGGTGCAGTCCGGCTAGATTTGAACTCGGCGCGGTGCTTGGGGTTCCCGCCATGGAGGATCTTGGGGTAGAGCTTACCGTGCCGTTGGTGTGGAGTTCATCTCCGATGTTCATCAATGGCAGTAGCTCTGCCGTTGGGATCATTCCTCTCCCGGCTATCGCCCTGTGGATTTTGGTTGTCAGGCTTTCATCTTGGTCGTCCCTTTCGGTAGGTGCCCCTCCGGTTTCGGCCTTCGTTTGGCCATCTGGGTCCATCTCCGTGATGGTCCGGTTGGGGTTGTCCTCTTCCATTACCGTTTGGGGTCGTGTGATTGCCTGTTCCGGAGTTTCGGGTCCAGTTGGTCTGGCT
This sequence comes from Bradypodion pumilum, assembly GCA_035047305.1. Classification (NCBI taxonomy): domain Eukaryota; kingdom Metazoa; phylum Chordata; class Lepidosauria; order Squamata; family Chamaeleonidae; genus Bradypodion; species Bradypodion pumilum. Next base: position 89,439,275 of record JAWDJD010000001.1, read on the forward strand.
CGTGTTCTGGACCCTCCTTTGTTCAGCCGGGTCCTTCTTTTGGTCATTTGTTTTAATTTTGGAGTTGTTTGTGGGTGAACCAAACCTCTGCTACCATCTTGTAAGAGTGTTTCAGATGGCTCGGCCCAATAACTCCAGAGACAGTATATTATAATTAAAGTCTTTTATTCTCACTGCCCGCATGGCGGTCAGTGGCTGTATCAAGGGTCAAAGATGGAAGGGGAGGGTATGAGGTTGAGGTGGTCCTTTTATAGGGTCGGATGAGGTCAGAGGCATAAGGTTCAAGGGAATAGGGTTACAGTGGCAAGGCATTGTGGTACATGTAGTTCAGGTCAGTTTGATATTACATCTGACAGTGCAGCAGAGCCTTAAGTATCAGAACTGGACATGGAGGTACAGTAATTAGCCGCCTAAGACCTGTGGAGAAGAAAGGATGTTGAAAGAGGATAGATATAATGCTGTACTGAATATTCAGGGAGACTGTATGATCCTTCTTCCCGTTGTCTGATCTCTTCCATCTTTAAGAAAGGTCTTTCTGGTGATGATGCCTGCTCCTCAGATTAATCTGAAAATGGGAATCCAAAGTGACTCATTGTATGTGGCACAAACCTTCTTGGACTCTAGCCCATTTCATCAAATCTATGATGGTGTTTCTACCAAATGAAAGAAACAGTTCCTTTGGGTGCCAGAATAATATTTGTAGTTTTAAGTAAAATACGTTAGTGCTGAATAGCTCCTCTTAATGCCCTAGTGCCATGATGGTGAACCTTGGCACTTCAGATGTTCTTGTACTTCAATTCGCAGAAGCCCAAGCAACCTGTGAATCTACATGAATGGGTTTACTGCAATTCATCTGGCCCGTGCTACCCTCATCGCTCCCAGAAGTGGAAGTATGGGCACGTGCCGTACGGGTGCATTTTACTTCGGTTCACCATCATGGCCCTAGTGTCACTTTCTATTCCTTTGAGTGGAAGCAGGCTTTCATTTTTGAAGCATAGTAGCACTATGTCGGTGTTTAGAAAATGAGCAGAAAAATAATACTGCAAGACAACTAGTTATTACAGCAATTAAGAGGATATACAGTACCACTAATAGCAGGCAGTAATAAATCTGGCAGGATCAGCAAACAGAGCACTTTTGATTTGATTCTCTCCCAACTTCTCTGAGGACTGTAGCTATGCTCAGAAAGAACAAGGATGTTTGTTGTGGTGGAGATGGTGGATGACATATTTCATGATACTGTAACTAGAATACCCTGAGGTTTCCACCCTGTGAGCCCTTGTTGTGTGCTATCACTTATTGTTACCAATGCCTGTAATCACATGCTGTCTGAGTGGGCCGTCTCATTCTGCCTCATTGTGGAACCAGCGCAATCTTCATGTAACACCATTGTCTCCACAGTCTCATACTATCATACTCCCCCTCCAAGCTTAAGGCTGAGTCAATCACAGTTCATGTGAGTTCATCCCCAGAAAGTGCTTCACACTCCAGGGTTAAGGCATGAGGCACCTCAGATAATTACATAAAGAAGAGTGACATTGACATACAAGCATATACAACTCTACCACAGTTTGACTTACACAGAAAATCATTCTATCTAAGATTTACCACTGGTTCAAAAGCACATGATCTATATATAATTCATGATTTACATGCAGCTTGTGGGAAATCATCATTACCACTTGGTAGGATTGCACAGATAGCTAAAATAATCTGGAGAGGATGGTCAGAGAGTAAGTTTATCGCTGAAGATTGATGAATGAACATTAAGGATACTTTCTTACCTTTGCAGTTGCCCCTGTAGGCAATATCTAGCTGAGGATCTTTGCATTTGGCCCGTTGAAATTCACAGCGGGACAGGAAAGTCCTGCCATCGGAAGCACACAAGGACTTCTGAGGGGATCCTGAGCATTCCAGGCTGCATTCTTTGTCCTTGTCTTGCTCCACTCGTAAAAACTTTAAACAAAACAGAGCAGGACAAGATATTGAAGTACAAAATAGGATTAAAAGCTGCTGCCAAGTCTATTTGTCACAGGTCACATGGAGTGAAGTTGCTGTAGTTTTCTGATAAAATAACAGCTCTACATGCATAAAATTTAAAGTTGAAAACAATGGAGATGATGTATTGAAATTAATTAAATACCTAAAGCAGGCAAAATATAAACTCTCAGGTCCCCATGTTATCTGCCTGGCCAGGTTATGCTGCTATGGCAATAGAGTAGACCAGTGCTTTCCAAACTATGTTCAGCAAACACTGGTGGACTTCATTTCCCAGAAGCCTAAGTCAATACATTGGCAGATCAGTGCTTGGGGGAATTGACTTAGGCTTCTGGGAATTGAAGTCCAGGGGATACACATAACTCTCTCTGGCTCTTGGAGATCTACATCTATGATACTTAACCCAAATACATTCCTAACCTTTAGTGTCCCTTATTCTTTTTAAAATTGGGTATAGACAATTGATAGCTAACCTTGGCACTCCATCTGTTCTTGAATTTCAATTCACAGAAGCCCTAATCAGAAGGTTTGTTGACTTGGGCTTCTGGGAATTGAAGTCCAAGAACACCTGGAGTGCCAAGGTTCACCACCACTGTTATAGACTCACTATAGGTGTTTTGATGTCCTCTGCACATGGTAAAATTGGAAAGCTTCATTGTCATTTCTTTTTATTGCTATTGGAACCTGAGCACTAGCACTTGTAACCAGTGGGAGTTAGGGGATGATGATAGATTCAAGATAATCAGGTGGATCCATCTAGTCCTCTGCCAACTTTCTTAGGAACTGCCTATTGGCAGTAGATTGCTTTTTTCTAGTTTACACTTCTACAAGAAATAGGGCTTTTGTTTCTTGTCTTTTTGGTCCCAACAAAAGGCAAATATATGTCTCTACAATGCAATCACATTCCAAAATTCAAGAAATCCAAGTTTTGGATTTTTCTAGACTAAGTTAAGATTTCTGTTCCAACATACATATTTCCTTTTATGAGTGTTTATTAGCTTTCTGAATATTCATTGTCTTTCACCTTCAGACTGAAGAACATTGTCACCATGAGCATCCATTAGTAATATCCTCTCTGCCACTTGTAAGGGGCAACACACCCACATTATCCCACTATCATTAGACTCGTTCCACCTCATAGATACCTGCACCCATTCAGGAAGCCCACACAAACCTTTCTGCTGCTTCAGAGCACCTGTGGTCCTTCTCCAGGCTAGATAAATCTATGATAGATTTGAATCACTGACTGTTTATGCTTACAAGCCAGTCAGATCAGATAGGGCATGCAAGTCTGTAGCCTAGACTCTAGATTTGGGGGGGGGGTATTTTTGTTCAGGAGGGGCAACAATGTCACACACACACCATTGGCATCCCGGGATGGAGGGGGAGGGCACCAGCTCTATATCAGTGGTGCCAAAAAAATTCAGGCTGCAGGCTGGTCACATGGTTTTCATTTTCATTTCACTTTTATTTGTATACCGCTTTATTCAGCCCAAAGGTGACTCAAAGCAGTTTACACTACTGCATTCTGTTTGCACAGCAGGCAGCAGCAAAACATGAACATGAAACATACAGTGCAAAATATACTCCAAAAAGAGATACAATAAACATAATTAAAGATTACAAACAAGAAAAATGCAGTTAAAAATTGATACAAGATTCAAACAACGAAGCTCAGACAGGCCACACGAGAAAAAAATCCTCAATTGCGACTGCAACAGCAGTTGCAAGTGGCTCTAATCCCCGGAGCGATGGAGAGGCTCCAGGGAGAGTGAAGGTCCTCCCTGCGGCGGTGGCTTTTTCACCCCTCCAGCCAGGCATAGCTTGGAGGGGTGGCAGCGGCGGCGGGCACAGATGGCTTCAATCCTTGGAACAATGGTGAGGCTCTGGGGAGAGCGAGGGTCTGGTTGAGCAGGCTGGTTACATGGTTGAGCAGGCCGGTCACGTGGTTCCTCCCACCAGAAGCAGAAGTAAAATGACCCACACATGCACAAAACACTGCTATAAATGCACCCACAGTTGCATTTATGACAGCCGTGGGTGCACTTATGGCAGCATTTTACACATGCATGGGAATGTTTAACTTCTGCTTTTGGGAGTAGCAAGGATGGCTTAGACCAGATTATTAGGTGTTATGGGCCAGATCCAGCCCACGGGCCATAGTTTGGGAACCCCTGTTCTATATAAGTACAGTACATGTCTTCTGTATAAAGACAGCTTTTATTTAAAAGAAAAATAGCTTCGAAGTTCAGAATTACTAAAACGCAGGTACAAAAGCAGGCTACCCAACCTGCCTTATGCCAAGCTCAGAAGCGTTTTACAAAAAGCTATCTTCAGAACAATAATTGATCTTCTAGAAGTGGTGCAGCACTATGATCTCCTTCATGTGTACTTCAGGTGGTAATTGTTGCTCCCAGATGAACTCCAAATATCATCTGTAGAATGGAAAGATAATTATCATCTCAGACTGCAAGCACTCCAACCTGCAAGCACTCCAACCTGCCAAACTGGAGTTCTTGGAAGACTCTTCTTTGTTCTGCTAGGCCTTTGGACAGGTCCCACAGCTAGGAATCCTAGCCGACAGAACCTTTCATCAGGAGATTCTTTGTTTCTCCAAGTCTCTGAGATTAGCTCTTAAACTGTTATCAGAAAAACTGATCAGTTCAAATTAAAGAGACATGAATGGGAATAGAAAATAAAGCTATGTTGAGACTTTTTTTTACAAATGTATACAAGAGTCTAATAGTCTATTAAATAGAAACATAGCCATATCTCCCAGTTTCTTGTCACTATCAGAAAGAAAGCACATCAGATTCTTTTCATGATATAGTATGTGTGTAGAGCTAAAAATGTGTATATGTTTCTAACACTAAGGAATGGAAAAAGTAAACAAAAAATTTAATGCATCCAGGAAAAATGCATCAAATGCATACTTATGCAGCAAAATATTAATGAACTTTTAAAGAGAAAGCAGGGAAAGGGTCTTAATATGGATGATGGATAAGATGATAAATTATATGGGATTCTAAGCAATACCTGTATAACAAAAATGGGCAGATTTCTATATCTCTAGATGTGGGCTTGGGAGAGCTTATTCATTCTTGCTGACAAACATTTACAAGTTGAGAAATAATTTTGATACTCAACATGTTACGATCTCATTGGGAAATTGCATCACCAAACATTTTCTGATTACACCTCCCTCAATACAGTCTGTTTGAATCCTAAAGTACATTCTGCCCCATATATCCAGAACAGATTGTGTAGGGGGGTGGGGGTGCTACCAGTTTGTAATGATTTTCCATAGCCATATACAATGTGCAGATATACAGCACATGCTTTTAACACCATGTAATCTTGGAAGGTAGGAAATGACAGTTAAGGGCATACACTCAAGTGAATGTTCAAAAACATTGTTTGTGTACCTTGTTCTCATGAAAGAAAAAAGAAATTATTTTCAATTCCTCAAAAAACTTGGTGATACGGAGGAGGTAAATTCTTCTTATCTTTCCAGGCAAAACTCTATCATTCCACTGTTTCCAGTTACATTTAAGGTATTAAAAGTATGAGGTTGCCACTGCAGAATCGCCAAAAAGGCACAAAGGAAGATCTTAGGACAGGGGTGTCCAAACTATGGCCCAGGGGCTGGATCTGGCCCCCAGGGCCATAGTGACCAACCCCCTGAACCACATGACCAGCCCGTGACCTAAAAGGTTTGGGCACCCCATCTTAGGAAATGTTGGGAACCAGTTAAAACACTGCCTTGGTTTTACAGTGTGTAAGATTCTGCAACATGAGCACCAAGTTATCATACAAGAAAAGTGAAACTTTCTTACTGTTTTATTTATTTTATTTACATGATTTCTACCCCGCCTTCCTCATCCATTGATGACCCAAGGCGGCTTACATAAAAGTTAAAAAATACAACGATTAAGAACATCTAACCCCCTCCCCCCCAAAAAAACCCTCCCCAATCCCTTAAGAGAAATACACAACACAATTTAAAAACTCATAAAAAGGATTAAAATAAGAAAAAATTAAAAAGATAAAAGATATAAAGGGGAGGAGGAGGAGAGATAAAAACAGACAGAAATGTTAAGGAACAGCCCTTAATTATATCAGCCAGCGGGACTGGGCCGTCACAGCTGTCAGGCCCCACACCCGCTGGCACAGCCAAGTCTTAAGCGCCTTCCTAAAACCCATCCTGGGTTATAGTTTAGAATTTTTAGGAGCAATTCTAGATGCTACCCAAACAAGGATCAGCTCTGTGGATAGCTCCTTTAAAGTTCAGAAGACTGACAAATCCCACAATATCAGATTCATCACTGATGAATGTTGCAGGTCACATCAGAATGCCTAGCCCAGTGGAGATATTGATTTTTGGACTTGAGTTAAAGAAATATGAAGAGGTCACAGAAACACATGACTTTGAGTGAAATATCCATTAGTCAGGCTATATGTGGTTGATGATCCCTGGGGCAAGGACTGTTATGGTGTTTATGAGGATTGTTGATGTTGTATTGCCTATTCGTTTGATGTAATTGTTTTTTATGATATCTGATATGTTTAATTGTTGTAATTGTTATAATGATTATTGTATAATTATGCTTGGTGCTATTGCATCACCTGTGTTCGTTTTTGTATTGATTATATTGCACTTATATGCTGTACTGCTTGTTTTGTGAACCGCTTTGAGTTGCTCATTGAGTGAGTAAGGGGTATATAAATTAAAATTTCAATTCAATTTCAATTCAATTCAATTCAATCTCAATCCATCCACCCCAGCAAAATACTAAAAGAGACTGTAGCTCAATGGTAGAGACACATGCTTTGCATGCATGAAGTCAACAGGTTCAACCCATGTCAAGCTAGTTTTAAATCTTGCCTGAAACTCGGGAGAATTGCTTTTAGTCAGATTGACTTTCAGATTGGCCTAGATCCATGATGATGAACCTTGGCACTCCAAGCTGACCAGGGTTTCTGGGAATTGAAGCTCAGGAACAGCTGGAGTGCTAAGGTTCACCATCACGGGTCTAGGTGAACCAAACATTTGATTCAGGGAAAAGCAGCTTCCTGTGTTAGCCATTTATTCATTCACATTTACTTAGACACAAATCACTTGTGTTCAGAAAAGTTTATTTCCCAGCATTTGTAGTTCAGATTACATTCCCTTTGTTAAACTAATCTTTCAATAATTTCATTTTCTAAATCCAATTCTAATTCTTCTAATTCTCTACTGAGAGGTGAATAAACATTATGATAAAAGGAAGAAGAGCTAAATTTGAATATATTGAACAAAAACCTGTAAAGAAAAGGCTATGTTGTGAAGCAGAAAAAAATGCTATGAGTATGTAACCCTGTATGAAACACAGCTTTCCGCTCCCCACTGCAGCTTTTGTGATTTCTTTCCTGAATTAACTCTAGATAAACAGAGAAGAAACTCCAAGACTATCAGACCTGTGTCTATCTATGTGACAAATGGGTGTCACAAAGTAGTTCAGAGCAAAGTTGTTCAGAGCAAAGCATGTAGACATGTTTGTTTTTCTAGTTGCTCATTCTTAGTTTTTGATTTCTTTTTAAACAAAAGATCATAGGGAGTCAGCTTGTTCATCCATGTTTAATCACTTGAGGACCCGCTCCCTCAAAAATCCATGCAAGGGAATCACAGGGCCATAACGGATACCCCCCCCCTTGCACAAATGATGTATGTGCCTTCAGCATCTATGTGAAATAGATTTAGATGTGAATCAAGAAATGCATTCAAGGATTCTCCCTTTGTATGAATGTCTAAAGGCATACAGAGATCTTGAAAATGTTACTTTTTCTGAACATGGTCATGCATGCTGGCAGATTCTGGTATTTATAGGTTGTTGTTTTTTTAATAAAGCTTTCCCCACCTGCTCATAGAGTCCACAGCTGCCAAACATGTGGCCAGTGGAAGGTTTAGCTTATGTGCTTATTGATACAGGATAAGACTAGTTGACATTAATCCATGACCCCTTTTGCATGCTTTCCATGTATAAGTGCTCTCAGAAATTCTTTTTGTTGTATATATTAACTTCTTCTTTTTCTTTTTCCGTATCTAGGCCAGACATGAAACTCACAAAATGAAGGCACCTTTTGGTGAGTCCATTCTGCATATATGAACTGATATGTTTGAAACAGACTTTTAAAAAAGATAGATATACTGTCTGGTCTGCATAGCCTGCAGTGGCTCATTCAAATGTGAAAGCCCTCCCTTCATGAGATCAATGAACAATGGTATGAACAAGGCCATAGTCTTCTTACTCATGCAGATTTAACTTCAGTCAAGGTGTACCTGTACAACATCTGGCACAACTGTAGAGATCTGAAGGAGTCTATCTCATACCAGACCTGTGTCTATCTATGTGGCAAATGGGTATCACAAAGGATTATGGTACTGACGAATCTGGCTTTTGCCTTACTACAGGAGTGGTGCTACTGCTGAGTTCTCCAACAATAACTCCTTCTTAAAGAACTATACTATGCTGTACCACTGCTTCAGCTATGATTTCCTAAGCCTCTTTGATGGAAGTTGGGGGTTTTTCCTAGTGTATACAATGCCTGGTAACCCTTTGAGTGTTTTATAAACACATCAGTATTGGCCATGATGATGATGAATGTATTATACAGAACTGAGAAGTAGGAATTCATGAAGTTATAAAGTCACACTGGTTACAGAAATCTTCTTGACAGACAGGCATAAAAGCAGTTGGCTCAGTCATTGCCATCTATGGCAAACAGTCACCAACTTTTTGCTGAACATGAGTCATTTTCCAAAGTGAGCATAAAGACCTTACAAACTGTAACTGATTCTTCATGGGAGCAATAAATCCACTTGATTTTTGTGCTTTAGCTGTGGTCTGCTTGCATTTCCTCATGCTTTACTTAAGGAAGTACAGAAACCTCATGTTAAGATATGATAATTATAATTTTCTGTAAATGGTGCAACAAAATCATAGATTTTATTATAAACAGGATATGCATGCCCTTAAAATCTGATCATGGGTTTAGTAACATAATGGAACAATAACATTCTTCTCTTATTCTGTCTAAACTTTTGGTCACATTCCCCCCCTATTCCATTTGAATAATAAGCAGATTCAGAAGCAGACAAGTCAGCTCATGGAAAGGAAAAATACCCTTTGCATCTTTCTTTGTCCTTACCACCTTTAGTGGTAGATTTTGTTTCTGGTTTAATTTTCTTAGTGGGCTAGTCTGTTGAAAATACATTCTTACACAGATAACGTACATACTTTTTCAGTCCGTTAAATAATTTTTCTACCTATTTCCTTACAGACTGAAAAAGGTGTGAACAAGCAACACACTAAAGGAATTTAGAAAGCTACATGCTCAGTTTTGAAGAGCGCTAAAGTCATTAAATAGCCAGGACTGATTTCTAGTTTTCTGAAAAATGACCCCCAGTAATGTTCTAGGGTTCTGGAGTGGTCATGAACTGTACATTCCAGAGACAAGATTAAAATCCTAGACTGAGTTACCTAGACTGAGTTACCCTGATACAAGATTCCATTATGGGGGAGCGGGCCGACTTGGCATGTATTACTGAGACCTGGCTGAGACCAGAGGATGGGGTTCCTCTGTCAGAAATGTGTCCAGCTGGGTTCAGTATTTGGCACCAGCCTAGGGATAAGGGTAAGGGCGGTGGCGTCGCCATCATAGCCAGGGAGTCACTGGGAGTCACCAGGGCTACCGCTCCACAAATTCTGGGTTGTGAGGCCCTGCTTCTGCGTCTGGGCTCTAAGGGTCAGTTGGGAGTCTTACTCCTGTACCTGCCCCCTTGCAGGGTAAGGGACTCCCTGCCTGAGCTCCTCGAGGCCATCTCAGCGTTGGCATTGGAGTTCCCTAGACTGATGGTTCTGGGGGACTTCAATTTGCCTTCGCTGGGGACTGGCTCCGGGGTGGCTCAGGAGTTCATGGCTTCCATGGCAGATATGGACCTGATTCAGGTAATTCAGGGCCCGACCAGGGGCAGTGGCCACACACCAGATTTAATCTTTTTGTCGGAGCGCTGGCAGAGTGATCTGAGACTACGGAAATTAGACATAACACCTGTGCCATGGTCAGATCACTATTTGGTGGCTCTAGACTTCCTGGGTGCGACGCTGCACCGTAGGGTGGCAGGGCCTATTAGAATGGCCCGCCCCAGGCAACTGATGGATCCTGATGGATTCCAGAGGGAACTGGGGGATTTCCCTCTGGATCGGCAACACGATTCGCCCGAGGCGCTGGTCGACCTGTGGAACAGGATGACTACAGCGGCCTTGGATGAAATCGCACCACTACGGCCTCTCAGAGCTCATCGAGCTAGGTCATCGCCATGGTTCACAGATGAACTGCGGGAGCTCAAACGGGCAAAAAGACGCCAAGAGCGCCGCTGGGTGAAGACCCAGAGAGACTCCGATTGGACACTAGCTAGGGCCGCTATTAGGGCCTATCTAGTGGCGATGGAGGTGGTGAGGCGACAATACTTCACCACCCTTATTGCCTCCGCTGATAATCGCCCAGCCACCCTGTTCCGGGTTACCAGGTCTCTCCTTGGTAGGGGGACCTCGGTGCCCGGTTGGCAGGGGTCGGCTGAGGACTTTGCTGACCATCTAGTGGAGAAAATCGATCGGATTCGCTCTGGGTTTAATCCTGGCGTGGATGGGGAGAGTCCGGAGGGAGCCGGAGCACAGTCTTGCCATGCCATCTGGGACCGGTTTGATCCAGTTGCCCCTGATGAAGTGGACAGGCTCCTTGCAGCTGTGCGCGCCACTACCTGCCCTTTGGACCCCTGTCCCACCTGGTTGGTGAAAACCTCCAAGGCAGTGACAGGTGGCTGGGTTGGGGCTGTGATCAATGCATCATTGCGGGAGGGGGTGTTTCCTGCACCTTTAAAACATGCTTTGGTGCGCCCCCTCCTGAAGAAATCTTCCCTCGACCCAGCTGTCCTAACTAACTATAGGCCTGTCTCAAACCTCCCCTTTTTAGGGAAGGTGTTGGAGAAGGCAGTGGCGTGTCGGCTGCAGGGGGTACTGGATGAAGCGGATTATCTGGACCCTTTTCAGTCAGGATTCAGGCCTGGATATGGTACCGAGACGGCATTGGTCGCACTAATGGATGATCTCTGGCGGGAGCGGGACGGTGGTCATCCATCCGTCCTTGCTCTTCTTGACCTCTCAGCGGCTTTCGATACCGTTGACCACGGTATCCTTCTGGAACGGCTCCGAGGTTTGGGAATCCAGGGTACTGTGTGGTCCTGGTTTTCCTCATTTCTGAGGGGTCGGTCCCAGTCGGTGTGGTTGGAGAGTGAGAGGTCCAGTCCTAGGCCCCTCAAATGGGGGGTCCCTCAGGGCTCGGTGCTCTCTCCTCTCCTATTTAACATCTACATGAAACCGCTGGGTGAGATCATTCGTTCCCATGGGGTGCGGTACCATCAGTACGCGGATGACACTCAGTTGTACATCTCGGCCCATGGGGACCCCAGTGATGCCATCAAAGTCCTTTCCAGATGCCTGGAAGCTGTGGGGGTCTGGATGGGGGCTAACGGGCTACAACTGAATCCCAGCAAGACTGAGTGGCTATGGATAGGGGGTCCTGCGTTAATCCGGGAGTTACCATCGTTGGTTCTGGATGGGGCTATTTTGCCCCAGACAGACCCGGTGCGCAACTTGGGGGTCCTCCTGGATTCACGGCTACTGCTAGAAGAACAGGTGGCGGCTGTGACCAGGAGGGCTTTCGCCCAACTTCGGGTGATTCGCCAGTTGCGCCCACTCCTGGACCGGGACTCCTTGCTCATGGTCACCCATGCTCTGGTTACCTCCAGACTAGACTATTGCAATGCGCTCTACATGGGGCTGCCCTTGACGACCATTCGGAGGCTACAGCTGGTCCAAAATGCGGCTGCCCGGGTGGTGATGGGGTGTGGGCGTTATGCTCATGCTTCGCCACTGCTCCGGGAGCTGCACTGGTTGCCAGTATGTCTCCGGGTGCAATTCAAGGTGCTGGTTTTGACCTTTAAAGCCCTATATGGTAGTGGGCCAGGTTACCTAAGAGACCGCATCGCCCTGAGGACGTCTGTCCGTCCAACCAGAGCGGACCGGAGGGGCTCTCTAATTGTTCCATCAGCCAGAGGGGCTCGCCTCTCTGGCACAAGGAGGAGAGCCTTCTCCGTGTCTGCACCGGCCCTCTGGAACCTCCTGCCAACAGAATTACGTCTTCGGACGGAGTTGCTGCCTTTCAGAAGGGATCTTAAAACCTGGCTGGCAGGTCAAGTGTGGGGTGCGGGTGGAAGGGTAACCACCATGGGGTGGTTGGTGTAGAGGAACTCTTCCCCATGGTGCCTTTTCGATCCTGCAGCCCCTGCTTTTTAGGGGGTGGGTAGTCTTAACTTTTTTACTGTTTTAACTGTTTTTAGGATTATTAATATTGTCTGTAAACTCCTTGGGTTGCCCTGGGGTTACTTTTTATGTTGTTAGCCGCCCAGAGTCGGCCTTGTGTTGAGTGGGCGGGATATAAATTGAATAAATAATAATAATAATAATAATAACAAGTCCCATTGAAGTGGGCCTTACTTTGTGGGAAAACATGGTTTGAGTTCTAGAAGGTTTCTCTGTATGCTGCTGCACAGGTCAGTTACAACATCTCCAGCTGAAACTAAAGAAGTAATATTTGCAAAAATACTTTTATCCATAGCATACCCTTGTGAGATGAATCCAGTTGGTAAGTCAAAGTCCAGGAAGTGTAAAGTTGAGCCCAAACTCCAATATGGAGCTTATTAAGAATAATGTGAATTGTCAGTTATGCAAGAGCCCATGCTTAAACGTTTGAAGGAAGAAGATGAGGCACAGACAGCCAACTTTGGTGGGAATATGGCTCCATTTCTGCTTAGTTTCTCTTTTTGCATAAGGAACGATTTGAAGTGCTGCACAGGAGAAGGACTACTTCTAGTAACAAATATCTATCATCAACAGGAGATTGTCCAGGCATGATGGTGGTCTATATAGATGAGCTTTTCTCTTCCAACAATGATTTGTTCCTAAGCATATCCTTTAAGTTCAGTGGAGGGAAGATCTTTGAGTACTTGAAAAAGGCTTCTCCCCACCCTGCAAAAGGCAGATCTTAGTTCTTTTGAGTAACACTGAAATGAGACAACTTTAAGTCAGTATAATTTCCCCTTTATTATAGAACTCTCTCATCATCATACTTTAAAAAGTAAAACATCTCAGCAAATGCTAATTATGGAAGGATAATTCTCCACTGAAAAACCTAGACAAAATTTCAAATGCCCTAACACATATAAACAACTTTTGAAGCAGCTAGATGTGGTCTTCGACCAAACTTGGAAACCAATTTGCATTTCATAGGTCCACATACAATAAGGTTGATTCTATGCTGTAAACCAACTTGGATCTCAATTTGGGGAGAAAAACTCCTTTCTCCCAAAATTGAGAATTATTTAAGAATGCATCATGGTCAACAAATGTACTTCCTAACATGCCAGCAGCAAGTAGAAGTGTTTAAACTATAGTACTACTTTGGCTTAAATACTTGAAGGAATGCCTGCTACCACATCAAAGAGCAACCTTTCTTTCAACTCCTCCATTCCATTCCATTAGTATTCATATGCAATATTTCAGTGACTTTATTCCTGCTATTTGTATCTGCATTTTAAAATTGCTTTTAGGTTTGGTTTCTATTTTTGCATTCTGTTGCCCTGACAATACTTATACACAAAGGTCACATAGGCATTCATAAAATTAACAGACAAGCTACAAGGCACAGCTGATTGGGCAGATTGTTGCCCAGTCCAATGCAGAACCAAGAATAACTACCTCCAGGTAGGATCAGCTGTCAGTGTGGTACAATACCAGTAAGTTCTGGAAATCATGCAAGAAACTGAGTTAAGAGCTTCTGCTGCCATGAGTTACAACTGTAGAAAAGAGGAGGAAATAGAAAGGGAAACAAAGAAGAGAACTTTTTGCTTTATACCTCCTCCCACTGGAATCACAGCTTCCACGCATTGCCTCCTCCCACTAGAAACACAGCCTCCGCCACATAAGCTCTGAGTATATGGCTTATGTGTTTTTCATAGAGTACAGCACAAGCAGACTTACATGGTATATGATTTGTAAACATGTACTGTAATGCTTCTTCTTGTGTTGCTGTAGTGGTGGTGATTTAGTGAGAACCATGTTCCAATATGTGGTGTAATGTGTCTCTTCTTTTAGAACTTCTGGAGACCCACAGCCAATCAGAGTAAATGGTATTAGTCTGAATGGACAAATAGCTTGATTTGGTATAAGATCCTTTCTCAAGATTATAGCTCCCAGAACACGGCAGTGAACATAGCAGAGACCTGCCAAAAAGGTGACATTTCCAACTTTTGCCTGGAAGGAGACAACTTTCTGTGTGAATGTAGATTAGCTCAGCAAGATCCCCAACTAAGCTGGAGAAACTCACAGAAACATATTGAATGTCTTTCTTTGTATTTCAACCACATCCCACAGGTGTCACGTTGCCTTTTCCCCTCTCCAGCATCAGGGATAGAACATCTCATAGAGTCAAAAATTTGCTATTTTAGCTGAAATTCAGTCAACATGTTGTTGTTCAGTCACACAGTCGATTCCAACTCTTTGTAACCCCATGGACCATTGCCCTCCAGGCACCTCTATCCTCTACCATCCTCCTCATCCCACCCAGCCCTGTGCCTACTGCATCCACGATGGCATCTATCCATCTCATCCTTGGCTGTCCCCTTCTTTTGCCATCCACCTTTCCCAGCATTATGTCAACATAGCTCTGGCCATAAATTCTAATCACTGTTCAATTATTAAAGTATTACCGGCAGTATTGCGGTGGGTGTGGACTTTACATGTGGCTACTGGAAAACAATGACTTGGCTATCAGCCATTCTTGTTACAATTTATTTCTTACAATAAAAACATTTAGTTCTCTGATCCATCCAAGTCTCTCAGAGCAAAAGCAGAACTGCAGTAAAAAGGATTAGAAACCTGATCAGGCTTATTTAGAGTGAAACCTTCTTTGCCATTAATTTTAGAGTTGGCTCTATCTCCTGTTTCCTCTCAAAGCCAACACTTCCTGATTAAGATCCTATTCCAGACATGTACTAATGACTCGGTTACAAAATATTTTTCTGCTTGTTTGAAAACAACTCACTCCAGACATACCATGCCTGGATCCTAGTGTGACTCAACAATATTTTACAAAAACATATAATCTCAGTTCCAACACTACTCAACCTAGTTCTCCAAGTAAAACATTTACCATAAAATTGTACATTTATAAACTACAGCCAATTTAAAGTAACTGCTTAGAGACACTGTCTCTTCAATACATCTAGGCCAGTGGTTCCCAACATGGGGCCCATGCCCTACAGGGGTATTTCAATTCCAAGAAGCCTAAGTCAGTACATTGGCTGATCAGTGCTTTGAGGAATTGACTTAGGCTTCTGGGAATTGAAGTACAAAAACCAAAGGTTGGGAAACACTGATCAAGATGGTATCTGAACATCTATGCTATTGGTTCTAGACTTTCACACCCAGTCTACAATGATAGACTATGGAAGTTACAGCTTGTGGCCTGAACAAGACTAGGCATCACACCTGGTCAATCTGGGTGGGTTTTCCTCATTGTTCTGTTCACAAGTTACTTATGGATCACAGTAAATATTTCTGCAGCTAACTATCAATATCACCATAATTCTGTACAATAAAATATTGTTAAATTAAACAGTGGAACCTATTTTTCAATTTGCAAATCATTTTGAAACCTGCTGGCCCACAGCCCAGATGTACAAAAGTTAAGTGTAAGATGATCCATATCATAAAATCAGTTCCAACTCATAGAATCTTATTCAGGAGCAAATCTTTTTAGGAAGTGACTATGTGAGTAATGTAGAAGTATTGTGCCGGATGGATAAAGAAAAAGAATTGCAGATCTATAGGTGGCTGCTAAGGATATCATGTGTTGACCATGTGACTAATGTAGAAGTATTGCACCGAATGGATAAAGAACAAGAACTCTTTAAGACCATTAAGCAAAGAAAGCTCCAATACCTTGGCCATATCATGAGGAACAACATAAAATATAGAATACTCCAACTTGCTGTGCAAAAAAAGGTCCCTGGGAAGAGAGGCCCTGGAGATAGACAGACTTTATTGCTGAAGAACCTGAGAGACTGGTGTCTTCAGAAGAACTGTTCCGAGGAGTTAAGAACAGGAAGACTATCGCCATGATGTTAGCTAATATGCGGAATGGATATAGCACCTGAAGAAGAAAAAGAAGAAGCCTGAGTTGTCATCAAAAACTTAGCCACTTCATAATATGTTGGCTCCAACTACAGTAGATTTATTAAATGAATGGAGTTTGGTAAGTCAACAGTTTATGTAAACCCCCATTGTTTCAATGGGTCTGCACCAGGTGGATTAGCCTTATGGATTACAATATAGTAAAGGTAATGGTTTCTGTTGTGTCCAAATGCTTATTGCTTTAATTCTGCAATCACCATTAAGTCTTTGCTGTAAAAGCATGCCCTTTCCGTAAAGTGCCACATTCGTATTGTTGTCAATGTAATCTGATTTGCTCTAAACACAGGTTTCCCGCATTATCAAAAGCCAGGGCAAATGTATCTCTGTAACTGCCATTCTGTCTATATATAAGTAGCCACCTGGTCCTCTATTTCCCCAGTCCGAACGTGCCTTAACTGAGCTGATAATAAATCACTGATGTTTAACCCTGAACTTGCTGTTGTGCTGCTAATTACTCTCAGACTCAACAGTTTCCCTAGCTCAAAAGCCAGTTGTATCTGACTCTAGGGGTCAGTGCTCATCTCTGTTTCAAAGTCAAAGAGCCAGCGCTGTCTGATTCTGCAGACATTTCCGTGGTCATGTGGCAGGCAAGACTATACACCAGAGCACACGGAACACTGTTTACCTTCCCATCGAAGTGGTCCTTATTTATCTACTTGCAATTTATTGCTTTCAAACTGCTAGGTTGGCAGGAGCTGGGACAAAGATGGGAGCTCATTCCATCCTGCAGTACACGGGAATCTAACTGCTGACCTTCCGCCTCCCAGTTAGCATCTTTGCCACTTGAGCCACTGCTCAAGTTTATAAAAAAAAAATGTTGCTGGGACAATCTATTTCCCCCTCAGATATTGTAAGGACTGCAACTAAACTTAAAAGGATTAAAGGATTTGGGGAAATGTATCTGATTGATGGTCTCATTTTCCAAGCTAATCAAAAAGTACTGCTTCTTTGCTTCACTGACCCCTGACCCAAATAAAATGATATTAAACTATGTACTATAATTCTCAAGCATAATTATAATTTTACACACTAGGAAGAGGATTTATCTCAGGTTGAACTGAAGAAGAAACAAAGATCAATGGCTCTTGCTGAGCCTCAGATGGAGATTTTGGATTGGGAATTGAAGCATTTCTTACCTAAAAATATCATGTTTGGCTTGGGGCAACAGGGGTCAGAAACAAATGTGGAAAAGCAGGTCTACTGCTGCTCACTGCTTTGTTCCATTTGGTAAAGGTCACCCTTGCTTGAAAGTCAGTCATATCCAACTCTAGAGTTCAGTGCTCATCTCTGTTTACAGCCAAAGAGCCAGCACCATCCGCATCTGCAGATGTTTCCATGGACATGTGGCAGGCATGCCTAGACACCAGAGTGCACGGAACACTGTTTACCTTCCCACCGAAGTGATCCCTATTTATCTACTTGCAAATTCTTGCTTTTGAACTGCTAGGTTGGCAGGAGCTGGGACAGAGATGGGAGCTCATTTATTTTTATTTATTTATTTATTAGTCATATTTATAGATGCCGCCCAATCAGGTAGAACCCAACTCAGGGCAGCATTACAACAAGTTCTAAAACAGATAAAAACACTTTAAAAAACCCATATCCCACCCACTTTAAAAGACCCACCCATCCCACCCACTTTAAAAAGAAGAGGGAGTTCTTAGTTGTTTACATAAGCCAGCAGGCAGGGCCCGTGTTCCCATTAGGGCCCCACACCTGCCCTGCCAGCCAGGTCTTCAATCCTTTCCTGAAGGACAGCAATTCTCTTTCAAGTCTTAGTTCTGTTGGCAGGAGGTTCCAGAGGGTTGGTGCGGACACGGAGAAGGCTCTCCTACGGGTGCTGGATAGATGTGCACCCCTAGTTGATGGCACCATCAGAGAGCCCCTCCGGTCTGCTCTGGTTGGACGGACAGACACTCTTGAGATGATGCGGTCTCTAAGGTATCCATTGTGCAGTACTCGGATCTTGAACTGCTAACCTGTCGACCTACCAGACATCGTTCAAGTTACTTAACCAGTTGAGCCACTGCAGTCCCTTTTCCACTTGAACCAATAGGCTAAACAATAGACATGATGGTGGGGATGGAGAACTAGGAGATGAGGAATGGGAAAGGCTAGAGAGCACTCTGTTCTTCGCCAGCCTACCAATCTTGCCATGTTCTTTGCTAGCTATTGCTTCAAAGTTGACTTCTCTGCTGATAAGTTTTGGCTTCTAATAAGGAAGGAACTGTGCTCATTAGTGCTCATTGGTAGGCGTACTTCTTAAAAGGTAAAAATATTTAATAGGAGTAGGCAATTAAGCAACTAACCCTAAACAGCCCAATGAATAGGATTTTAAGTTATTTGTACATTTGCTTTTCACAAAGCTGTTTAAAGGTTACAATAGAAGACATTGTAATAAATGCAAAATACTACAAAAAAAGCATCAATTTTAGTCTCAGAAACTAGTATCTTCAACACCTGTATAGAAACATGTATACAGTAGTGCCTATTTAGGATTTTTCCAATACAAACTGCCTTTTGCACTGGTGCTGAGTTAGACATTAAATTCAGATTTCCAATGAGACCAACGCCGATTCAACAGTCCAGACTTTTGATAATTAATTACTAAAGTTTTCCCATGAAAATTCCTGTCCTGTTATTTCAATCCATATCTCAAGCTCTATACTCTTTCTGTCAAATATTCTTGCAAGAGGATAAAAGATCTCAAGAAGTGTGGAATGTTCCTGTCCAACATGTTATTTTACACAATTCATAGTATTCTGTGGCAACTAAACCTAACTAGCTAGGCTGACTTTACACTGATTGAGCAGACTTAGACTCACTGAGGCTTTGTTGTGTCTAACCCCCAACCCACCCACTGAAGAGGAAGAACTTCAGTTGGCCTAAGAGAACATTAACGTGGGAGGGGGGGGACCATAACTCCAGCACAAACACCATGGAAACTGAGTGATAGCAGCTAGCGCAAGGGTAGTGTCTGCCTAAGGGTACTTGTGCAAGCACAAGGGACTTATTACCTGCCCAAACCATTGGGGTGGACAGCCTCGGTCCAGGTGCTTGGGAAGATCTGGTTGTCTGAGACCAGTTATCTGAGAGAGACATTCTACAGGTACCAAGGGCCTTAACCTTTAAGGGCTTTATAAGTTAGTACCAGATCCTTGAAGTGGACCCAGAAACCAGTGCAACTGGGTCAGAGAGGAATATGGTTAAATCACCGGTTCCACACCACCAGTCATGTGGTTGCATTCTGGACCTGCTGCAGCTTCTGAACTGACTTCAGTAATCTATTCTTGAAATTATCAATGTGTGAACCAGTGTCATGAGGGACTCTCTCTCAGAGAATGGGTGGAGCTGGTGGAAAAGGCAACCCTGGCCATGACAGGTCCTGACCCTGGTTCTTCAGGGGAAGAGTAATCTTGTCCAGATGAGGCCGGACACCACACAACATTTCTGATGAGCCTCTCAACAACAGGATCTCCATCTTTTCAAGATTAAATCTCAATCTGTAAATTATTGTCTAATCTATTATCATGGCCAGCCATGATTCAAGACCTGAACAGCATTCTCTACTGACAATGATAAAGGAGAATATAGATGTTGAAAAGTTTTATTATTTTCTTATGAATGAATGATGCTGTGTTAGCATTCTCAGAACACCTTTGCTATTAGCATTAATTTAAAGTTTAATGTTAGTATTAAATGTTTCTGCATTGCAATTCCATCAGTTCAAGTCAGCCTAGCTAATGCTGAGGAAAGGGCTGTTCTTTGCCCATTCCTCCTAGTTAAAAATAAAATAAAATAGAGAGACCATGTCTTTATCCTTAGGGAGGGAAAGGGTTAACTTTTTTTGCAACAATGTGGAATGTAAAACAAGAAAAGTAATGGGTTCACTGATGTTTAGATTAGTCATGTATCAATCATTATAGAATAACAGAATTTGCTTAAGGAAAAGCCAGTTAAAGCAATAAACCTTTTATAAAATAACACACTAAAGTAATCAAAGCAGAGTCATATTTAACAGTCCATTTTCTGTACTGTACCCTGTAGTTCTTAACACATTTTCACATCCAGCAGGGAGTAACAAACCTGAACACCAAGCACTGAGGGAACAAAGGGAAATAAAGCACTAATAACAGACAGCTTGGAGGTTGCCTTGAACACAAAAACAAAGCAGTTCATGTTACAGTTGATTGTTCAGCCATATTAGTCATTTTTCAAAGTATGGGTCATGTATTCTGTCAATATGCGAGGGGAAAGTGTGGACGCATTGACCATCCACTGCTGTTGGGTGAATAGGTACAGGGCAGAAGTAGCATTTATTTACTTCAGCAAAAGATGGAAGCCCTGTTGCTATAGGCTCCAGATCACACATAGATCTTTGCATATACAACTACTTGAGTTAATAATCCCTTCTTCCAGATGTTCATACTGCAAACTTTGATATGGGAATAGCACTAATCTGTAGGACAGGGGTGCCCAAAATACAGCCTGTGGGCCAGATCTGACCCCCGATGCCAATTCATCCAGCCCACAAAACCCTCATTGCTCCCGGAAGTGGAAGTAAAACGCACCCATATGTAGGAATGTATCTGGATTCTGTCAGGCGGTCTCTGACACATTTTGTAAACAAAAGCCTCTTTGCTTGCATGAGAGACAACGCTCCTTATCTCTCCTTATTTGGGTTCTGACATTCTGATTGATTATGTAGGTTAAGTTTCGTTTCTGAGATACTCTGCTTGAATAAAGAGAAGCGATTAGTATCCTTTGTTCAGCCAAAGACTGCAGCCGTGTTTTCTGTCTCTCTCTGTTTTTTCCTTACTCTGAGCCTAATGAAGCTGGACTTCGTGGACTCTTAAGTTTCTATCTTAAAAGATCTGATGATATAAACTGCTGCTTCATGAGACTGATTGAGAAAAGATCTTTACATGAATCAGATTTCTACAACTGGTGCCCCGTCGCGAGGCCATTGAATGAAAGTCAAAGGAATGCTTTGAAGAGATCTGCTTCAGCAATTAGCACCTAATTATCACCTCATCGACCGGGACAAGGTCTTCATTCACCTCCGACCAGACAGGTCCGACCAGAGGAAAGGTCATAAATTGAGCGCTCGAAATTCATCCAAAGTCAACTTTGGGTCCCACACTAGGTGAGTGACAAAAGAAAAAGAAAAATATTATTTTTTTTATCATGGGGTGTGTGCTTACTTCGCAAATGCAGGAACTTTGTAAAGATATCTCAGATCTTTTGCATATGAATGGACGGAAGGCTGATGAGAAGGAAATACAAAAGCTAGTCAAAGCTATAGAAAAATTCTGTCATTGGGTTAAATTTGATGAATGCTTGGACTTAAAACAGTGGAAACAGATTGGGAGAGAAATGCAAAAGCATAATGGAATTTCTGTATCAGTGCTATTTACATGGGAGGAAGTCAGAGACTGCCTTCAAAGACTCACTCCAAAGAATATTCTGTTGTCTCAGGGGCTTGCTGGCCCCCTCCCAAAGCTTTTGCCCCCAGACAAGGGAGGGGCTATGGCAACTGCCCCTCCATCATATGAGAAACAACAGCCCCCTGATGGGGGTGGAGGTGGAAATGGAGATGGGACATTATATCCTGCCTTGCAGCAATCAAGCACTTTTAGCCCTACAAAAGACCTGTTCTCTGCTGCAATACTGCCTGCAGAGTCTAAAAAACAACTTGTGCCAGCTGATGGGGAACAAATGGTGGGGACCTCATCACAGATTGAAGCTGTTAATGCATGCAGAGTGGCAGGAAGCAAGGAGTGTGTTTCAAAGAGCAGCATAGGAGATCTCAGCCCCCCCGTGAAGCAACCCTCATCACAAAAGCAGGAGAAGCTGAGTAGTAAACTTGATACCTCACGTTTGGGCAGGAAGATCCTACAGAAGTGGAAGGATGGCCCAAAGGAGGAATGCACAAAACCCAAGACCAGAAAGGGGTGCAAGTACAAACTAACAGATGCAGTTTGTCATAAGGTTGAGAATCAGATGCTGCAAATGAAAGAAATCCAGAGGAAGAGGCGGGGTGAATCCTGCCTGTATGGACAGCAGGCTGTTGCAAAAATACAAGGAGGGAGAAGACATACAGTTTTTGGCTGATTTTGAACTGCCCAACCCTCAAACAAAGAGATCCAGAGTGAGCTGTCCCAAGTTTCAAGCATCAGGATTGCAGGGAAAGCAACTTGGAATTCCCTGCGATTTTCTTCTGTGTGAAATTACTTGCAACTTCTGGAGAATTTGTTCTTCGTGCCTTCACACCTCATCGGCCTGCCTTAATGCAGATGGGTGTGGCTGGAGCATAAAGGAATGTGTGTTTGCCAGAAAAGCTGAAAAGGGGGGTTGTGTGGGATTGTCTTGTGAAGTCAGTGAGACTTAATTTATGGCTTAATTTCAACTTGCCATGCCAAGAACTGTGCTGGAGAGAAGATAGTGTTTGTTTAAGTGTTTAAGAAGAAAGCTTAATCAACATTTGGACTTTTAATTTGGACATTTTTATTGGACTAAAAGGAAAAAAGTTGTGTGGACTGTAAAGAAGAATTGGCTTTGTTTGCATTTTAAAACCTGAAAACCTTTTTTAAGCAACCTGCTCATGCTATGAGTGTGAAATGCTCTAATGAGATTTGTACTGTATTTGAGTTACCATGCTATGCTGATTTTAAGTTATTGAATGCTTCTTTCATTTACACCAGTGGGAGAAGAAAAAATTTAATGCCTTACTCATGTACTTGGGGAGTGATAAATGCTTTCTAGAATGCAACAGAAACCTCCTTCATGTAAGGAAGAAGAGAA
Source organism: Bradypodion pumilum (assembly GCA_035047305.1). Classification (NCBI taxonomy): domain Eukaryota; kingdom Metazoa; phylum Chordata; class Lepidosauria; order Squamata; family Chamaeleonidae; genus Bradypodion; species Bradypodion pumilum. Next base: position 89,462,428 of record JAWDJD010000001.1, read on the forward strand.
CTGTTCATGTTTTGTTCATGCTTAAATGTTTGCTTATTCTCTTGCAGGAGAAAGACCTGTCTTTGCTTATGTTATGTTTTGCATACTGCATATCTCAAGGTACCTCCAGAAGTACATGGAAGAGTTTTCAGTACCCTACACATGTAAATGGGTTTGTGATATTGCATTTGTGTTATACATCAGGCATGTTTCATGTTTAGTTACATGGTACTAGTAATAACAGGGCATGCTCCTGTTTCTTAGGGGAGTGTCTTCCTAAGCCATTGGTCATTTATTGGCAACAAGGGAATCCTGAGTGGAAGGATTCCTGCTCGAGCGATCCGCCCATGGAGAGAGAAGAAGGTTACTCAGCTCCAGGATGGTGGTTCACCAGTAGACTAAATTTGCTGACATTTGTTCTTTTCTTTCTTACTGTGCTTCCAGCTGTGAGAACAATACCTCATGGGGGCAACCCCAACTTCTGGCTTCGTCATGCTAACTATATGTTTGAGGTTCATGGTAAGAATGCAACGTTATACTATGAGCATCCATTGGCAGTGTCTCAAATGGCCTTTCTTCCGGCATTGTTCAACACGCCAGAGTTGGTTATTGGACATTTGCAACATCTTGATAGATCTACACTCTTCTCTAATCCCCCAGAACAATTTAACAACACCCGCTGGCGAAGCATGACATTCAAGAAATACACTAAAGGACTTTGTTTCTGTTGTCATAGTTCTGGAGTCTGGAATAGTAAATGGAAGCACTGGACTCAAGCACAACCGGTTTTGCGGAATGTAGGCAATTATACGGGTTGTGATGATTATTTTTGGTTATGGGGTAGTTATAACAGTTCTTATAAGCTTAATTATACCTTGTTTAACACTACTATTGAAGATATATATGATGTGTTTCCTATGTTTACTCCTGATTATTCTGCTATAGATAGTGGTTCAATTTGCAATGGATGGCGAATCAAGGATCCTAACATGTGGTTCTTTTTTAATGGAGTTGCCACGAATTTCCATCCAGGACAATATCAATGTGCAGCATTGGGTTATTTTACCTTACCCGTACAAGTGCAAATGCCGCTTCAGGCAGATGCACGGTGCCGGAGAGCTGCTGCCGGCCTGATGGGTCATAGATTACCTGTTAGCAAAATCCGGAGGATTTTGTAAACTGGTCGGGAACCAGGGATGTCGGGTAAAATTCCAGGATCTGAATAATACTATTGAGAAAGAACTTCAGAATTTACAGGAGAGCATTACTAACAATGTACGCACTGATGTTAATCTCTTTGATTGGGTGACTTCTTGGTTGCCTGATTTATCTGTCCTTAGACTAGTTTTCTTTTATGGGTTCATTATTATTATCTGCCTTATATCTTTGTGTTTTTGCATTAATTGTATTCCTAACCTTATTTCTATGTGTAACGCATGTCCACTGCGTAGAAGGGAGACATCGAGTTTTGCATGACGGCAATTGTACTCAATGAGGTATCATCCTCCGGAACAAGGTACCATGAGTCAGGAGGGGTACGATGTCCAGGAGGACAGTGATGATGTATATGGAGGAGTAGTTATGGAGTATGATGACATGCAGGGGTATGATTAGCCGCCCCTCTCTCAAATTTTAATGAAAAAGGAGGACATGTAGGAATGTATCTGGATTCTGTCAGGCTGTCTCTGGCACATTTTGTAAACAAAAGCCTCTTTGCTTGCATGAGAGACAACGCTCCTTATCTCTCCTTATTTGGGTTCTGACATTCTGATTGATTATGTAGGTTAAGTTTCGTTTCTGAGATACTCTGCTTGAATAAAGAGAAGCGATTAGTATCCTTTGTTCAGCCAAAGACTGCAGCCGTGTTTTCTGTCTCTCTCTGTTTTTTCCTTACTCTGAGCCTAATGAAGCTGGACTTCGTGGACTCTTAAGTTTCTATCTTAAAAGATCTGATGATATAAACTGCTGCTTCATGAGACTGATTGAGAAGAGATCTTTACATGAATCAGATTTCTACACCCATACGGGCACATTTTACTTCCACTTCTGGGAGCAACAAAGGCTTCATGGGCCAGATGAATTGGCATCGGGGGTTTGATCTGGCCTGCTGGCTATAGTGACTGCCCTCCTGAACCATATGACCAGCCCACAGCCCAAAAAGTTTGGGCACCCCTGCTGTAGGATGTCTGGGGCATTGGTTGTCCCAATAAAACTAATTTGTGCAGTCCTTCTTTCAAAGCAGCTGGCATAGTGCTCCAGGGACCACCATGTATCTGGATCTAGCTATCATTTTGTTTTCCTATTATATCTGGTGGTATTACTGAGTTGCAGACATTGTGGTAAATTAGCATGGAGGCAGCTACTCCTGGATCCCCTGATGCTGCCCTCAGAGTTAACCCTACCATTAGTCCAAGGGAGACAATCAGAAGGAAAGCTTCTGGTCAGAGCTGTGTGTGACCAAAAATATTTGGCTGCTGCTCTCAAGTGAGATGGAAGAATCTGTCCAAGTGCTAGAGTGTAAAGTAAAAGCAAAGCAATCACACTTATATACTGCCCCATAGCTCTTAGTGCACTCTCCAGGCAGTTCACAAGTTAATTAGCATTTTACCCCCAACATGCTGGGCACTCATCTTTCTCCACAGTCAGTACAGCTGGCTTCTGCACAAAGAATAGAAGAAATCTTCTCGTCCTGCTTATTATATATGTGTATGCCACTTGCAATTGTGATGGTGACCCTTGGAACTCCAGGTGTTCTTGTATGGCAACTACCAGAAGCTCAAGTCAGCACTCCTGCTGATCAGGGCTTCTGGGAATTGAAGTTCAAGAACATCTGGAATGCCAAGGTTGGCCATCACAGGTACAGACATAAACTATCTACATATTTAGACAACACTCTTCCACGTCACATCATAGCAGTTGCAACCATTACTATCTTTGCCTTGAGTTCTTCAGTTTCTGCTACACCATTTCCACTCCAAGGCATGGCTAAAGAAGGCTGATTCTTTGCCACATTAAGAGCAACTGAAGTTCTTCCTAATAGAAAGAATATCTAAGTTGAAAATTGGTTTATCCAAAAATAGCTTCTGAGCACCAGCTGATACTACGGCCTTTCTTGTTCAGTGGACCAACTTTATTTGAGGATGTTTGGCAGTTTCAGAGGGGAGGGGGTGTCAGAGGCAGGATGTGGTCTTGTGCCTGTTTGCAGGAGCCAAAACAATTATGTTTGATGAGTCTTATATCCCTTAATTAGGCTATAAGTGTTTCAGTGGGACTACTCAAAAATAAGTGGTTTGGAGATTGTGGTCAAAGATGGATATAAAGATCTCAGCATAAATAAGGAAAATTTCAGATGTGTGTCAAGTTGTACAAATTATGACACATTGGGCTTGTCCAGTCCGTTTCTGTAAACAATAATTTGCTCTGAAGACTATAATAATAGCACAGCCAGGTAATAATTTCATGCCTGCACTTGAGACACTGGAAAATCTTTCTAATAGGGTGGAACATGGCTTGTGGCTGTAGAAATCAGCATTCGGGTGCACTAAAGACCAGATGGGAGAGCAATGACATAATCATGAGATAAAGAGGATAAATTGAGAGATAAAGGAAAATAGGAAATGTGCATATATACATAAAAATGGAGTTCAATTTTCTGAAGTTTTGTTTACTGTAAAGCAAAATATTGTAGAATTGGGGTTTCTGTTTTGTCTTTCTTACAGTGAAACATCTTCACATTGAGAATGAAAAGGAAAGTAAGCTGATAAGCCACAGTGAAAATCTATAGCTTTAGAAAGAGGAAAGAGATATTCCATGATATGGTAGCAGTAAACAGTGACAGTATTATTGTTTTATTATGAAGTGGTAACTGTGTTAGTCTGTGCAAGCATGTCAGAGAGTGAACAAACAAAACAACAAAAAGTTGTGGCACCTTAGAAACTAACTCCTGTATTTAAATGTGAGCTTTTGTGGATCAAGTCCAATGAAGTGGATTTGATCCATGAAAGCTCACATTTGAATACAGGAGTTAGTCTTTATGGTGCCACAACTTTTTTGTCTTTTTTTGTTGTTCTGCTTATTTACTCTCTGATATGTTTTATGTTATACATTATGAGCTTCACCACACATCACTTTTTGTAGTTTACATTCTGACAGGTAACCTACCAAGATTGTGCAGCCACTATGTTAAAAGTACTGTAGGCACTTTGCCTAAGAATAGGGCTAGCCACACTTGATATTATCCAGCAGAGCTCCTAAAAACCCTATTGTCATATTAATCCCATAAAACTAACTGATATTTTTTCTTAGTTCAGGTTTTAAATGAATTATCATATGTAGAAGTGAATACAGAGGAAAGAGATATTTCGTTACCTGACTCACAGAAGGAAATGCCTCCACACATTTTGAAGTGCAGTGGTCAAATGTATCCTCCCCACCTTTTTTTCCATTTGAAGCAGAACTTTCCAAAAGCCCTTCTATACCACACTGGTTGTCAAGTCATACCAACAAAATATCAAAAACAGGTTTCTTTTGAGGTCTGCACACTTCTTTGTCAGGATAGGCTTTGTAGAACTACCAGGGTAGATCTGTAGTGATATAGTGCATAGACTAGAGCAGAAGTTCTCAACCTTTTAAAGCCAGGGGCCAGGTCATGCTCCCTCAGGCAGCTTCAGGGGCCAGATGGCAATTTTGCTCTTCCTCCACCAAATGGCACTTTCTGGTGTGGAGGTGGTGGTGGGCCACATGAAATGGTGCCGTTGCGTACATCTGGCCCATGGGCTGTGGGTTGAGAATCCCTGGACTATAGTGTCAAACTACAGGGTCAGAAGACTTCAGTTCAAATTCCTAATGGGCTAGGGATTTAAGCTGCTAGGGCAGTGGTGATGAACCTTGACACTCCAGGTGTTCTTGAACTTCAATTCCCAGAAGCCCTGATCATTGGGGACAGGTTGCCCACTTACATGTAATAAAAAAGGAGGATAGCTCTTTAAGTGAAGGACCATCCTCTCTATAAGAAGACATGACCACTCTTGCTACAAAGTAGATAAGGAAAAACTGTTTTCCCTATTGCACAACACTAGAACTAGGGGACACTCGATGAAACCTTTGGGTACTAGTTCTCAAACAAATAAGAGAAAGTACTTTTTCACCCAGAGGATTACTGGTCTATGGAACTCCCTGCCAGAAGAAGTGGTGACAGCTGTCAGTCTTGACAGCTTTAAGAAAGGATTAAACAAGTTCATGGAGGACAAGTGTATCAATGGCTATAATTATGGATACCTAAGGACAACCTCCTGGTTGGAGAGATAGGCAGGCTATCTCTCAATGCCATTCCCAGGGAATCCTAAGCAGGTGAAGGCATCTCCTTGGGAATACCCTGAAGGAAATGGTGAGCCACTGTGTGAGACAGAATGCTGGACTGGATGGGCTGTGGCCTGTTCCAGCAAGGCTGTTCTTATGTTCTTTAATTTTGGTAACTCTACAATGCAAAAGCAAAATTCATTGCTTTTTTATAATCTCAGAATTAGAGACAATACCACACTGTACCTAATGACAGGGCCAGCTATGCTCCAACAAATCCAGCAGGGTTCATTGTGTTGCTGTTGCCATATTAACTCTAAAAAAAGGAATTACCACTGTTTTATGTACTAACAGCTGAGCACAATGTAATTATTCCATTTCGGTTAGCTAAGGTGAAAGGAAAATGCAAACCTACTGAATGTTGCCACTTTTTTGCTACAGACTTTGGCTCTGATTCTGTTGACTGCTGCCATTCTGATAGCACTTTGCAGGCGCACCCCCCAATAAAGGACTCAGACACTGGTAAAAGTGGAAAACGGCATTGGGCCACATTTATTGATTCATGCCCTAGTCCGAATTATAAATTTCTATTGGTAATTGACCAATTATAATTCTTCAGGCAAGCAGGCCGAAGTAACACTGGTAAGGTACCACCCAAAATTGCCGACGGCAATTGTTACAATGTATCTATTTGTATCCATTTGTTTGTTGACAACAAACAAATTGTTGACCGTAGTCAATATCTAACTAATGACCCCACCCTCTGACGCGTATCCGTGAAATCACAGGGTGATGCATGCTGTCTAGCTGTAGCCATCACCCCGTCGCCTGGTTCGTCGTTGACCGGACAACGTTTAACCAACTTATACCTGTCTAGTGTTGTCCAGTCAATTGCGAACCTGCCGGATACCTGTGGGTCATAAATGTTTACCTTACCAGTGCTAGCCGCCACACGGGGAGGCTTCCCAAAAAGGCTCACCCCCCCCCCCCCAAGACTGTCAGCTCGGTCGACAGGCCTGCTCGCCAGTCTGCTAACCAGAGGTCCATACCTCCCTGCGACAGATGGGCCCCATCCCCTGAGTAAAGCTCTTAATTTTGCAGACTGATGGTGGGGAGGCGAATGACTCGTCCCCCACCCTATTCAAAGGAACCGGGCAATAGCCCCATTCACGGAGCGTCGGCTCAGTCAAGAGCCTCGAGGCCGAACGCTCCCCAGTAAGCGTACTGCGACATCACGTCCGACCACTTGAGGGTTGTGGCCGGCCACACATAATGTGAGTAGGGCAGGTCACTGCAAATCGCAAGCTTCCGCGATAGGCCAGTGACCCGCCCCAAGCCATCGCCCCCAAGATACATAAACAGGACATCAGGCGAGTCAGCATCCCTGATGTAGAAAAGGAATGGCAACAGTTCCCGCCATAACATGCCGCGCTTACCACACCACCTGAGACGTGCGGGTGCACCCAGTCCCAGTCGGGGTCCCACTCTGTCGCCGCAGCGTAACGCGCTGCCCTGTGCAGCGTAACGCGCTGCCCTATGCAGCGTAACGCGCTGCCCTGTGCAGCGTAACGCGCTGCCCTGTGCACGCGGCTATGGCCCACCAGCCATACTGTCACCGGTGTAATACGACACCCAGGGTCTGTCAAGGCAAAAAGGGGGGGGAGAGAAACAGTGCAGTGACTAAACTGGTACTCAGGTTGAAGAGGGCGAACATAAATTGAAAACATTGTGAACCCCACCCTCCCATGCGGCGTATTTCAGCCCCGGAGCACCCAAAACAGCTGCAGTAGAAGCCGCCCCCTTCTGAACGAATGGGTGCCGCAACGAGCCCCTGAGAGGCCAACACTGTCTAGTGCCTTCGCGGCACCCTCCAAAATCGAAATTTAGTAAGGGAAGACCCACCTTGGTGACAGAAAAACGGGCCATGGTGCGTGCCACGCAGTGCAAGGAAATCCTGTAGGGCACCAACCGGACAGATGTCTGCCAAAGAACACCGTAGCAGTCTTACATCACTGCCTACGCCATGCTGATCTGTCTTAGAGGAGCGTATCCTCGACTGAGCCCAGTCTTTGGCAGCATAGACATCCTCGAGTTCCAGTGCCCTACGACTTGCATCCGCCTTAGACAGCATCACAAGCTCGCTGATGCGGAGCGCTCCAAAAAAGGCCACCGTTGTGGCTGCATGAAATGGGCTGCCTCATATCTATCAAACAGAGGCCAGGCCAGCCCCGGGCCAATTGGGTAAGAACCCCTGGGGAAATCGGGTGGCGGTCGTCCGGGCAACGCCCACGCTACCGCACCCACCCCTCCAAAACATGTCTCACACGGAAGTCAGTGGTACTATCCACATGACCTCCCACCTTGGCCATAAAAGCCAACGCTGACAGCCTAGATGCCATGGTGCGAGGTGCAAGGCCCTGGGCATGCAGGTAAACCATGAACCGAAGTACATGGGTCACTGGGATCGGCCAGGATTCTGGCAGCCGGAATTGGGTACAGAAGGCTCTGAAAGAATTGAATGCATGGCGATACGCCTTACGCGTGCGTGGCGCCAGTGACAAGCCAATCGCCCGGTTCACCTCTCCTTGCCAATGGTCCACATCTCGTCCGTGGGTGGCGCGGGAAATCCCTCCGCATCCGGGGCCAAGGCACAGAACTGGGAGATCTGCAGGCGGGACAAAGTGTCAGCGATATCATTATTGACCCCCGGGACATGCCTGGCCCCGAAGAGGACGTAGGGGCGCAGGCTGCGCAACACAAACTGGCGCATTAGGTCCATGACCCAGGGTGATTTGGAAGTCTGTGAGTTGACAATGTGGACAACAGCCGCATTGTCACACCAAAATGGACGACCGAGTCGGCCCACTCCTCGCCCCATAGCATCAAAGCCCCCAGGATAGGGAAAAATTCCAAATACGTGAGATCACGCAGGCGACCCGTGCCTGCCCAGGCTGGTGGCCACCCACCACAGGCCCACTTCCCATTGAAGTACATCCCATAACCCAGGGACCCCGAGGCAGCAGACTGGATCTGAAAGTGAGGGGAAGCCAGGAGGTCAGACCTCCAAAATGATACTCCATCGAACTCCCTCAGGAACTGGAGCCAGATAAGCATATCTGCCCTGATACCCCGGGTGAGTCTAACCCTATGGTGGGGCCTAGATAAGCCAGTCATGGCGTCGCACAAGCGCCGAGCAAATGCCCTGCCCGGTGCGACCACCCTGCAAGCGAAATTGAGGTGACCATGTAGCACCTGCAGTTCCCTCAGGGATGCCTTGCGTTTAGCAAGCAACTCCGAGATAAGGGCCACTATCCTTGACCCCTTATCCCCCGGTAACCTAGAAGCCTACGCTACCGAGTCAATCTCCACCCCCAGGAATACTAGCTTAGTAGATGGGCCCTCGGTCTTTTCGGGCGCTAAAGGGACACCGAGTTCCTCCATTAGCATCTGAAATGTGTTGAGGAGACGTGTGTACGTGTCCCAGCCCCGTTCACCCCGAACAAAATTCATCCAGGTAATGGGCTACAGACCGGGACCCTGACCTGCGGACGAAAGCCCACTGCAGGAATGTGCTGAAACACTCAAAGGCCAAGCATGATATGGGGTAGGACAAGTGATGGATCAGGCGAAACTCGCCCGGTAACTCCTTGGGCACCAAGCCCAAGGGTGACACCTTAAGGTCAGGGAACGGGGGGTGCAGTGAAAGGGCCGGCGACCCTGTCCACATAAACCTCCTTGTTAATGCTGGCAGCAGCCACCTCCTCCCTCCCCTTAAGGGACAAAGGTTGGGAGCATCCTAAAGGGACCTATCACCCATAAAAGGAATACGGAACCCCAGTCGAAAACCCTGAAGCAGGTAAACCGCCTCCTCCTCCTTCGGGTATAATGCGAGCCAACGCTCCAACATGTCCATGCTAATTGGGGAGGGGGCCATTCGGTGAACCAGCTCCCCCTGCGGCAGTCTTGCCAACCCCTTGTCCGCCCCTCCCTCCGCCCCGCATCCCTCCAGGCCTGGGACAGGCGGAGGCAGCATGGGGGCCGGCACAAGAGGGACACTCATGCCTGTACCGGGAATTCTTCCCATTGCCGGAACCATTGGACAAGAAAGTCCAGCACAGCAGGCGGGCTAGAACCCCCTGCCCTGCCACCTGGCGGGGTGCCTGCGCTGGGGCCGCTCGCTGGACCGCATGTCCACAATGGTATCTCTCTCCAGGCGCAGGGCGCGTGGGAGTCATGTACAGAAGCCACAGCGTCTGGCAGGGCTCATCCCACCTCATCTCGGGGTGCAGGGGAATCCGCATACGGAATTCCACATCATAAGCCAACCACGACGGGCCCGGGAAGTCGACCATCGTCCGGTAAACGTGGTCCAACTACTGGACCATCGGAATCTCCAAATCCTGCCGGGCCCTGAGGTAGACCGCCACGTATGAGGTAGGCCGGCAACCGGTTGGCCCACGTACGTGGCTGCTTGTGACGACGTGCCTGCACCTTATCCTTCTCATCTTGCCCCTCCCTCTCCTCTATGGTGGGTTCTCTGGTAAGGAGGGGGAAGATGTCCACATACTTCCCACGCCAGACCTTTTCCTTGGTGGCTTGGGCCAAATGGTCCCCCAGGGGCAACGAATACCCCGCCGTCAGCAATGCCGACACAGGAACGGCGGGAACTGCGGGCATCTGAAATGGAGCCTGGACCAACCCGGTCACCCCTAAAACATTCCCAACTGCGCAAGTAGTACCCCCCACACCGGGGCCCTGGGTGAGAGCTGGAGTCACCGGGTGGGCTGTCGGCGGCCGAACCGCTGCACCACCCGTGCGAGGCCAAGGCCATTGAAACCCCCCCTCAACATTGCCATGTGTGTGGGTGCGCTAGATTGAACCACATACTCACATGCTGCACCCCCATGGGCCGCCCCCACCGGGGGTTCCGACCCACTGGGGGCGTCGGAGCTCACGACCGCACCTGAGCTCGCCGACGGGGCCTGACCAGCACCGGCCTGTCGATCGGGGAGCTGCGAGGCAGTGGCCGATGCCAGGCCACGCGCCTCAGTCAGCTCGACCCGTCCCGCCGCCCGCCGCTGCCCAGCAGACGATGGACGAATCTGCACCCCAAAAGGGGTCCCCTGGGTGGTTACCCTGGCCAGTGAAGCCTCGAGGGCCGCAACGCGGGCCAGAAGGGCCTCCACACTGACGTAGCCCCCCAAGAATAGGATCGCTCAGTATGGGGCCCAAAAATTTCTGATGGCGGCCCTGTCAGTCCTCCATGCAGTGCCCGGGAATCAAACTCCGACCTTCCAGTCGGCAAGTTCAGTGTCTTAACCATGTGAGCCACCGCAGCCCCCCAAAAGGGGGCAAAGGGCCGGCCGGCCCACTAACTGCAAGCGCGGGTCCAGATCCCAGGACCCCTGGGCCCATATAGGGCCATGATCCCAGGCCAGGGGAGAGAGCTGAAACCCCCCCGCAGGCAGCTGCGCACCAATGGGGAAGGCCCCGCAGAATGGGCCACGCCAGAGGCAGTGGCCACTGCTTGCGGGCCAAGGGCCGCGGCCCCTACAGGGCCGGTACGCAGACCTCCAGCCCCAGGCTAAGGGGGGAATCAACCCCATACCACCGGTCCCGGTGAGCTCGGGCAAATGAGGCTGCTGGGCAGGCGCGGCCGCAGTCCTCTGACCCGGCTGGCGCCTCCGCGCAGAACGAGCCGCGTTCGCAGCCGCCTTCTTCTTAGAGGGTATCGCAGCTAACCGATGGGAAGCCGAAAAGGAGAAAATTCAGCAGCCAAGAGGCTTCCCGGTGAAGGTAAAAGCGACAGAGGTAAGAGGGAAAAACTTCTCCGCTCCGTCGCTTCGCAAAATGGCAGCTCGGCTGCCTCGTGGCCACCCCTTTTATAGAGGAGCTGGCCACGCCCCCTAACTACCCGGATGCCTTCGTCCGATGGGGGGGCCGCAAAGAGCGCGGCGGCCATTTTGGCGCCGCGCTTGCATTCTCCTAATTTCTAGACATATTTGTCTGCAAGTGAAAACGAAAGTGACCTTTTCATGGAATTTGACATAGTGAAACTGCAAAGAACAAACAACCGATTCCCTGGCTAATTGGACATACGATTCTCAGTTTGAAGTATGTGAGAGCTGTGTCCGGCTTGCGCTTCATGTCATATTTATACCCCACTGAAGCTACATGTAAACTGGAACACAGTAACACAGTGGTATCCTCTCATTTTAAAAAAATTAAACACTTTGCAAATTTAAAATCCATTCAAAATGGAAAAGTGTGCACAAAAATGTATATATATTAAGACATTCTGTACATTGGGAAGAGTGAGCACAAAAATGTGAGCACTGGGACAAAAGACATATACCTGTAGCAAAAGATTCTAACTAAATGTCAAAGATCAAGTACAATCACATGGATTTGTCTATCCTTATTCTGATTAATTATACAGTGGAACCTTTGCTTACCAAATGGCTCAGTTAACTCAAAACTCAAGTAACAAAAGGAAATCCATAGAAAATAGTGGCTAGATTAACCATTTTTTTTCTGGAATTGATTAATTGGTTTTCAATGCATTCCTATGGGAAATTGCATCCAATGCATTCCTATGGGAATTTCGCTTTACAAATTTTTCATAGTACAAAAGGTCCTGGAAAAGATATTAAATTTGATAAGGAAGGTCCCACTGTATTTCATAATAATTATATGTGAGAAACATAGCAAAGTAGAGCAATATATGTATTGTGTAGTAGTATATGCTTACTAACTGAAGCATCCGTTTTTGGAAAATATACAGGTCCTACTTATTTGATGATTCTGCTGACAAAACCTCCAAATACATAACAAGAGATCTGGGAACTTTGAGAATGGGCTAACTTTCTTCCAATATGTGCTTGCATACCAAATGCTGCCATCAGCAGCGTAATCAATGTTAAGCCAGTACGACAGTCTCCGTACGACAGTCTCCAGTAGGTATGGAAGTCTCCATCAAGTGTAGCAGCCTGTTGGGCATCAGAAGCCTAGTGAGCATAGAAGCTAGAACTTCATAGCTGGGTGAGCATCATAGCTAAAGCTAGCTGGCTTGTGCCTTACTTTATACACTGAGCTCTTGGAGCACGGAGAAAACGATCAACACCTGTGTCCCTTAGCAACATAACCTTAAAGGTGTAGTAGACCTACAGTGAGGTATAATATGCCATAAAACCAAGTTAGGATGTGAAGACTTACAATCCCTAACAGGTCCATGATGATCTGGAATAAAAAAGAATGGCAGCATCAGTCTATGCATCTTTGGCCTATGGCCACCCTTTGTAACGTGCGAATAATGAAGAAATATATTGTGATATATCTTTGCTACTGAAGCAATAATCTTGCTGCTGAAGCAAGAATTTTGAATATGTGGAATAAATAAAGTGATTAGTTGGCATAAATTTGTGTCTCTGTGCAACTTACATATGGTTGTCAAAATATAAATACATAGAACAGGAAGAATTATTTTATATTGCATTAAAAATGGTATCTCTTGCTTGAAAGGTCTCTCTAGCGGGTGGAGTTCATCTCTGCTTACAGCCAAAGAGCCAGCACTGTCTGCTTCTGCAGATGTTTCCATGGTCATGCGACAGGTGTAACTAGATGCCGGAGTGTATGAAATGCTGTTACCTTTCCAGCCAAAGCAGTACCTATTTATCTACTTGCAATGTCTTTGCTTTTGAACTGCTAGGTTGGCAGGAGCTGGGGACAGATGATGGGTCCTCACTCCATCGCGCATCTCTCGAATATCAAACTGCTGACCTGCCAGCCTTCTGATTGTGAAGCTCAGCATCTTAACCACTAAGCCACCACAGCCCATTTATACTACATGGCAAAGTAAACACATGCAATTAAGGAAAGAGGGTAAAAACAATACTGAGTATCCTATACTAAGCACAGGGGGGGGGGGGATTTTGCATTTCAATAACTTGAGGTCTTTCCCTTCAATGGATCCCCATATGCTCTAGCACCAATCTCTAAAAACCTTCTCATCTGGGAACTGTTCAGTGGCTCATATAATCCAGTTACTGACCTCACCCTTTTCAAGTTCCAGAGAATAAACAAAACCATTGCAAATAATCTCCATTCCTACACATCACATATCTAAGACCAGCATTAATAATTACATGCATTATACTTTGATTTCAAGAGACAATGAAAAACACATGTCAGCATATTGTCATGGCAAGTTCCTTCTAAGCCATTTTTCCTATGACTTATTTGGATAATGAAACCACACATGCTTCCTGGTGTTTTTTTTTTAAAGCCTGATTGTAAGGGGAATTTATAACCTCATCAAAGACAATAGGAGAATATTCAAATCAAACATAATGGAAATGGTTGAGAATAGTCTGGGTGGAAGTTGAGGCTCTCCAGCATTAGAAAAGAGAATACTGTACAGCCTTACATTGATTAATAAAAGTAAACTCTTCATGGCAATTTGTATTGGGGAAAAGTATAACTGTGTTGGAAATGTGTTTTACCCTTATAACATGGGAGGAGGAACTTGTGCTACAAGGGTTAGTGTGGGATCCGCGCACACAATTGGCATGCTGTCCCTGACAGAACCACGGTTTGGGAGAACACTCCTTTGAGCTTTGGTTCCGAAGGGACAGAAATTGGGGTGCGGATTAATAGTCATAGTTTAATTCACCGATCGCTGACCTGGCAGGCAGTTCGGACAATAGAGGGTAAAAGATTGCCAGGTGATGAACTCGATAGGCATGTAATGAGTAATCTCGCATCCGCAGAAGCTCTGAGCCCAAGAGTCAACCTAGGCACATGTTTGCTCCCGATAACAGTAGACAATGCATGTCCCAGGTAGTAAATTAGATAGATAAGAAACTTCCCCCCGGTGAAGTCATCCCTAATGGGTAATTTGTGTAATCTCAAAGTGCAGATTTGGAGTTTTTCCTGTAATGGTCACATGCAACCTATGCACGAGGTTGAGCCAGGCAGGGTATAAAGTTTTGGGTCTTCTGATCAACAAATGCTGGTCTTCGCTCCATCTTGCCTCATGTGTCTTCACTTGACCAGTCTCCTACTGGACCTTCCAGCTCGCTTTGGGCCCCAATCCAACAGGTTAGGTGTAGCTCTGAGCTTAGTTTGGAAAGAATGAGTAGTTCCACTAACTTTTGACTGTGGTCTCACAAACACCTAGTATGTGACCCCATAAGATACTTCCAAAGGAACATAATTCTAGCATCCCATCTTCCCTGCTAGTCTCCAAACAGCATTTTTGGTTTCTTTTTCCCCCTTCAAATCATGCCATTATTTTGTCACAGTAAAACATCTCTGATTCCAGCTGGCATTTCTCAGGGACAAAAGCTTTGCACACCCCACATGTTGGATGAGTGCAGCACCATAAAGGTGGGAAAGGCAACATAAAAACCAGTTATAATGATAACTAAACAAAAGTGAAGAGAGAAATAGACACTTCTTGCTTAACACGTGTCATAATGGCAGAGGAGTGAGAATGGGGTCCGTGAGGTGGTGTCTGCACCTGCCAAAATTCTTTCCCCCAGGTTGAGGGCTATTTTGACTCCCACAGCTCCAAAAACTCCAGCCCTGTAACTAGTGTGTTACACCTGGGTCGGCCTCTCTCCCCTCCGGATCGCAATTCTCAAAAACGTTGAGCTGTGGAAGGTTTGTGCGTGTGGTAGTATTTAAAAAATAGCTTGGTGAATAGTTGATAAGCAGGTAATCAGATTCCCAATTCCTTGGAAATAAGATCTAGGGCAATCTTGGCGTTTATTAAAATAAAAGGAATAACAAAGTCCATAAGGCAAAATGTTGCTTCAGTAAGTAAAGCATAGCAAAAACTAAACGCCTAAAGGGTTAAACTACGAGATTGAATTTGCTTCCTTCTTGTAAATTTTTCAAAGAACACTCACACATGGTCCATCTTCACTCAAATGTATATTAACTGGGTTCAGCTTAGTCAGTCTTAATGTCATGAGCACTGACAAATAACACATTGAGTGGCTCCAGATGCTAACAAAATTACTGGTAGGTTATATGATTGCATGAATTATTGTACTAGTATATTCCCTTCTCACTTGTTAAAATATCAATATGTTACAATGTTAAATGTTGAACTGTTACTTTATCTTGCATTTTGGAGAAGTTTTCTTAAGAACCATTTTTGAAAATGCTTGTTTGTGATTTTACCATGCATGTACATTAACCCCTTGTTATACTGTGATACATATGTAATTTTTATAAGATATCATGTTATTTTCCCTTCTCCATATAAATACTGTTTTTGCATTTTTTATTATCTATAGATTTCCTGAAGAAAGATTATTCTGAAGTTTGTTTAACCAGCTCAACTTTGAGATCAACTATATTTTGTGTTCTTTTGAGATTCCATGAGAAGAAACAGTCCTTATTTTGATATATACTTGCATTTACTATTGTGAAGAAACAATTCTTTTTTTACTTTAAGAACTATATCTATAATTATCATTAAACACTTCAGAAGATGTTTTCCTATTGTATTTTTCACCTCAAACGGTTTTATTCATTGCTGTATCTGCTTCAGTAAGTAAAGCATAGCAAAAACTAAACAGCAAATCTTGTTCAGAAAATGCAAAGTAAAATGTCTCATTTCAGCGTCTTAATCACTTGAACTGCTGCAGTCCTGCTTGGTTATACCTTTCTGTAGAACCAGTCATGAGTAGTTTAGTTCCCCACTATACCTTGTGAGAGAAGAACCAAGCTGTAGCAACCCAGAAGTCCCCCTAAAGAAAGAATGGGAAAACAATTCTGAGTACAGTATTAAAAAAGAAAACCTAACACTAGTTTCCATCACTTAGAATTGACTTGATGGCACAGAATTATAATGAACTGACGATCTGTCTCCTGTTGCATCTCCTCAAAATGGTTGGAACAGCTTTAAGTAACCAAAAAACAACAACAACCCAATTACAGTTCTAAATACATTTTACACCTAAATATAAATATTTTTCAAACAAATATAAAACAAATGAATACAAAATAAAAGCTACATTACTGCCATGAGCTATCAGTGTGGCTGACTTTGAAATGATTCTGAAGTTTCAGCTGGTATGGAATATGTAAAGCACTCATTCCTCGGGTCATTTGTACCTGTAGAAACTTCAAATGAGACCCTATCCACATGTAGACCTATTTCAAATCGGTAATACTTTCTCTTAAAGATTAAAATAGCTTGGGACCTGAGTACAGTATCTCTTCCTGCACCACTGCCTGCTCATTGTGTTCAATGGCCAATTAAAATTATTAATATAATATATAAATATCACTAACATTGAAAAAGTTGAGGTTTGTGTTAAGAGGGGAGAGGACTTTCCAGTAATATCTCAGGCTCACAATGTTAATTCCTATGACATTATCAGCAGAGAAAGCTGATTGTAAGACATAATTCTAGCTAGGACCACCTTCTATACAGCTTTATCAAAGTTCGTTGTTTGTTTTTAAATACTTTCCTTTACTGAATCATCCTTAAAACAGTTCACAATATTATGGTATGAATATCAACAAAACACAAAATCAAGTGAGCAGGTATTCAAGGAATCTCGTTAATATTTCACCAAGTTCTGAAGACAACCAGGGAAAGTATCTTTACATTCAATAGGATTGCTCCAAAATAACTGGTTTGGCCATGGCTGCACTGTTGAAGTACAATTCCCATTATCCCACCATCCACCAGCTATTATGATCCATGTTTATTGTGCAATTCACAGATTTACAAACCAAAAACTTTCAAACATTTCCCTTCCCTGCATTATGGCTAATCTTGCCGCATTTCCCTTTCTCTAATGCCAATGCCTTAAGGATACTTCCAAGAATCACGCCCTGCATACCAGTGACTGAGGGATGAGGTAATATGAACCATAGTCTTTCAAACAAATGGCTTTAGCATTTCCCTACAATTTGGCCAGCCACTGCAAGCTCTTCTTTTTGGTGTGTCTGTCGCTATGTGATACATTGAAGTGCCTTGGGGTGGGCTTTTAAATCTTCTATGTCTTCTATACTGATATAACTGCTGTCAAATAAAGGGAACAAGACTTTACAGTGTATGAGAGATGGGAATAGAGAGCCTTCAATTGCTCTTTGTTCCTGTTGAACAAATAGCCGATTCCTTTAGAACTGATTTAGAGAAATACATTTCCCTTTATAGAGGTTGTCTTGGGGTCTTGGGCAAAAAAAGTGTAAAACTTGTGATCTTAACTCTTAAAGAACCAAGTTTGGACGTTATCATGAGTTCTACTGTAGTTGTGATAAAATGGCCTCATTAAAAAATGATGGGGGAATATCACATGGCTGAATGCCGGTTTACAATGTTACTTATGCTAATGCATTCAGATTTCTAGGCAAATAAATGACAATTATTTTATTTACTTTTGAGAAATCAGCAATAGCAATTACAGTAGAACTGCTGATAACGTCCAAACTTGGTTCCGCAATGCTGGTCGTTAACCGGATTTGGACTTTATGCAATCCCTATTGGAGACACTCTGAATAAAGTCACAAAAATGTCCAAAAACCATAGTTATCCGGGATCTCCTATGGAGATGCTACACATAACATCAGTTTTTAGCCTTTTTTCATCATTATCCAGAGCATCGTGTGGTGCATAACGAATGCGACGTTATACGGATTTGACTTATCTGGATCTGACATTATCAGGAGTTCCACTGTACACTTATATACCACCCACTAGCGCTTAAAGCACCTTCTGGGCAGTTCACAAGTAAATTAGCATTTTGTCCCCAACATGCTGGGTACTCATTTTACTGAGCACGGAAGGCTGGAAGGCTGACTCAACCTTGTTCCCCGCGAAGGAAAAGCGACACTCCCACCAGTATAAGTGGAAAAATACAAAATGGTTTACTCGAAGGAACAATTCACATATACGTCCTATGTTGAGGTAAATCAGGCACAATATTGTAGTGAGTAGCTCAACGTGACAATGATACAATACTGACAAACATCCTTATACATGTAACAACAATAATGCTATACACGGAGCACACCTTATTAGCAATACATAAATAAATTAATAAAACCTGAACCTCAAACATACAAAACATCACGTGTAGGGATCCCCGATAATAAACCCTAAACCCCAACGCTAAGATGGTAAGTAGAATCCAATCACGATAAGAATGGTGAAATGTGATAATCTAGAGAAAGTCTTTAAGAGTCCGTGGTAAAAGAAATCTGTTCAATTCACAAAATTAGCGTGGGGAGTGGAAGACAAAATTCAGCTTCAGGCGGGGGTACCCGGATGACGATTATCAACCGTGATGTAAATTGATATTGCGAAGATCACAAGCAACGATGCCCTTCCGGTATATGGACATTTCGAATATCTTCCTCAAGTTCTACAACGATATGGATATATATAGTGTAAAATACCCTACTAATGCAAGATACGTTATACAAAAATGCATGCAAAATCAATAGATCTAACAAAAGCATCTATGTAAATAAATGTGAATAAGGGTCGAAGTATAAACGGACTGAGTAACATACCCATAATTAAATTGTTTGCGCGTATCGCACCTCTACTGGCGTTTCTCTCCCTGTGTGCACGCGTTGCTTTACTAACGAACGTAGACTCCGTTTATAGTATCAGAAGGAATGAGGGACATGTGGTTTGAGTCATACTAAGATTGTACTGATTTCTGATACTGAGCTCTCCACATCTCTTAAAGCTACAGTTACGATGCGATGGCAATGGATCTAAGTATCCTTACAAGAACGCTGAAAGATCCCACTCTGTGTTGAGCCCATGTGGAGACAGCGTATTAAAGCGATGAATGTAATACGCTTCCTTTTGTAGGAGAAACTGATCTATATTAATCTTGTGATATCTGTTCTCTTTGAATGTTTCTAACACTACTACTTTCATGTCTTTGATCGTGTGTCTTTCTTGTAGGAAATGGTTGACAAGCGGGGCATTGGCAATCTTATTTCTGATGCGGGAGACGTGTTCGCCTAGGCGCACCTTAAGTGGTCGCCTGGACTGTCCCACATATGCAAGCTGACATTTGCAGACTAACATGTATACGATTTCTTTAGAATTACAATTTGTATGGGTTCGCAGATCGAGACTGAAGTTACTACTAGGTACTCTCACCCTGTTAGTGGTCCACATGTGGCCACAGTATTTACAGTGGCCACACGAGTGGTGACCACAAATAATGGTCTGCTTTACTTGGTTAGGGCTCGTAATATCAGTACGTGATATGAAGTTACCTATGGTCTTAGTTCTTCTAAATCCGATTGTAGGTTTATGTTGGCAGCCCGGCACGGAATCCAGAATGTGCCAATGTTTCAAAATTACTTGTTTAATACGTTGGGCCATGGGAGTGTAATCAACCGACCAGAATAACCCTGGTCGTGTGCGTTGTCTATTGGTATTGTAATTAAGTAGAGAGTTCCTATTTCGCAAATCTGTCCTGTGTTTGGCTGATCTGATTACATCATGAGGGTATCCTCTGCGATGAAGGATAGATGAAATTTCGTCCGCTGTTGCTACATAGTCATGTGTACGAGAAGAATTCCTTTTGGCCCTGATCAGTAAACTGTATGGAATATTGGTCTTTAAGTGGTGGGGATGGAAGGATGTATACTGCAAGTAGGCACACCGGTCGGTGGGTTTATGAAATAATTTGGTCTTTAAACGGTTATTTTCAATGAAGATCGTCAAATCTAAAAACGGAATAGAGCGGGTATTTATAGCATGTGTGAATTTGAGGTGTGAGTGTTGTGTATTAATCCAAGTGCAAAAGTTCTCAACAGCCGTGTGGTCTCTGAAAACAAAAAACAGGTCGTCTATGTATCGTTTGTAACATAAAATATTGGCAAAAAATGGATTAACACGTGGATCCAAAATAAAAGTCGTGTCAAAATGGCACATGAAGATGTTGGCCACTGAGGGCGCAAAATTCAAACCCATGGCCACTCCCTGGGTTTGCAAATAGAAGGTATGTTCAAATCTGAAAAAGTTATTCTCGAAACATATGTCCATTAAGTCCAACAAAAATGACGAGGATGGATGGTTCTCAGTACGACTGTCTAAATGATAAGCGATCAACGTCCGGACCTCTTCAAGCGGAATATTAGTGTAAAGGGACGCAACTTCTAATGTTAGGAGTATTGCGTCCTGTGGAATGTGAAAATTCTCAACCATCCGGATGAAATGTGTGGAATCCTGGACATATGATGGGGAGTGAGTAGCAAATATTCTTATGTGGCGGTCTATGAACTTGGCCACTGGTTCTAACAGGGAGCTGTTAGCGGAAATTATAGGTCTACACGGGACAATATGGTCTTCACCTGATAATTTATGTACCTTCGGTAGAAGGTAAAAAATGGGAACTCTAGGGAATCTGTTTAGGAGGAAACGGTAAGTTTTGTCGTTAATTTCTTCCATGGCTAAACCTCCCTGCAGGACTATTGTGATTATATTAGTAACGTGCGCGGTTGGATTATGCTCCAGCTTGCGATAATGGTTCCTATTGGACAACTGGAAATGTGCCGCCGCCAGATAGTCTTTTCTGTTGAGGAGAACAATGCCTCCTCCTTTATCTGCAGGTTTGATTACAATATTCGGATCATCTCCTAGATCTTTCAGTAATAGGATGTCATTACGAGAAAGGTTGAATTTTCTATTAAACTGAGATTCCGCAGATGTGATATCGCGGATGATAAGTCTTTTAAATACCTCAATGGAGGGATTATCTATGTTTGGTGTAAATGATGAAGGTGGAGCGAATTCTTCAGGGGGACGCGTGGACTCCCCATCTTCCTTAAAGAATGCTCGTAATTTTAACAACCTAACCAGTTTGAAGATATCGATCTTGGTTTTAAAAGGGGAGTAGTGGGGGGTGGGAACGAAGCCCAAACCTAGGTTTAACAGCTGATTTTCTCTTACCGTAAGTATACGATCCGATAAGTTGAAGACGAGGGAGATATTTATTTCTTTCTTGTCCTTTTCTGCGGTCTCCGTTCTAAAAAATCAGCTTGTTTGTTGGATTTAGATGTACCTGACCTGGTTGAACCAGCCTTGTATCTATTAGCCCGAAAGTTATATGGGTCCCTACGTCTTTCATCAGTCGATGATTCGGGTCCGTCCGAGTCAGTGGTCTCGAAATCCGTGGTATCAACAGGTTGTTTCCAGGAGACTTGTTTCTGCGTGTTCTGTTTGTTAAACAACCAACGATACACGCGTTCGTTGTGGTAGTCACTGCGGTCTCTTTGAAGCTTTTTATTTTTAAATGCAAGTATCTCGTTCTTAAAGTTGCTAAGTTTATTTTCTAACTCCCTTAATCCGGAATGAGAGTCTCCTGTTGAGTTTGTAGCCAATGTAGTTTTTAAAGTATCAATGTCCTTGTCTATAGAAGCCATTTCCTGGTGACACTGGTCAATAATAAGTAGTATGAGGTCAAATGAACATCGATCTAAGATTGATGTCCATTTTTCCAAAAATTCTTTCTTGTTGGCGAACAGTGTTGGACCCTTAGGAATACGTAAACCTCTGGGAAGTATGGACTCCTTATAGTACTCCAACAAAAACGAGGAGTGCAGATCCATGCGTATGCGTTTTCTTTCAAGGTATTCTAGTTTGTTCATGTGCTCATTGTTGGTATTCGTGTCTAAGTTCAAGGGAGTAGCTCTGTTTAGGATTCTGTCCCTCTCCACGGATGAAAAGGAAAACCCTTTGTCCGTCATGCCGTAAGTTAAACGATATGGGGGTGAGACGGCTGGGGTGTTGTAACAAGCGAAGGAAAAGCGACACTCCCACCAGTATAAGTGGAAAAATACAAAATGGTTTACTCGAAGGAACAATTCACATATACGTCCTATGTTGAGGTAAATCAGGCACAATATTGTAGTGAGTAGCTCAACGTGACAATGATACAATACTGACAAACATCCTTATACATGTAACAACAATAATGCTATACACGGAGCACACCTTATTAGCAATACATAAATAAATTAATAAAACCTGAACCTCAAACATACAAAACATCACGTGTAGGGATCCCCGATAATAAACCCTAAACCCCAACGCTAAGATGGTAAGTAGAATCCAATCACGATAAGAATGGTGAAATGTGATAATCTAGAGAAAGTCTTTAAGAGTCCGTGGTAAAAGAAATCTGTTCAATTCACAAAATTAGCGTGGGGAGTGTTAATCCATTTTTTGCCAATATTTTATGTTACAAACGATACATAGACGACCTGTTTTTTGTTTTCAGAGACCACACGGCTGTTGAGAACTTTTGCACTTGGATTAATACACAACACTCACACCTCAAATTCACACATGCTATAAATACCCGCTCTATTCCGTTTTTAGATTTGACGATCTTCATTGAAAATAACCGTTTAAAGACCAAATTATTTCATAAACCCACCGACCGGTGTGCCTACTTGCAGTATACATCCTTCCATCCCCACCACTTAAAGACCAATATTCCATACAGTTTACTGATCAGGGCCAAAAGGAATTCTTCTCGTACACATGACTATGTAGCAACAGCGGACGAAATTTCATCTATCCTTCATCGCAGAGGATACCCTCATGATGTAATCAGATCAGCCAAACACAGGACAGATTTGCGAAATAGGAACTCTCTACTTAATTACAATACCAATAGACAACGCACACGACCAGGGTTATTCTGGTCGGTTGATTACACTCCCATGGCCCAACGTATTAAACAAGTAATTTTGAAACATTGGCACATTCTGGATTCCGTGCCGGGCTGCCAACATAAACCTACAATCGGATTTAGAAGAACTAAGACCATAGGTAACTTCATATCACGTACTGATATTACGAGCCCTAACCAAGTAAAGCAGACCATTATTTGTGGTCACCACTCGTGTGGCCACTGTAAATACTGTGGCCACATGTGGACCACTAACAGGGTGAGAGTACCTAGTAGTAACTTCAGTCTCGATCTGCGAACCCATACAAATTGTAATTCTAAAGAAATCGTATACATGTTAGTCTGCAAATGTCAGCTTGCATATGTGGGACAGTCCAGGCGACCACTTAAGGTGCGCCTAGGCGAACACGTCTCCCGCATCAGAAATAAGATTGCCAATGCCCCGCTTGTCAACCATTTCCTACAAGAAAGACACACGATCAAAGACATGAAAGTAGTAGTGTTAGAAACATTCAAAGAGAACAGATATCACAAGATTAATATAGATCAGTTTCTCCTACAAAAGGAAGCGTATTACATTCATCGCTTTAATACGCTGTCTCCACATGGGCTCAACACAGAGTGGGATCTTTCAGCGTTCTTGTAAGGATACTTAGATCCATTGCCATCGCATCGTAACTGTAGCTTTAAGAGATGTGGAGAGCTCAGTATCAGAAATCAGTACAATCTTAGTATGACTCAAACCACATGTCCCTCATTCCTTCTGATACTATAAACGGAGTCTACGTTCGTTAGTAAAGCAACGCGTGCACACAGGGAGAGAAACGCCAGTAGAGGTGCGATACGCGCAAACAATTTAATTATGGGTATGTTACTCAGTCCGTTTATACTTCGACCCTTATTCACATTTATTTACATAGATGCTTTTGTTAGATCTATTGATTTTGCATGCATTTTTGTATAACGTATCTTGCATTAGTAGGGTATTTTACACTATATATATCCATATCGTTGTAGAACTTGAGGAAGATATTCGAAATGTCCATATACCGGAAGGGCATCGTTGCTTGTGATCTTCGCAATATCAATTTACATCACGGTTGATAATCGTCATCCGGGTACCCCCGCCTGAAGCTGAATTTTGTCTTCCACTCCCCACGCTAATTTTGTGAATTGAACAGATTTCTTTTACCACGGACTCTTAAAGACTTTCTCTAGATTATCACATTTCACCATTCTTATCGTGATTGGATTCTACTTACCATCTTAGCGTTGGGGTTTAGGGTTTATTATCGGGGATCCCTACACGTGATGTTTTGTATGTTTGAGGTTCAGGTTTTATTAATTTATTTATGTATTGCTAATAAGGTGTGCTCCGTGTATAGCATTATTGTTGTTACATGTATAAGGATGTTTGTCAGTATTGTATCATTGTCACGTTGAGCTACTCACTACAATATTGTGCCTGATTTACCTCAACATAGGACGTATATGTGAATTGTTCCTTCGAGTAAACCATTTTGTATTTTTCCACTTATACTGGTGGGAGTGTCGCTTTTCCTTCGCTTGTTACAACACCCCAGCCGTCTCACCCCCATATCAACCTTGTTCCCCATCAGAATTGAACTCATAACATTTTGTCTGCAGTACAGCGGTTTAACCACTGTACACCAGGGCTAAATTAGAAAATAGTTACTTTGAAAAATTGCAAATAGAATGGCAATGAATTACTTTATTCTTTAGAACTGTAAAATAACTGATTACTTTTAAAAGTACCTTCAAAACTGGAGCTTGTTTGTTTTATTACCTCAGAATTAAATATTTAGCTTCTTATTCTGCTAGATAGCAGATGTATAGATAGGACTATAACATTGAAACTTATATATTTGTACCACAGCAACAGTTCTCAGTTTTTAATTTGAGCTAACTGAAAGCAGGACATCTTGGCTGCTCTTGAGAGAATGATGAGATTTCCAGACAGTCTCCATTTTTAAAAAACATGTTGCCATCATTTGAACATATTTTAGGGGTTGGTATAGGTCAGGGATTCTCAACCTGCGGCCCATAAAAGTGCCATGTGGTAGAGGAAGGACAAAATGTCCATTCGGCCCCCAAAGCTGTCTGAGGGAGCGTAACCCGGCTCCCAGTTTTAAAAGGTTGAGAACTCCTGGTGTAGGTAATATATTCTTATTCAAATACATCCATCTACTACTTTAATAACTCACTTCCCTGACAAGCATATATGAGGTTAGACTTTTACATAGTGATGATTTAAATTTTAAATCTCACTGTATCTTTTGATGATAAAATAAGAGATATTCAATTCTGTAGTGTGACATATGACAAAAGATTTCTAGCACTGTTTTGAAGCACTGTGAAAACAAAAAGAGATATTTTTATAGCAACCAGTATCTGAGAAAAAGTAGATATTGATCACTGTCTGATTGAGTTAAGAAATCAAATCCTGTGAAGCCAGGAAATTCTGCAATGATTGGTGATGAGGAAAAAGCACAGTTGACTTTGCTCTGAGGTCACACTGAAGTCCTGGAAATAATTTAACCAATACATAAATAGTGCATAAAGAATATTGCATCTGGAAATCTGGAGACAGGAACCAAAAACATTAAGGTTGACTAAAAATATGATTGAAATCTGAGACAGCACTCAACTCATTTTCAACTGTTTTTCTGGTGCAGTGAACGCTAAATGAAGGCCGATTTCTATTAAAGAGAGGGGCTGTTGAACAGAACTATGCCAAAATAACAGTTCAAGAAGGGTAAAAATTAACTATAAATCACTCAAAGGCAATTCACCCAACTTTTGTTGTAAGCCACTCAATTCATCGAAGGCAGGGGTGCCCAAACTATGGCCTGTGGGCCGGATCCAGCCCCAATGCCAATTTGTCCATCCCACACTGCTCTTATCACTCCCAGAAGCGGAAGTAAAACATGCCCATATGGGTGCATTTTACTTCCGCTTCCGGGAGTGACAAGGGTGACGTGGGATTGATGAATTGGCATTGGGGGCTGAATCTAGCCCCTGGACAATAGTTTGGGCACCTCTGGTTTAAGCAGAGAAAATGGCAGCCAAAAATCTATCTCATCCTTTGCAAAACTTATCTGTTGCGAAACAGATTGCAAGGCGTGTTTTACTTCCACTTCCGGTGGGAGGAACCACATGACCAGCCTGCTGAACCACATGACCGCCCAGACCCAAAAAGTTTGGGCCCCGATCTAAGGGCAAGAAATATCCACTCACAGATATGACAATTAATCAATTGTATGCTCTCATGGCATTTCAGCGCATGGCAACACATGCCAGGAGATTCTTGGAATGAAGTACTCAGAAGTAATTTACTGTTTCCTTATTCTGTGGGTGCTCTGGGACTCTGCAGCCTGCCCAAATTTTCCATAGGCTGGCTCTTCTCCTGGGAAGCACAGTGGAAGATCAAGCTCCCTGTTCAACCAACAATCACAAAGTACAGTAGAACCTCAGATAAAGTCCAAACTTTGTTCCATAAGTTTGGACTTTATACGATTTTGGACTTTATCTGAATCAAATGGGCGATGCACTGCCCTGAGTGGTTTTCTAACCAGGAGGGCGGGGTGCAAATTTTTTAAATAAATAAATAAATAACATTAAAAAATGGACTTTATCCGAGGTTCCTATACCAAATACTTTGGATAACGTCCATTTTTAGCGGTTTTGGACTTTATGCGATGCATCACGTGTGTATGAAAACCGTGACTCTATCCGAATCAGACTTTATCCGAATCGGACTTTATCTGAGGCACCACTGTATAACAAGTAGCAATGAAATATTACTGAAGGCTATGTGCCATTTTATGATGGATACTTTACAAAATTGTTTCTAGTGCCCCCAGAATGACAAACTGGACCTTTACAGTAATTCTTGATTGTTGTTTAGCCCCTTGGTGGGTGTACACAGCCCACTGAATAAACTTTCCTCATACTTGACTACTGTATTCTCAGGCTTTCAGTTTGGATGGAAAATTCAAGTGCAGAAAAAAACTGATGAGTACAAATGCTAGACTCTTTTTCTTATATGGATTCTGAGCCACCCACTAGCTTTCACACTTTAAGATGGGACTTTCCTGGGTGGGGCTTTCACAAATTAAAATTGATTAGGCCTCTGAGGGAAGGAATAGAAGGTGAGAAATTTCTTTAACTAGCAGAAGCGGCTGATGGCCACACCAAGAGCTCCTCTCACTTCTGGGAAAGCGATTGAATTCACTTTGTTTGACCTGTGCTTTTCAAAAGGATTCTTTTGGAATCTGCTTTCATAGATATGAATGACTGTCTCAGTCATCTCTTTGCAGCATTCATGGGTTTTTTGTATTAATTGTGCCCTAGCTATAACACCTGTTTTTGGCCTGAGATATACAAGGCCAAAGCTCTACAATATGAATTGGTCTCCCATCTTTTGAAAGATTTTTTTTTTTTTTTGCCAAGCACCTTGTCCAGCAGAGATATTTAATGAGAAAGGAGACATCAGCAAATGTTCTCTATACTCCTAGCTGTTTGGCAAAGCAAAGCAATCACAATAAAATGAAGCAATTACACTTACATACCATCCCAAAGCACTAAGTGCACTCACTGGGTGTGTCACAAGTTAATTAGCATTTTACTGACCTCGGAAGGATGGACGGCTGAGTCAACCTTGGGTCCTGGGCAGGATCAAACTCACAATGTTTTGGTTGCAGGACAGCAGCTTAACCATTGTGCCACCAGGTTTTATGTCCATGTAACGTACAGCTGTTTTCCTCAAGGGAAGTTTAGTGTCTTGCACGGAAGACAAGGAAGGAGTCGCAGTAAGGACTAACACAGGTTTATTGGTTGGTGATCGGTATGAACATGTGGTAATGGCGGAGGTACATCACATTATATACAGTAGTACAATGCATTTGAATCTTGTTGCACAGTAGCTCATTGGCTGCTACCGGCGTGACGTCGTTCCAAGTCACGCCCCTCGGTTCCGTGATAGTTTGCTGGTGCGGGAAAGTTCCCGCGGCTGCCAGTGATTTGAGGAATGAGAACCATGTGAGTTGAACGCTCACAGCTGCCCTCTATGGGCAGCTTACTCGCGTTCCTTTACAGCTGGGCTACATTGTAATTGTGGTCAGGTTACATTCATACATTTCTTAAAGCAACATTGTACATACATAACAGGAAGAGAACAGGCAAGACACACCCAAGATACTTCTGCTGCTGCCCCCTCCCCTGGCAGTAGCCCATCCTTTTGTCTGAAGTAGTCAATTCAGTCAGCCTAATGGTAGGGTTGGCTCTTCTAAGCAGCATGCTGAATAGACACAATGATAAAACCTTGTTCTAAGTGCATTCTTTTGAACACTCCATTGCTTTTAGAAAGTGATTTATGATGAGAAAATTCATTACTGGAAGAGCAGATTTCCTGTGCAGGGTTCATATTTGCGGCTAATATCAAAAATCATCTGGATGAAATCTATCAAAATGACTGACAAATTTGAAAGCAGCTGTTCCCATGAGGTTACCGTTCAAAATAGAACTCTGCTACATTAATCAGGAAATGGTTTATTTTTCTGAGAAACTAGATGCCTCCATAGAAATACCCAATCAGGTTATCTCAGTGCTAGCTCAGATTCTAGCCAAAGTTGCATTCATTTGGATATTGTTCCCATGTCCAGCTGCAGACATGGAGTTATTTCTTTTAAAATATGGGCTTTATGCCATGTAATATGAAATTTCATTTTCCGCGTTACTGCCTGTTAGGTATTTTGTTTTGTTTTTTGTTGCAGGACAATGTGAACAAAGTTCTAAGGGGCACATTCTCCATAGGCACATTAAAGAACTCCTTTCTTACACGAATCCACTGAACTTCTTCCTTGGTGTCATTTCAACATCTCATGGAAACATTTCTTACCTATTTCAAAAAATCTCCAAGAAAGAGCTTCTGTAGAATTTTTTTTTTATGAAGGAGGAGTATAGTGTGTTCCTATATTTTGAGTACTTAGCAAGTGCATTTTCAATGCATCAGATCTGGTTGTGTATTTTAAAATACTAAAATAAATTTAGGATATCAGGGTGAACAAATGGCTTTCCTTGATCTTGCTCCTTGTGCATGTATATTTCCAAGTGGACTGGAATTTAATTTTGCCTAACTGACTGTTATTCGAAAATTTTGCTTTCTACTCCATCTCTTTTGAAACAATTCTGATGGAGCCATGCTAGTAAAGCAGCAAAGAGCCTTGTGTTGAAAATAAACCATAGAAAATTTATATATGGTAGTGGCGTGTTGATATGGAAAAAGCACTGACAGCGCCAAACATATACATTCATAATCAATTTATTCATATGTAGCCAGAATCCAGTGGAATAAATCCCCATGGTATAAATTTCTGTTGCAAGTTTCTTCTCCGTCTTCCATGTTTAGGCCAGATATGAAACAGCCAAAATGAAGGCACCTTTTGGTGAGTTCATTCTGCAGTTCCTTTAACCTGACCTAGCATGAATTAATAAGTCAGCATAGACATTTGCTGTCATTTGTCAAGTCACATATCTGGTGTGTTACAGCAACTTCTGAACTAGTAGGAATTTGCATCTGAAATGTTCATTGTACATCTACAGGGATAACTACTAACATTATCTCAGAGAATTTTTAAAAAATGCTGTAGCACTTTAAAGACTAACTGTTATATTTCAATGTGAGCTTTTGTGGATCAAATCCACTTCATCAGACCAGGATATTTGGCTGGATAGCTCACGGATTTAGAGAACTGGCTGCAGAGGTTAGAAGTTTGATTCCCCACCATGAAGAAGAGGAAGAAGCCTATGTGGCCCTGAGCAAGCTGAACAGTCCCAGGGTACCTCCAGAAGAAAGGAATGGCAAAGCACTTCTGTGTATGCTCTAACTAAAAAAACCTTGGAAATAGTCACTGTTAGTCAGAAATAACTTAACAGCATCAAATTATTGTTAAAGTGCCGAGCGTAGATCTCAAATGCCACATATTTTCAAGTGTCTCTTGCATTTCTTGGTTGAATAGCTCTGTAAGTTAAGTATCTGGCTGCAAAGCCAGAGGTTGAGCGTTTCATCCCCCACTGTGCATCTTGGAAGAACCAACCTATGTGGACTTGGACAAATTGCATAGTCCCAGGACACACCGGAAGAAAGAAATGGTAAACCATTTCTGAGTACTCTGTATGTAGAAAACCTGAAGAAGATCCCCATAAGTCAGAATTGACTTGATGAAACTTGTGATTCTTACATTCTGAAATATTTAGACTTACCAAAGCCAGGACTGACCAGTGCATAGATACTCCTGATGCTAACCATCATCACAAATATCCACCCTGGCATGGATTCAATCAGTAAACAAGGGACTAGACAGAGCAGATTTTCCAAAATAATTTACCAAACATTTTTTTATTTTGATTATTAGTTGTTTATTGCTTTACTATCCTCTGCTGCTTTCACAATCTTGGGAAATAATGAACCTTGCCTTTGGTGGTTTCCTTAGTTTTGGTGGTGTGACTTGCCTTCTCTTTTTCCTTGTAAACTTATACTTTTTAGGTATTTGCGGGAATTTGCTCTTGACTGGTGTTGGTTGCTGTTGTAAATCACCTGATCTCTGAGTAGTGTACAATATATTTAAAAAAATGACATAAACAATATGACTGGAGAATGCACATAATAAAATCAGGAATAAAACCATAAGCAAAGTGTTTGTGGGTGCTAAGTACTAAAAAAAAGTGCCTTGGAGAATAAAAATTAATTATTCCAGTGTCAGAAAGACTATAAAACTAAGCACTGGGTGATCTTATCATTGCACCGGAAAGGTGCCTCTACTGAAAAGACCCTTTTTTCTTATGCTCATCTGCCTGGCTGAATTTGATAGGGACTTCTGGGTGACATTCTTGGATGATGACCTTCCTCAGATTACCAGATCCCAAGAAGTTTAGAATTTGAAAGCTTATACAGAACACCTTGAACTGATCCTGGAAACAGGCTGCTAGCCAGTGCAGGGCAAAGTTTTCATCTAAGGCAAAGTTTTCATCTAATCTTGCCACCTTGCTTGGACAACATGAAGTTTCTGGAGTATGGACCATTTTCAATAGCTGCAGAATATTGTAACAGTCCAAACATGCAATGTCTTGGATCATCATCGTCAGCTGCTACTCATGTCCCAGTATACATTGTTTTTCCTGAGAATTTTTTCAGGGAAAATTCCATTGGTATGAATTTGTTTAAGATGGATCCGAGCTTGCCATGAAGTAGCCCACACACAATGTTCACGAAGCCATCTCCTGTGGCATGTATGAAATGAGACATGCAGAATTTGACACTTGGACTACAATGGACTGTCGCAGCCTTGAGGATAACCTTTTAGATAATGTCTTGGATAATCTCACGTATATCAAGCACAAATGATGTACAAAATGGGGCATTGTTTTGATGCCACGTAGATCCTTGAAGGGTTTGTTGCATCCAGCTATCCCAAATGACATCTTGTTAGTCATCCTCTATCAGTTTTTGCACAGCTGAACATTTTCCAATGTCTTCAGTGAAATCATGGTGGCATCTATTTTGTGGTTCTGGCTCTGAAGAGCTAGGGAAGAAACTTGATATGGAGTATATGTGATTCTCCTTGTCTTCCTCATTCTGCATTTCATATTTCAAATTCTTAAGTCACTGAGCTTCAATTCAAAGTGTCATGCCTGCCTGGTTTGATGGTGGGCGACTGAAAATGGGATGCAGATGTTTCCAGACCCCACTTATGATTTGGATCATGTTGTTCTTGTGCTCCCTCCAGTGGCTAATTCAAGCAATTGTTATAGATGTCAGTCACATATGACATGACCTCAGTGTCTCTCCAAATAGTGACTACACAACATTTGTGGCATTGAAAGGTTCTGTGAAAAAATGGTGCTTAGAAATGTTGATGGAAGATGACTCTCTAAAATATTAAAACCCCAATATCAGTCCCACATTATGCAACAGGTAGGAATGAAAAGAATGTGGAGGATCATGGAAAGAAATTATCTTTAAATTATTCTCCATAACATTTTTCATTGTCTTAATTTCTCTCTCCTATCCTTGATGTTGCATAGATACTCCTTGCGGAAAAAATATGATTAAATGTCACAGCTAGACATCTTCAACTCACATGCAAAACCTATAATGGAAGAACACGGAATGACAGAGTGGTTTGGAATAGGAAAATGAGTAAGACAAGGCTGCATTTTGTCACCCTGCTTATTCAAATTATACACAGAGCACATAATGCGCAATGCGGGGATGGAGGAATCACAATATGGGATCAAAATTGCTGGGAGAAACATCAACAATTTGAGATATGCAGACGATACCACCTTAATGGCAGAAAGTGAGGAAGACCTAAAGAATCTCTTGATTGGGCTGAAGGAGGAGAGTGCAAAAGCTGGCTTGAGACTCAGTATCAAGAAAACCAAGATAATGGCAACAGGCCCCATCAGTTCCTGGAAAATAGATGGGGAAGAAATAGAAGCAGTGACAGATTTTACTTTCTTAGAATCTAAGATCACTGCAGATGGTGACTGCAGCCATGAAACAAAAAGACGACTGATTCTTGGGAGACAAGCAATGAGAAACCTGGGGAACATAGTGAAAAGCAGAGACATCACCTTGAAAACAAAAATCCGCATAGTCAAAGCAATGTTTTTCCCTGGTGGTAATGTATGGGTGTGAGAGCTGGACCATTAGGAAAGCTGAACACAGAAAAATTGATGCCTTTGAGTTGTGGTGTTGGAAAAGAGTTATGAGATCCCCTGGACAGCGAGGACAACAAATAGGTCGATCTTAAAATAAATCAACCCTGACTGCTCCTTAGAAGGTCAAATAGTAAAGATGAAGCTAAAGTATTTTGGACATCAAATAAGAAGAGAGGATTCTCTGGAGAAGGCCTTGATGCTGGGAAAGGTGGAGGGCAAAAGAAAAAGAGTCAGTGCAGAGCTGGGCGTGCTGAGGAGGATGGTGGAGGACAGAGGTGCCTGGAGGACAATGGTCTATAGGATCACAAAGGGTCGGAATTGACTGTGCAACTGAACAACAACAACATTATGTGGAGGATGAAGGCACCATGTAAAATATGCATTCCTATAAATATCATAAGATGAGAGAGAAAAGTATGTCCTATCTATGCTGCTTAGTGCCAGAAACTCCTTGTATTGGCTGTGAACTTTTACCTAATTTATCACAATCATGTATAGCAATTGCTTCAGGTGATAGTCCCAGTATGATTGGGATACATCTGGTTACATGTGTCCAGCCAGGATCCGTGCTTTGCTACTACAGGTATCTCCTTGCAGTTGAGGGTCCATTTACAGAAAACAATAGTACAGCAACTATGCAATTCAAGCTACTAAGGAAAAAATACTGCCTGGAGAACACAAGTGACAAACAGCCAGGCAGCTTGACTGATGTGCACACAATTACACAAAAGAATTTGAATGTTACAGTCATCATCATCATCTTTGCTTCCTCAATCATCAATACGAACAAATAGGTAAGACTTAAAAGTGCAACTATCTAATCAACATCTGTCTTAGAAAGAACATGGAATCTGCAGCCTTGAATGTCCTTTATTTCTGAGAATAGAAGGATCTTCAAAATTTGTACTCTAATTATGTTTTACATGTTAATCTTTTCCTTTCATTTTGTGTGACCCGATTTCTAGAACTATTGATTTTAAACAGAAACTTGCCTTAAGTGTTTATTTGCTACCATTTCAGAAAATGCACACTGACAATATTTTTATACTACCCTTTATTGTGGGGTAATATTTATCTTTGTAATTTAGAAACATTGTATGCACAATTATTACATTTTACTTCTTTTGTCTAAAGCAACTTATCATAAATCAGTAGTCACACATCTGTGTTACTTCTATAACTTGATGTTATCAGGACAGGTCTACTATGTATTATGAGCCAAAATGAAAAGGTAAATTGACAATCGAAAGCCTAATTCTACAAATATTTCACCATCCACCTCTCAAAACCCCTTTACCTCTAAGTAACATCTTTGTCATACCATCAACTTTTCCAGAAAATACCCTGTAAATATCAAAGACTATCAAGTAATTTCTCATGGCAACCCTTTCCTGGGTTTTCTACGTAAAGAATACACAGAAATGATTTACCATTCCCTTCATCTGGCATCACCTTGGGACTATGCAGCTTGCTCAAAGCTTCACATGCTATCTTTTCTTCCAGGAGGCCCAGTGGGGAACTGAGCTCTTAGCAGCCAGATATCTAAACCACTGAGCTGTATAGCTCTATAGTATATAGTATCTAATACATATTTTGCTTATATAAGATACTTACACCAACTTAACCAAGAGTACACCCAAACAGAACTTTCTTTGTAGTCATGTGTAGGCTTGTGCTCAACGATATCAATTTCAATCATGGGTGCCCAATTTTTTTGGCCTGTGTGCCAGTCACATGGTTCAGGGGGCTGGTCACTATGGCTCAGGGGCTGGATCTAGCCCTGACACTACTTCATCTGGCCCACAAAGCCATCGTCGCTCCTAGAAGCGGAAGTAAAACACATTGCGTATGGTGCATTTTACTACCCCTTTGGGGAGCAATGAGGGCATTGTGGTCCAGATGAATTGGTGTTGGGGCTAGATCCAGCCTCTGGGCCATAGTTTGGGCACCCCTGATTTAAAGACTGTACCAGATGTGTGAAGGAAGGAAGAAGATAGGGAGCTCATGAGATCCTCAAAGGTCAAAACAGACATTGCTGTATGCCTGACGTTAGAACCTTAAAGGGTTGAACTTGTTTGTTTCTCTTAGATGAAGCTACTATGCTCACAAATTTGCAAATCAGTTTGCTTTTTGTTAGGGATTAGTCAAGGGAAGGTAAACATAGTCGATTACAAAATGATTGGAGACCTGGCAATGTTGAATGGTTTACAGCAGGGGTGGCAACTGCAGGTGCATTTAAGGCAGAATTTTGCGCATGCACTGGCACATTTTTTTTTTTTTTTGCTTCCAGGAGTGGCGAGGTTGGCATGGGCCAGATGATTCGGTGCCATGGGCCAGATCTGGCCCATGGGCCGTAGTTTGGCCACCCCTGATTTAGAGTGAATACTTTTTCCTCACACTCCAACTTGGAAGCTTAGGACTTGTCTCGTTTTTTCAAGACTTACTGCAATATATTCTTCTACTCAGAAATCAAGACTTTCAGTCTAAACTGAACCAGGCTGGTGAGTTTTAAGCAGTTTGATACACTCATAGATACCAACGTAATAGCTGTCAAAGATGTATTTTAGAGTAGCAATGAAGGCCACGATATTGCTTTAAAATTCTCCTGAGCCTATTTCATATTCATAGTCTTTTAAGATTTTAACAGAAATAATCTGTTTTGGGACCTGCTCTCCTGCTTCAACAGTAGGTTGGACTTGACAGTGCTCCAGATGTCTTCCATCAATAGTTCCATGATACAGTAATAAAAATGTGTTCATTCCTCTCTGAAAATATTTTGGGATTTTAAAATGTTCAATTTTAAATTTATGTTTTTGGTGTATGGGACCAAAGACAACAGGACAACCGAAGGGTTGGTTTAACGCAGGTTTATTGCATGGTGTTCCGGTGAAGCATGAGGTAATGGCGGTGATACATCTCAATATATACAGTAGCCCTCTACATTTGAATCTTGTAGCACGGTAGCTCATTGGCTGCTACCGGCGTGGCCTCGCCCAGGCACGCCTCTTTCTTCTGCTGCTGAATGCGGGGAAGGTTTTCCCGCGGCTGTCCGTGATTGAGCAATGTGAACCATGTGAGACTGAACGCTCGCAGCTGCCCTCTATGGGCTGTCTGCTCGCGTTCCTTTACAGCTGAGATCGTTGGTATTTGGAGTGGTTACATTCTTGCCTTTACAGTATAATGAACATGCACACATACATACATAACATCCCTCCCCCCTAGGATGGGACGAAGTCCCGCAACCATTGCACGTGCGCTTGGGGCGTGCCTGCGTCTGACCTAGTACTGGAGAGCCTGTGATCCCTGCCTCCGCGGGTGCTTGTCCTGCAACGGGAAACGGGGATTCGTTAGTGGCTCTGTGGGGCGTCCGTGCCTGCCCTGCGCCCGGGGATGGGAATGGAATGAACAGTTGGGAGGTGAATCCCTGCCTGTTGCTCTCGGACCCCGGGGACCCTCCCATTGTGAACCGCGGAACCGATGAGGTCGCCCTTGTGGTTCTGCTACCTTCTGATCCCCGCTCGGGGGATCTTGAGACTGTGGTGGGCGGACTCGCCATTGCCTCCCGTCTTGGGGGTGTCGGTCTCCGGGAAATTGGCACTATATTGCATTCTAACTCGCAGGGGCTACTGGGACTGGAAGTACCAGGGGCTGAACTGAAACCCCTCTTTTCGCTAGGACGGGTGGGGGACCACTCCGCT
The DNA here is from genome assembly GCA_035047305.1 of Bradypodion pumilum. Taxonomy (NCBI): domain Eukaryota; kingdom Metazoa; phylum Chordata; class Lepidosauria; order Squamata; family Chamaeleonidae; genus Bradypodion; species Bradypodion pumilum. The sequence continues at coordinate 89,498,840 of JAWDJD010000001.1, forward strand.
AACTCCCCCTGGTACTGTAAATCAACGTCTAAACTTCTATGGGCATCTGTGTTTCGGGGGAACTTCCGAGGGGTATATGTGTGGTCGGGGCTCTTCCTTTCTGCCGCGGACTCCCGCAAAAGATCTCTGTGGATCGATTCCCTTTCCTCCCCCCTTGGTGGGGACCCATGCTCCCCTTCTCCTCCCCCTTGGGCTAAACGGGTGGGGGAGTACCCTAACGCTGATTCGATGCTATTTTTGTCTCCGTCCTGCTCTCCGGGGACCCTGCGCCTGAGCTGGTCCACGTGTCGCCTCCACAGGAAGCCTGTACTGGTCTCCACGCGGTATGAGATGGGGCCGGTTTGTGCTATTACGGAGCCCGGCACCCAGGCTGGCCCCGCGTTGGCGTAGTTCCTGCAGTGCACTGGGGCGCCTACGCTGAAACTCTTTGTGGGTTCCACCCCTATGTTCCACCCTTTGTCCTCTACTCTCGTGGGGTCTAACTTGGAGATTCCCGTGGCCAGCTTCCTGCGCATCAACAGCTCTGCGGGGGAGTACCCTGACGCCAATGGGGTGACCCTGTACCTTAGCAGGAATTGGCACAATTTCAGGTCGAGGTCTCCGTGGCCCATGCGCAGCAGCGCATCTTTCGTGGTGCGCACGAGGCGCTCTACTTGGCCGTTGGTGGCCGGGTGAAAGGGGGCGGAGGTGATGTGCCGAATGGCGTTGCGCTCCATGAATGCCCCGAACTCGGTGGACGTGAAACAGCTAGCGTTATCGCTGACGAGGGTGTCGGGTAAACCGAACGTGGAAAAGACCCTCCGTAACTGTTTGATTGTTGTGGCCGAGGAGGTGCTTGAGACTGGAATGACCTCCAACCACTTGGAGAACGCGTCCACTACAAGGAGGAAGAGCGTTCCCCTGAACGGGCCAGCAAAATCTACGTGTACCCGGGACCAGGGCCCCCTTGCTGCGTCCCACTCCCTATGTGGCGAGCGGGCCTCTTCTGGCCTGGAGCTTTGGCACGCTTCGCAAGTGCCGACCATGTGTTCGATGTCGGCGTCTAGCTGGGGCCACCAAAAGTAACTGCGGGCCAGTGCCTTAGAGCGGACGATCCCCGGGTGGCTGACGTGCAGCAGTTTAAGCACCCTCGGCCGGAGAGACGTGGGGATCACTACCCGCTGTCCCCACAAAAGGCAACCCCTCTCTAGGGACAACTCTAGTTTCTTTTTGAAAAATGTGTCGAATTCCGCTGCTGGGGAAGACACGGGCCACCCTTTCTGTACCCAGGAGCAAACTGTGGCCAGCGTTTTGTCCTTGCCGGTCGCTTTAGCGATGTCGGCCGGTACTACTGGAGGGGAGTCTAGGACCTCTATCATTAAGACCTGGTGGTCCCTCTCTACCTCGCCCACGTGGCAGCAATCCCGGGGAATGGGGGACCTCGACAGGGCATCCGCATGGCTGATCTCCTTCCCGGGCCGGTATACCAACGCGTGCTGATACGCGTTGAGAAAAATGGCCCACCTGAGCATTCTCGGGGACAGGATTTGGGGTGTGGGCTTATCTGCGGTGAAAATGCCTAGCAGGGGCTTGTGGTCAGTCACTATGGTGAAGGGGCGGCCGTACACAAAATCATGAAATTTCTTGGTCCCCGCAATTATCGCTAGTGCTTCCCTGTCTGTCTGGGCATAGTTTCTCTCCGCTTGGGACAAGGACCTAGAGTAGAACGCTATCGGGGCCTCCCTCCCATTCTCCAGTACGTGGCATAACACCGCCCCCACCCCCACCGGGGATGCATCACATATTAGGACCACTGGGCGTTTGGGATTGAAGTGGGTCAGTACAGCATCTGATGCCAGGAGTCGCTTCAGGTCATTGAAAGCCTTCTCCTGGACGTCGCCCCACTTCCATGCCTCGTCCTTTTTTAACAATTTGTGTAGCGGTTCCGCCACTGCTGCCTTCCGCGGAAGGAAGGAGTGGTAAAAATTGAGCAGTCCCAGGAACGACTGCAACTCGGGCTTGGAGGTGGGGCGAGGGGCCTTCTTGATGGCGGCCACCTTGGATTGGGATGGCCTGATTCCCTCGGGAGTAACACGGAACCCTAGGAACTCAACCTCAGTTGCGAAGAAAACGCATTTGTCTTTTCGCAACCGCAACCCCGCCTTTTCGAATATTGCCAGGACCTTTCCCAACCTTGTTGCTAATTCGGCCCGGCTCCCCCCTGTAATCAATACGTCATCAAAGTAGGGTAACACCCCCTCTAACCCCTTCAGGAGGCGTTCCACGAGTGACTGGAAAATCCCGGGCGCCGAATTCACGCCGAATTGGAGGCGCGATACCTGGAACGCCCCTTTGTGGGTGACTATGGTCTGTGCAGCAGCTGCGGCGGGGGTCACCGGGAGTTGCTGGTAGGCTTGGGCCAGGTCGAGTTTAGCGAAACACCTCCCCCCGTGTAACCTGGCCAACAAGTGGCTGACTACCGGCACCGGATACGCATTAGGGCGGATCGCCTTATTGATGGTGCACTTGTAATCAGCGCATATGCGGACCTCCCCGTTGGCCTTGAGCGCTGTTACAATTGGAGTTTCCCACTCCGCAGAATCAACAGGAACAAGAATCCCCTGGCCCACCAATTTGTCCAACTCCGCCTCTATTTTGTCCTTTAGTGCGAAAGGCACTCTGCGCGGTTTAAGTCTGATTGGACGTACTCCAGGGTCCAGGTCGAAAGTCACTGGGGGGCCCTTGAATTTTCCGAGCCCCTTTTTGAAAACCTCGGGGTGCGCGTCGCACACGCTCTGTATTGGATCAGTCCCGGTGGCGTGTGCTCCCACGGCGTGCACCCCCCCAATGAACAACCCCAGGGGCTGGAACCATTGAGTCCCGAGGAGGCTGCATTTTCCTCCCTTGAGGACGACTAGGGGAAGCGTTGCGGTGTGCTTTTTAAACTGGACCTGGAACTTCCCAACCCCCAACACTGGGATGCGGTTCCCTTGCACGTCCTTCAGTGTGGCCCTCAACGCTTTAAGCTTGGGCCGCACGCGGGGGGCGATTTTCATGAACTCTCCCTGGGAAATAATAGATTATGACGAACCCGAGTCCACCTCCATTCTAACAGGGGCCCCTTGTATTACTACCTCAACGAAGTAACGGGGGTGCTCCGTGGAAACGCTGCAAACCGGAGCGTCGTCCTCGCTGTCGTCGGAGATGCGCCCTACGCCGTCCCGCGTCCTCGTGGTCCGGGTGCCGTCCTTTGGCCTCGTGGTGCGGTCCTGCCTCGCCGAGCGGTCTGGAGAACTCCTTGTGACCTCGCGCCGCTTCCGGCAGACCTTGGCGATGTGCCCGCGCCGGCCGCAGTTGTGGCACTCGGCCTTGCGGAATGGGCATTTGGCGCGGGCGTGGGCGGCGCCGCAGCCGTCGCAGCGCCGGCCCTCTCTCTGGACCCTCCGGACGTCCTCGTCGTCGCCGCTCTCCGCAGACGAGTCCGAAGCTCGCCGGGCCGCGCGCACCGAGCTCTCTGCCTTGGCGGGCTTCGGGCGCCAGTCCTGGAGCTCTTGCACCCCGGCAGTCATGGCCTCCGCGGCCTGCGCCGTGTCGAGGACTTGTTGCCACGTGGGAGGCGGCTCCCTTTTCATCAGCGCGCGCTGAGTCTCTGTGTCCCTCAGACCGCAGAGCAGGCAGTCCCGGAGGGTGACTTCTGGGGTCTCCCACTTGCATGGGCCGGCGGCCAGCCGCAGGGCCGCGGCGAACTCAGCGACCGATTCCCCGGGCGCCTGGACTCGCCTCCAGAACGCGCTCCGAGCGGGGAACATCGCTATTGCTGGCCGGAGATGGGCGCGCAGCGCCGCCAGGAGCTCTGTGGCTTTGAGGTCGCCCACCTTCCTCGGCGCGATCAGGTCCACCAAGGTCCTCTTGGTCTCGTGTCCGAGCATGCGGACGAAAATGGCCCTCTTCTTGGCCTCATCTGAGACTTCGAGCTCCACCAGCGCTGCGTTGAAGTCTATCTCAAACAGCTCCAAGTCTCCCGGCTTCCTGATCTCGTAGCCGGCGCATGTCTTGGTCCCGTGGGCAGCCATATCCCACCTTCGTCGCCAATTTGGTGTATGGGACCAAAGACAACAGGACAACCGAAGGGTTGGTTTAACGCAGGTTTATTGCATGGTGTTCCGGTGAAGCATGAGGTAATGGCGGTGATACATCTCAATATATACAGTAGCCCTCTACATTTGAATCTTGTAGCACGGTAGCTCATTGGCTGCTACCGGCGTGGCCTCGCCCAGGCACGCCTCTTTCTTCTGCTGCTGAATGCGGGGAAGGTTTTCCCGCGGCTGTCCGTGATTGAGCAATGTGAACCATGTGAGACTGAACGCTCGCAGCTGCCCTCTATGGGCTGTCTGCTCGCGTTCCTTTACAGCTGAGATCGTTGGTATTTGGAGTGGTTACATTCTTGCCTTTACAGTATAATGAACATGCACACATACATACATAACAATGTTACTTTTCATTACAGTCCTATTATGGGGTCTGTCCTTCTGTCCCACCAAACCCACTTACTTCTCATATTATATGAGATACTTTATTTTCAAAATGGATAGAGAATACAATGCAAGTGGAAATGATCATCCTACCCTTTGTTTTGAGCCTACTCTGTACAGAACCTATCCATTTCAACAGCCAAGAAAAGCCAGACAGAACTGTCATGTGCAAATTTGCACAAAGCTTTCCCGAGTTTCTGTTGCATCCTCAATAATCTTGCCTTCTCTAAATTAGTGCATGATAGGTTGATGCCCAGGTGACCACTTCTTCTGAAAGCCTTAAACATAATCACTCCCATCTTTTTGGAAAGTGGCTTTTATTGCTGCAGGTTTAAAAAAGGGAGAAGGAAAGAACATTGTAAGGCAAGGGTAAGGATGAAGAATGTATGAACAAATTGAGATAAGAATCCCTTGATTGTAGCTAAACCTGTCCCTGAATACTCTTGTCAGGTTGAGATTTGCAAATGCTCTAGTTCTTTCTGTTCTTGGCAAAAGTGACAGAAGAGAAATCAAATCATTGGTTGCTTTTTGTGGAAATGTTGGTGTGTTCCAAAGTTAGAGAATATGGACACATTCACAAGTTATATTGGATCCTGCAGAGATTTCTATCAGGTCGGACCTCAAAATCTGATTCAGATAAGGTTTAAGCAACTAATTAACCTCCAGAAGGAACCTGTTCTCCCAAACCTAGTTCTAGTCAACCAGTACACCAGTGGAACATGGCAACAACAAAGATAATCTTCCATCAGTTTAGGAGTCAAGAAGTTATTGAACAAATTTAATATATGAGAGTCAAGACACAAGGCACAGCCAAAGGCTGGGTTAACTCAGGTTTATTGCATGGTGGACAGAGGGAACATGAGGTAATGGCGGACGAACAGCTCTATATATATGGTAGTAACGTATTTGAATGTGGCTCCACGGTAGCCCGTTGGCTACTGGTCCGCGTGACGTCATGGCTGGTCACGCCCTTCTTGTCCAGGTGTAGGTAGCGGCGGGAAACTTCCCGCGCTGCGGTCTTTGATGGGTTTGAACCAAGAGAGCTTGGACGCTCGCTGCTGCCAGCTGGTGGTCATTAGCTCGCGTCCTATTACAGGGTTTATGTGATACAGCTGAAGGTTACATTGTTACTCATAGGCAAGGTTACATTGGTTCAGATACATTGATATCACATGTGGAAGGTTACATTGTTAGAACACAACACTCCTCCCCCCTAGGATGAGACGAAGTCTCTCAGCCAAGGTGGCTTATTTCGAACACGCTGGGGGCTCGGCGCGGGCTGCCCTGCCCTGGCTTCGCTCCCTCCTCCTTGCTCCCTGGCTGCCTGCCCTGTAACGGGAGAGGATGACTCGTTAGTGGTTTGCCGCGGTTCTGCGGCTTTGTTGGAAGGTGTGTGCTTTGTTTGGGACGAACCGGGGGCACTAGGGGCTAACGAAAAACCCCTCTTCTCGCTTGGATGGGTGGGGGAACACTCCAAAAAACCCCCCCGGCTAGCAAAATCAAAATCAAAATCGGCTTCGGGGGAAGCGGCAGCGGCGGCCGCACACTCCTTTTCCCTCCCCCCGGGCTCGGATAGGACTGGGGTATCAAAAGGATATGAGTCGGGCTCACTGCTTTCCCTCCTGGCTTCGGACTGGTGTCCCTCTCTGTCTCCCCCTTGGGCTAAACGGGTGGGGGAGAACCCTATCGCTGAATCCTGTCGCTGAGCCCCACTGATCGGCCCCTCACTCACTCGGTACCTCAGTTGGTCAGCGTGCCTCCTCCAGAGGAGGCCGGTGCTAGTTTCCACCCGATATGACACTGGCCCCGTCTGTTCTATTATCGTCCCTGGTACCCAGGCTGGGCCTGCGTTGGCATAGTTCCTGCAGTGAACAGGATCGCCTACGCCGAAACCTTTCGAGACCGCTAAACCTATGTTCTTCCCTTTGTCCTCGAGCCTCGACGGGTCCAACCTGGACAAAAGCGTTGTCAGTTTCCTCCGCATCAGCAGCTCAGCCGGTGAGTATCCAGACGCTAAGGGGGTCACTCTGTACGCTAATAGAAATTGACAAACTTGGTGACTTAGATCTCCCGAGCCCATGCGCCGCAGCGCATCCTTTGTGGTGCGCACCAACCGTTCCACTTGGCCATTCGTGGCCGGGTGAAACGGTGCGGATGTGACATGCCGAATTGCATTTGCCTCCATGAATGCTGCGAACTCAGCGGACGTGAAGCAACTGGCGTTATCGCTGACCAAAGTGTCGGGTAAACCGAACGTGGAAAAGACCCTCCTTAGCTGGCGAATGGTAGTGGCGGAGGATGTGCTCTTTACCGGAATGACCTCCAGCCACTTTGAGTATGCATCCACCACCAGGAGAAACATGGTTCCTCGGAACGGGCCAGCAAAATCTACGTGCACCCTGGACCACGGTCCCCTTGCTGCGTCCCATTCTCTATGCGGGAGGCGGGCCACCTCCGGTCGGGAGCACTGACATGCCTCACAAGTGCCAACCATATGCTCTATGTCGGCGTCCAGCTGGGGCCACCAGAAGTAACTCCGGGGCAACGCCTTGGAACGGACGATTCCCGGGTGGCTGACGTGCAACAGCTTTAGCACCTTCGGCCGCAGGGACGTAGGAACCACCACCCGTTGGCCCCACAAAAGGCACCCCCTCTCTAAAGACAACTCTACTCGCTTTCGGAAAAATGGGTCCTCGCCTACGGCATGCACCCCCCCTATGAACAGACCTAAGGGCTGAAACCACTGTGTTCCGAGGAGGCTACAACTCCCCCCTTTTAGCACCACTAGGGGAAGTTCCGCAGAATGTCTCTTAAAACGAACCCGGAATGTCCCGACCCCCAACACTGGAATGCTGTTCCCCTGTACGTCCCGTAGTGTGGCCCTCAACGCTTTAAGTTTGGGCCGCACGTGGGGGTCGATTTTCAAGAACTCTCTCTGGGGAATTATAGAATAGGAGGACCCCGAGTCAACTTCCATCCTAATGGGGGTCCCTTGTACTAGTACCTCAACAAAGTAATGGGGCTGTCCCGCAGACACGCTGAACACAGGAGCGTCGCCCTCGCTGTCGTCCGAGATGCGGCCCACGCCGTCCTGCTTCCTCGTGGCCCGGGCGCCATCTTTGGACCTCGCTGGACGGTCCGGTCTGGCTGAATGGTCTTGCGACTGTCTCCGGCCCTCTTTCCATTTCCTGCACGCCTTGGCGATGTGCCCCCGACGTCCACAGTTGAAACACTCGGCTTTTCTGAATGGGCACTTCACGCGCTCATGGGCCGCTCCGCAACCATCGCAGCGGCGCCCGCCTCTCCGGACCTTCTGGACCTCCTCGCCATCGCTGCTTTCTGAAGACGATTTCGAGGTCGGTCGGGTTGCATGCACCGACTGACCGGACTTCCCGTGCAACGAGTTTTCCGCTTTGCCGGCCCTCGGACGCCACTCACGCCACTTGTGCATCTCATCTACTCCAGCATTCGTGGATTCCGCGGCTTCCGCGGCCTCTACAACCTCTTCCAGTGTGGGTGGTGGCTCCTTGTTCATCAGGCTGCGCTGTACTTCCTTGTCCTTCAGGCCACACAGCACTCCGTCCCTGAGGGCCATCTCTAGGAAGTGGTCCCATCTGCAGGGGGCAGCGGCTACCCTCATAGCCGTTACGAAGGCTTCTACCGACTCGTCCGGCGCTTGAACTCGCCTCCAAAACGCGCTCCGAGCGGGAAACATTGCCCTCGAGGGTCGGAAACGCTCACGCAGCAGTTTCATGATGTCACCGGCTTTGAAATCGCTCATCTTCTTCGGTGCAAGAATGCCCACCAGCGTCCGCTTGGTTTCCATCCCAAGCATGCGGGTGAGGATGGCCCTCTTCCTTTCCTCGTCGTCTTCTTTGACTTTGAGTTCCACCAGTGCCGCCTGGAAGTCCATCTCAAAAAGCTCCCAGTCTTGCGGTTTGGTGATGTTGAACCCGCTCTGTGTCCTGGCTCCATGGGGATCCATCATCCCATCCTCGTCGCCAATTTAATATATGAGAGTCAAGACACAAGGCACAGCCAAAGGCTGGGTTAACTCAGGTTTATTGCATGGTGGACAGAGGGAACATGAGGTAATGGCGGACGAACAGCTCTATATATATGGTAGTAACGTATTTGAATGTGGCTCCACGGTAGCCCGTTGGCTACTGGTCCGTGTGACGTCATGGCTGGTCACGCCCTTCTTGTCCAGGTGTAGGTAGCGGCGGGAAACTTCCCGCGCTGCGGTCTTTGATGGGTTTGAACCAAGAGAGCTTGGACGCTCGCTGCTGCCAGCTGGTGGTCATTAGCTCGCGTCCTATTACAGGGTTTATGTGATACAGCTGAAGGTTACATTGTTACTCATAGGCAAGGTTACATTGGTTCAGATACATTGATATCACATGTGGAAGGTTACATTGTTAGAACACAACAACAAAATAACTTATTTACAATCCACATGCCAAATGTCAAGGGATTGCTCATAACTCACACAGTCTTTTTATCATGGATGAAGACAACCAGTATTTCTTTTCAAGTGGAACTGAGGGCACTGAAGTGGTCTTGCAGATGATCAACATGTCTGCAGACTATGAGATGACACTTCCAGGAATGCTTTAAAATACAGTTTGAAACCATGATTTATGCACTGAATCAAAATGAGTCTACCTCAACATTTAGGACAGGGGTTCTCAACCTACAGCCCGCAGGCCAGATCCGGCCTGTAGCACCAAATAATCCGGCCCCTGACCTCACTCCAGCCACCACCAAAATCAGCCATGGACACATATATGGCTGCTGTAAATGCATTTACTAAAGCCATAAATGAGTCCATGGCCATTATAAATGCATTTATCACAGCCATGGATGTGTTTTACAGCAGCATTTACAGTGGGGGACCCACCAGTCTGGCCAGTTCAGCTGTTTGAGGGTGGTCTGCCCCATGGCTAAAAAAGGTTGAAAACCCCTGATATAGGAGAAGACTTGCCCCCAAGTGGTCTCAGTCCAAGACACCCACTTAGTCCTACCAGCATTGTGAGGGCCTACAAAACCAATTTCATGGGATTTTTTGAGAATTCCAATTTGTAATGATTCAGAGCATAAAACACAAATTCAAGCTGTATTTTAAAGCATACCTGGAAATGTCATCTCATACTCTGCAGACATGATGATCATCTGAAAGACCACTTCATTTTATAAAAGTAACAAAGAGTAACTAAAAGCAATGAGCAATACATCTTACTTTTTAAAACATTATGACAAGGAATGGCAACAAAGCTGCTATGAAACACTGTAATGGTAACAGGAAGGAATTGCCGCTAAAAAATAAACTTCCCAAGCTCTGTTCCCAACAGCCTTCTGTTCCTTCATGAGCATATCTTGAAAGTCTTCATGTGCACCATAAAAGAGGAAACTATAACTAAAATACAGTTGGAGGGTATTTTATGGCCATAATGCCTCTTGCCATTTTAAAACCCTCCATTTTGTTAACCCCCCCCCATATGATACAAATAAACAAACATACTACACCGTACAATTTATCTCTTTGCGGGGGGGCCCCCCACGGGACGAAGGCATCCGGGTAGTTAGGGGCGTGGCCAGCTCCCTTATAAAAGGGGTGGCCACGAGGCAGCCGAGCTGCCATTTTGCGAAGCGACGGAGCGGAGAAGTTTTTCCCTCTTACTCCGTCGCTTTTACCTTGATTGGGAAGCCTTTTGGCTGCTGACCTTTCTCTTTTCGGCTTCCCTTAGGTTCGACTGAGATGCCTTCGAAGAAGAAGGCGGCCGCGAGCACGGCTCGTGCGGTTCGGAGGCGCAATCCGGGTCGGAGGACCGCGGCTGTGCCTCCCCAGCAGCCGCCTTTGCCAGCACCCACCGGGACCGGTGGGATGGGGTCTATTCCCCCCTGGCCGGAGGCTGGGGACCCGAGCAGGGGTCCAGCATGGGCTGCGGCCCGCGGCCCGCAAGCGGCGGACACCGCTCCTGGTGCTCATTCTACTGGGCCTTCCTCTATAGGGGCGCAGCTCACTCCGGGGCCTTCCAGCCTTGGGGGGTGGTGTGGTCCCCTTCCTTGGCAGGTGCCTACATCGGCCCTACCGGGCCTGGGTGTGGGGTCATGGCCATATTCGGGCCCCGGAGTGCAAGGACCTGTACCCACGCCCATAGCAGGCGGGCCGGCTGGCCCTTGGCCCCACGTCAGTGTGGAGGCCTTACTGGCCCACGTGGCGGCCCTCGAGGCTTCCCTGGCTTGGGCCAGCCACGCTGGGGCTCCCTTTGGGGTTCATTTTGATGCGTCGTCTGCTGGGCAGCGGCAGGCGACGGGACGGGTCGAGCAGCTTGAGGCGCGTGGCGCGACTTTGGCCACTGCCTCGCAGCTCCCCAACCAGCAAGCCAGTGCGGGTCAGGCCCCGGTGACGAGCTCTACGGCGGTCGTGAGCTCCGACGCCTCCAGTGGGCCAGAACCCCCGGTGGAGGCGGTCCGCGGGGGTGCAGCATGTGAGTATGCGGTACAAACTAGTGCACCTACACATGTGGCCACGTTGGGGGGGGCTTTCCAATGGCCTTGGCCTCGCGTGGGTGGTGCGGCGGTACAGCCGCCGACGCACCACCAGGCGACGACAACCACCACCCAGGGCCCCAGGGTGGGGAGCGTTTCCTATCCTGTGGGGAATTTTTTGGGGGTGGCTGGGCTAGTCCAAGCCCCTTTCCACATGCCCACAGTTTCTGCGGTGCCTGTGTCGGCCTTACTGACAGCGGGCTATTCCTTGCCACTGGGTGACCACTTGGCACAGGCCACCAAAGAGAAAATATGGCGGGGAGAGTATGTAGATATCTTCTCACTCCTAAACAGGGAGCCCACCAAGGAAGAGAGGGAGGGGCAGGATGAGAAGGATAAGGAACAGGCACGTCGTCGCAAGCCACCACGAACGTGGGCCAACTGGCTGCCGGCTTACCTCATCTACATGGCGGTGTACCTGAGGGCCCGGCCGGATTTGGCAATTCCGATGGTCCAGTATTTGGACAACATCTATCGGGCGATGGTTGACTTTCCGGGCCCGTCGTGGTTGGCTTATGACGAGGAATTCCGTATGCGAATTCCCCTGCACCCTGAGATGAGGTGGGATGAGCCATGCCAGAGGCTTTGGCTTCTGTACATGACGCCCACGCGCCCCGCGCCAGGGGAAAGATACCATTGTGGACATGCGGTCCAGCGAGCGGCTCCAGCACAGGTTCCCCACCTGGTGGCGGGGCAGGGGGTTCCAGCCCGCCTGCTGTGCTGGACTTTCTCGTCTAATGGTTCCTGCAATAAGAAGAATTGCAAGTACAAACATGAGTGTCCCACCTGTGCGGGCCCCCATGCAGCCTCTGCCTGTCCCAGGCCTGGAGGGATGCGGGGCAGAGGGAGGGGCGGACAGTGGGCTGGCAAGACTGCCGCAGATGGAGCTGGTTCACCGAAAGGCTCCCTCCCCAATTAATGTGGACATGTTGGAGCGTTGGCTCGCATTGTACCCGAAGGGGGAGGATGCAGATTATCTCCTTCAGCGCTTTAGGCAGGGCCGTATTCCTTTCATGGGCGATAGGTCCCCTCAGGATGCCCCCAACCTTTTGTCCCTTAGGGGGAGGGAGGAGGTGGCTGCCGCCAGCATTAATAAGGAGGTCAATGCGGGCAGGGTCGCCGGCCCTTTCCCTGCACCCCCGTTCACTAACCTTAAGGTATCGCCCCTGGGTTTGGTTCCCAAGAAGTCCCCAGGCGAGCTTCGCCTTATCCATCACTTGTCCTACCCAGCCGGCCGATCAGTCAACGATGCTATCCCTGATGACCTTTGCTCAGTCAGGTATACATCTTTTGACCACGCGCTGCGCATGGTGCGCTCGTGTGGCCCGGGTGCGCTGCTGGCTAAGTGCGACATTAAGTCGGCTTTTCGCCTCTTGCCGGTGCACCCGGGCGACTTTGAATTGCTGGGTTTCAAATTTCGGGGCAAATATTACTTTGATAAGGCCATGCCTTTTGGCTGTTCCATATCATGCTCGGCTTTCGAGCGTTTCAGTACCTTCCTAGAGTGGGCTTTCGTCCGCAGGTCAGGGTCCCGGTCTGTAGCCCATTACCTGGATGACTTTTTATTCGGGGGTGAACGGGGCTGGGACACGTGTACACGTCTCCTCAACACATTTCAGACGCTAATGGAGGAACTCGGTGTCCCTTTAGCGCCCGAAAAGACCGAGGGCCCATCTACACAGCTAGTCTTACTGGGGGTGGAGATTGACACGATAGCGCAGGCGTCTAGGTTACCGCGGGATAAGGTGTCAAGGATAGTGGCCCTTATCTCGGACTTGTTGGCCAAGTGCAAGGCATCACTGAGAGAACTGCAGGTGCTGCATGGTCACCTTAATTTCGCCTGCAGAGTGGTCGCACCGGGCAGGGCTTTTGCCCGGCGCTTGTGCGACGCTATGGCAGGATTATCCAGGCCTCACCATAGGGTTAGGCTTACCCGGGGTATCAGGGCAGACATGCTTGTCTGGTTACAGTTCCTGAGGGAGTTCAATGGGGTCTCATTTTGGAGGCGTGACCTCCTGGCTTCCCCTCAATTTAAGATTCAGTCTGATGCCTTGGGATCCCTTGGTTATGGGATGTACTTCAATGGGAAGTGGGCCTATGGTGGGTGGCCACCGGCCTGGGCAGGCACGGGTCGCCTGCGTGATCTCACATATCTGGAGTTTTTCCCTATCCTGGGTGCTTTGATGCTATGGGGCCAGGAGTGGTCCAACTCGGTCGTGCATTTCTGGTGTGACAATGCGGCTGTGGTCCACATTGTCAATGCACGGACTTCCAAATCGCCCAGGGTTATGGACCTAGTGCGCCAATTTGTGTTGCGCAGCCTGCGCCTCAACGTACTGTTCAGGGCCAGGCATGTCCCAGGGGTTAATAATGATATTGCTGACACTTTGTCCCGCCTACAGATCTCCCGGTTCCGTGCCTTGGCCCCGGATGCGGAGGAATTTCTCTCGTCACTCCCGGAGGAGATATGGACCATTGGCAAGGAGAGGTGAACCGGGCGATTGGCCTGTCGCTAGCGCCACGCACCCGTAAGGCGTATCACCACGCAAATAATTCTTTCAGGGCATTCTGTACCCAATTTCAACTGCCAGGAACCTGGCCGATCCCGGTAACCCATGTTCTGCGGTTCATGGTTTACCTGCATTCTCAGGGCCTTGCACCTCGCACCATAGCATCTAAGCTTTCAGCGTTGGCTTTTATGGCCAAGGTGGGGGGTCATGTGGACAGCACCTCTGACTTCCGTGTGAGACATGTTTTGGAGGGGTGGGTGCGTGAGCGCGGGCGTTGCCCGGACGACCGCCACCCGATTTCCCCAGGGGTCCTTACCCAGTTGGCCCGGGGCTGGCCTTGCCTCTGTTTTGATGCATATGAGGCAGCCCTGTTCCATGCAGCCACAACGGTGGCATTTTTTTTGGAGCGCTCCGCATCAGCGAGCTTGTGATGCTGTCTAAGGCGGATGCAAGTCGTAGGGCACTGGAACTCGAGGATGTCTGTGTTGCCAAAGACTGGGCTCAGTTGAGGATACGTTCCTCTAAGACCGATCAGCATGGCGTAGGCAGTGGTGTGCGACTGCTACGGTGTTCTTTGGCAGACATCTGTCCGGTTGGTGCCCTACAGGAATTCCTGGCACTGCGTGGCACGCACCATGGCCCGTTTTTCTGTCACCAAGATGGGTCTCCCCTTACTAAATTTCAATTTTGGAAGGTGACGGGCAAAGCGCTGGCCAGTGTGGGCCTCCCAGGCGCCCGCTATGGCACTCATTCATTCCGTATAGGGGCGGCCTCAACCGCAGCTGCTTTTGGGTACTCAGGGGCTGACATACGTAGCATGGGACGGTGGGGTCCGCAATGTTTTCAGTTTTATGTGCGCCCACTCCCGCCGTGAGTACCAGCCCAGTCACCTTACCTACTTTCCCTCATTTTTCTTTACAGACCCGGGGTGTCGTATTACACCGGTGACAGTATGGCTGGTGGGCCATAGCTACGTGCACAGGGCAGCGCGTTACGCTGCGGCGACAGAGTGGGGACCCCGACTGGGACTGGGTGCATACGCAAGTCTCACATGGCATGGTAAGCCCGGGATGTTATGGCGGGAGCTGCTGCCTTTCCTTTTTTCAGGCCAGAATGCTGACCCGCCTGACATTCTGATCATACACCTGGGGGGCAATGATTTGGGCCAGGTCACCGGCTTGTTGCTGAAGCATGCGATTTGCGAGGACCTCGCCTACCTGCATTACGTCTGGCCCGCTACAACCCTTGTTTGGTCGGACATGGTCCCGCGCCATTCCTACAGTTGACCTCCTGGCCCTTGACCGTGCTAGACGCATGGTGAATAGGGCAGTGGCACGTTTCCTTGTCGACAGGGCTTGGGGGAGGGTCAGTCGTCACCCCGCTATTAGCCTCCAAAGTTATGATTTGTATGCAGGGGATGGGGTCCATCTGTCGCGAGGAGGTATGGACCTCCTGTTGGGTGATTGGCGAGCAGGCCTGTTGACCAAGCTGACGGTCTGGGGGGGGCGTCGAGCCTTCTTTGAAGCCCCTCTGTGTGGCGGGTAGCACTGGTAAGGTAAACATTATGACCCACAGGTATCCGGCAAGTTCGCAATTGACTGGACAACACTAGACAGGCATAAGTTGGTTAAACGTTGTCCGGTCAACGACGAACTAGGCGACGGGGTGATGGCTATAGCTAGACAGCATGCATCACCCCGTGATTTTACGGATACGCGTCAGAGGGTGGGGTCATTAGTTAGATATTGACTACGGTCAACAATTTGTTTGTGGTCAACAAACAAATTGATACAAATGGATACATTGTAGCAATTGCCATTGGCAATTTTGGGTGGTACCTTACCAGTGTTACTTCGGCCTGCTTGCCTTAAGAATTATGATTGGTCAATTACCAATAGAAATTTATAATTCGGACTAGGGCATGAATCAATAAATGTGGCCCAATGCCGTTATCCACTTTTATCAGTGTCTGAGTCCATTATTGGGGGGTGCGCCTGCAAAGCTATTTAGCTCAAGTGGAAAGGACCACTGGGTTTCATAATAGCAACCCTGCTGATATTTTCAAAATCAGAAGCCTCTTAGAAGTTTATTTTAGCAAAACCTTGCTCGGAATATTTCATTTTCAAGGCTGGAAGGCCCTTGGTCATGCAGCTGCCCATTTGTTCTAACAATGCTGCTGCTAAGATCTGGAGCCAGTTAAGAGCTTCATTTATGGTCTTGGTTTGAATCACAATTAAAGTAACTTTTCCAAGTGTTTGGGCTTGAAGGCGCCACCCAAATGTGTCCCTAAATTTGGAAGGCTTTGATTGTGTTTTGTTTCCCTTTATTCAGCTACCTCAGTGGTCCATCTTAACTGGTGTGTGCTATGGAATCCATCCAGAGTATTAAAGGAGCACAAAGTATGCACTGGGAGAAAGAAATGAGGGGGGGGGAGAAAAATCTTCCCCTAAACATTCAACATCTGGCAGAAAAAGTGTTTAACTGAAAGAGGTGTTTGTTAATTCCTTCAGCTGTGAAAGGGAATGTCCTCTCTTTGCCAGCAATGCCAATCATTTTTAGAGAATTGTAGATCAAAAAAGCATAGTTATAAACAGCATTCTTCCCTCTCTCTCTTGCCCCCTCCATACCTGATGTGTATAAATTGATGCCATGAAGCCTCACTCCCATGTCTGACAAAATGGATATGATCCACGAAAGCTAACATAAAAACAGGGGTGCCCAAACTACAGCCCGTCTGCCAGATCTGGCTCCCAATGCCAATTCATCTGGCCCACACTGCATTTGCTGCTCCAGGAAACAGAAGTAAAATGCACATGCATGGGCACATAATGCACCCACGCATGTGCAGAATGCTGCCGTAAATGACCCGCGACTGTTGTAAACACATTTCCGATAGCCACAGGGTCATTTATGGCAATGTTCTGCACATGCACAGGCACATTATGTGCATGCATGTCTTACTTCCGCTTCTGGTGGGAGGAACCATGTGACTGGCCTGATCAGCTCTCTGGGAGGCATGGTCAGGCCCATGTCCTGAAAGGTTTGGGCACCCCTGCATTAAAATATAAGTTATGCTTCAAAGTGCTGCAGCATTTTTTTTGTTTATTCTGTGATATACTTCAACTTTTGTTTTTGTCATACATGCTAAAACAGATGTGCATGACGCTCTCTGAAAAATATGTGAATGAGTTGCATTTCTAAACCAATTGAACAAGTAATTAACAAAAGTACCTTTAATTTGCTCTGACAAGTAATGCTTCCTAGTTACTTTCAAAGGCGATTTTTGAAGCATTTTAGTGACATCTTGACAGGAATTTCACATCTCATGTCATTCTCTTCTTAAGCAGCAGGACAAATCTTTCTGTTCAGTTTATGATTTCAGTATTTTTAATGTATTTTATCAAAATTGGCCGGTAGAAAGGATCAAAAAGTATTTCCCTGTTGAGTGGTATGGGATGGTGGGAGGAGGCTGACATCAAGGAAATACTTGAAGTCCATTAAAAGGAGCCCTTATAGCACAATGGTTAAAACTGCTGTACTGAAGCAAAAACTGCTGACATTGTGAGTTTTATCCTGCCAGGGATCAAGGTTGGCTCAGCCTTCCAACTTTACAAAGTTAGTAAAAAGAGTACCCAGCATGTTGGAGGCAAAAATACTAATTACATTGTGAACCGCCCAGAGAGTGCATAGGCGATATGGAGCGGTATATAAGAGTAATTGCTATTACTAATAAAACACAATACATGTAAATTGTTCCTCTAAATCAAAGATGCCAACACTTTTTGGGCCATGGGCCGGTCATGTGGTTCAGGGGGCTGGTCACTATGGCCCAGGGGCCGGATTCAGCCCCAATTCATCTGGCCCACAAAGCTTTTATTGCTCCCGGAAACAGAAGTAAAATGTGCCCATACAGGCACATTTTACTTCCACTTCCAGGAGCGATGAGGGCTCCGTGGGCCAGATGAATTGGCATTGTGACCAGATCCAGCCCCCGGGCTGTAGTTTGTGCACCCCTGCTCTAAATGTAGCAACAACAAAGATAGCAGGACTGCTGTCTGATAATAAATGACATGAGTTGTTGTTGTTTTTAAATTTAAGACTCCAAGCTCTTGTCTCAATCCTGTTCTCTGTCTTTATCTCTAGGGAACATGTTAGTGTCCTAACTGGAAGAAGGCCAAGCTCACTCTGTTCCTAGATTTACCAGCTAATCATAGACAGCTAATTTGTAATACTGGAAAAGGATCCTGTGCCATAACAAAGCAATTAGAGCGTGAACATATGCCCGCCATTGAAACAAAGATTTATAGAGCAGTCTTAAGTAGCTTTGGGAACATTGTATGAGTTTGCTTCACTTTTGGGAGTTTCTCTTTGAAGTCCCCCAGCCCCAAAATGTATTTTGATGTAGAACAAATAAACCAGTCAAATGTTGCAGGTCTGGGATCCCATCTAATCCAGGAACTTTCTGATAGACCTGACCCCCAGCTGCCTCCTCGCCCCCCCCCAAAAAAAAAGAAAAAGAAAAGAAAAAAGGCTTCTACTGCTAACATTTCTCTCTCTCCAAATTTCTCTTTGCCCTAATAACCTCCTGTGGGACATTCCCTACAAATATGAATCTTTCTCATGCCAGCTATTTAAATAAGTTTATTTTTTTTTTATTTCAAAAGATTGCAAACCTAAGAATACTTTAGCCAGTAACATTACCACCTTCGGCTCTCCCGGTGGGGCAGGGAGGTTCCCGTGAGGATGGATGCCGAGCCAACCCACCACCAGCTGGCATCCCAAGCCCCGCCTCCAGCCCGGGACTTTTAAAAGGCTGTTGAGGCAGCTGAGCCTTCGCTACCACCTTCGGCTCTCCCGGTGGGGCGGGGAGGCTCCCGTGAGGATGGACGCCGAGCCAACCCACCACCAGCTGGCGTCCCAAGCTCCGCCTCCAGCCCGGGACTTTTAAAAGGCTGTTGAGGCAGCTGAGCCTTCGCTACCACCTTCGGCTCTCCCGGTGGGGCGGGGAGGCTCCCGTGAGGATGGACGCCGAGCCAACCCACCACCAGCTGGCATCCCAAGCCCCGCCTCCAGCCCGGGACTTTTAAAAGGCTGTCGAGGCAGCTGAGCCTTCGCTACCACCTTCGGCTCTCCCGGTGGGGCGGGGAGGCTCCCGTGAGGATGGACGCCGAGCCAACCCACCACCAGCTGGCGTCCCAAGCCCCGCCTCCAGCCCGGGACTTTTAAAAGGCTGTCGAGGCAGCTGAGCCTTCGCTACCACCTTCGGCTCTCCCGGTGGGGCAGGGAGGCTCCCGTGAGGATGGACGCCGAGCCAACCCACCACCAGCTGGCATCCCAAGCCCCGCCTCCAGCCCGGGACTTTTAAAAGGCTGTTGAGGCAGCTGAGCCTTCGCTACCACCTTCGGCTCTCCCAGTGGGGCGGGGAGGCTCCCGTGAGGATGGACGCCGAGCCAACCCACCACCAGCTGGCGTCCCAAGCTCCGCCTCCAGCCCGGGACTTTTAAAAGGCTGTCGAGGCAGCTGAGCCTTTGCCACCACCTTCGGCTCTCCCGGTGGGGCGGGGAGGCTCCCGTGAGGATGGACGCCGAGCCAACCCACCACCAGCTGGCGTCCCAAGCCCCGCCTCCAGCCCGGGACTTTTAAAAGGCTGTCGAGGCAGCTGAGCCTTCGCTACCACCTTCGGCTCTCCCGGTGGGGCGGGGAGGCTCCCGTGAGGATGGACGCCGAGCCAACCCACCACCAGCTGGCGTCCCAAGCCCCGCCTCCAGCCCGGGACTTTTAAAAGGCTGTCGAGGCAGCTGAGCCTTCGCCACCAGCTGGCATCCCAGGTGCTGCCACCACCAGGACCTTCATGACTGCTATTTTCCTTCTGCGAATTTGTCGTCGGGAGAGGGAGTGAGTCATGGGTTATTCTGTTATTTTTCATTGCATTTTGTATCTATTGTACCGGATTTTTGCATCTATTGTATTTTGCACCGTGTTTTCTATAGTGTATCTTTTGCTTTTTGTGATATTGGATGGCTGTGGGGATGTGGGAGCTTTTGGGTGCTCCCACTGGAGGGGGGGTAGTATGGGGCTTGCGTTTTTTGAGATTAACTGTATGGGATTTTCTTTTCTTTTTTCTTGTAATGTGTTAATTTTCAATCTGTTCTTGTAATTATGTAATTATATTTGTAACATTGTATTTATATGTGTTGTAAGCCGCTTTGAGTGGCACTTGTGCTATGAAAGCGGGGTAGAAATTAAAACTTATTATTATTATTATTATTATTACCTGTCTGTGAAACTCTGGGAGCTTTGTTGAAAAAAGCCTAACCTTTGAAAATTTTGGGCCCATCCATCCACTTTCCAGATGCTCAAGCAAAAAAGATCCTTTTCCAATGAGATGATATGCAAGGATAAAATGGTAAGATATTAATCCGGCAGGTAAAGTGGTCTCATACTGTTTTAACTACAGGGTGGCCTGTAAGTCCCTTGTGAATCTTTCTCTAACTTTGCCACTTATTGTATCCAGGGTTTCACCAGTATTCTTGGCTCATGTATCCACGAACTTGTCACAATACACTCTTCAAGTATACATGGGCTTAAATCAGCCATATTTCTCTGGAGGAAAAAAAAGGGTTTTAATACATATGGATGGGTAGGAACTTATGGGCCACCCTGTATGTGGTGCAGATACCCTCTGCTAGAGAGAGCATCAATATCAGACAAATTCAATAAGGTTTTCATCATTATCATCCAAATCAAACATTTGGTTCACAGTCGAGGACTGGAATAAAATTAACAGTTCAAGCCCTAATCAAGGACCTAAGACCTGTTAAGGTAATGTCTGAGTATATATGCACTCCCCAGTAGAGCTGATTTTTGGAGAGTTAGGATGATTAAATCAGATACCGGTAAGTCCAAAATTTCCAAATATTTAGGGAGTACTTTAGGTACTGATCCAAGGGCTCCGATCACTATGGGAACAACAATTTGATGACGACGATGACAACGATGACTATTATTATTATTATTATTATTATTATTATTATTATTATTATTATTATTATTATTATTATTATTATTATTATTATTATTATTATTATTATTATTATTATTATTATTATTATTATTATAAGGTTAAGGTAAAGGTATCCCTTGCTCGAAAGCCAGTCGTATCCGACTCTAGGGTTCAGTGCTCATCTCTGTTTCAAAGCTGAAGAGCCAGCGCTGTCTGCTTCTGCAGACGTTTCCATGGTCATGTGGCAGGCATGACTAGACACACAGAACGCTGTTACCTTCCCACCGAAGTGGTCCCTATTTATCTACCTGCAATTTCTTGCTTTCGAACTGCTAGGTTGGCATTATTATTATTATTATTATTATTATTATTATTATTATTATTATTATTATTATTATTATTATTATTATTATTATTATTATTATTATTATTATTATTATTATTATTATTATTATTATTATTATTATTAAAATGGGTCCTGCAAAGCTGCTTCCATTTAGGCTTGGAAGTCCAGAGAATAGTTGCAGATGGAGGTAAAGAACCAAGCACAGTTTGATACCCTTCGGTTCTTGGATCCCGAGGATAGTTAGGTATGAAACAGAGCCTCCTGTTCACTGCTTTCTGCAATTTTAGACACTTTAATCCCCCCCCCCTCCCTTACAAGTTGATGGCTAAGTATTTTAACTATCAGCACCTACAGAAACAAGAGAAGAATGCTGACTACAACTCTATCCACTATGCCTGCCCAGTGGTTACAGCTAAAGACCACCCTAAGGAACAACATTCCATCCTTAACAGCTTCTGTAGCCCTAGCACATCACACTTCCTTACTGCTCACATGACTGAGATAGGTAAAGGTTAAGGTTGCCCTTGCTCGAAAGCCAGTTGTATCCGACTCTAAAGTGTTGTGCTCTTCTCCTTTTATAGCCAAAGAGCCAGTACTGTCTGCATCTGTAGTCACTTCCTTGGTCATGTGGCAGGTATGACTGGAAACAGAAGCTCACAGAACACTGTTACCTTTCCCTCCAATGTGGTACCTATTTATCTAATTGCAATTTCTTGCTTTCGAATTACTAGGTTGGTAGGAGCTGGGACAGATGACAGGCGCTCACGCCATCACACGGCACTTGGGTCTCGAACGGCTGACATGCCAAATTTCCAGTGGTCAAGCACAGTTTCTTAACCACTAAGCCACCATGTCCTTCTTCAAAGCTAAAGAGCACCCAAAAGAACGTCATTCCATCCTGAACACCTTCTTTAGGCCTAACATATCACACATCCTTACTTCCCACACCTGGAGAAGCATGATTGATATAGACACCACTATTGATGAGTTTCTGGAAGGAGCCCCTTGTAGGCGCACCCCCCATAAAGGCATTGGGCCACATTTATTGAATAATGCCCTAGTCCGAATTATAACTTGCAATTGGTACTCAGCCAATTATAATTCTTAAGGCAAGCAGGCCGCAGTAACACTGGAAAGGTTCCTCCCAAAATTGCCAATGGCAATTGGCTACAATGTATTCATTTGTATCAATTTGTTTGTTGAGACAAACAAATTGTTGACCGTAGTCAATAAACTATCTACTGACCCCACCCTCTGACGTGTATCCGTCAAATCACGGGGTGATGCATGCTGAAGAGCTCCTGCCATCACCCCCTTGCCTGGTTCGTCGTTGACCGGTCAACGTTATTACACCTGTACCTGCCTAAGTGTTGGCCAGTCAATTGCGAACCTGCCGGATACCTGTGGGTCATAAATCTTTACCTTACCAGTGCTACCCGCCACATGGGGAGGCATCCATGATGACTCACCGCCCCCCCCCCCAAGACCGTCAGCTCAGTCGCCAGGCCTGCTTGCATCACACCCAGAACGAGGTACATACCTCCAGCCGTCAGGTGGACCCCTTCTCCTGCCTACCAGCAAAATTTTTGTATAAGCCTATCATCCGGTATCCAATGGCCGTCTCACAGCCATGCTCAGGATGGGACGGAGCCACAGCCCCGTCCACTGACTGCCGGAACAGTACGAACTAGGGAGATCCGCATTTCTCCTAAAT
Organism: Bradypodion pumilum; assembly: GCA_035047305.1. Lineage (NCBI taxonomy): Eukaryota > Metazoa > Chordata > Lepidosauria > Squamata > Chamaeleonidae > Bradypodion > Bradypodion pumilum. The sequence goes on from JAWDJD010000001.1 coordinate 89,521,476, forward strand.
TGGTGTCTCGGCAAGATGTTAGACCATAGCGACCGTATGTAAGCCATACGTGACATAAAATGCCAGGTCACAGCCCGTCGACGGTTTAGTATCAGCAGTGATCCGTATAAGATCAATGCCAACGAGGTGCCTGTAAAACATTGGGCGGTCCAGCATCCCTGACAGACAGCAGGAATGGCCACAGTTCCTGCCCCTATGTGCCGCGCATACCATACCATCGCATACGTGCGGATGCACACAGCCCAGTCGGGGTCCACTCTCTGTCACTGCAGCATATATCACTGCCCAGTGTACATAGCTGCGGCCCACTAGCCCCCTGCCACCGGTGTGTTGAGACCCCTAGGATCTGTAAAAGAGGAGAAAAAAGGTTAAGGACATAACTAGGTACTCATGCAGTGAGGGGACGTACATATCCGAAATTGCACTTACACGCATATCCACCTCCGAGTACCCTAAACGTAGCCGCGATCAACGCGACGCCTATCTTAAGTAAATGGGTGCCAAAACGGGCCCCACACCGCGAAACGTGGCACCGGTCACCCTCAGGGACTGTACTATGGTAAGGGTAGACCCATCCCGGTGGCAGAAAACAGGCTGGGGCGCGCAGCAGGCACTGTCAAAAATTATGTAGGGCACCAACTGGACAGACGTCTCAAAAACTTCATAGCAGTATACACCACTGCCTACACCGTGCTGAATAACCCGTGAAGACCGTATCCCCACTCGAGCCCACTCATGTGTGACAGAGACATCTTCGAGTTCCAGTGCCCTATGAGACACATCCGCCTTACACAGGTGGCAGCCACTCTGACCCACTCACTGATGCGGAGCGCTCCAAAAAGGCTACCGTGGTAGCTGCGTGGCCAAGAACCACCTCACACCTATCTGTACATAAGTAATGCCAGCCTCGTGGAAGGTGGGTCAGAAACTCTGAGAACAGGGGTGACGCGTGTACGGGCGGCGGACCCGTTCCCGTGTCCACCCCTCCCGAACACGATGCATGAACGCAAGGTGATACGCCTTACGCGTGCGAGATGCCAATGACATGCCCGGTTCACCTCTCCTCGCCAAACGCCCAGCTATCGGCCAAAAGTGGCGAGTGGAATTCCTCTGCTTCCGGAGTAAGGCACGGAACCGGGGGATCTGCAGGTGGGGGAAAGGAGCAGTAATGTCATCATTAATACCTAGAACATGTCAGGCCTAGAACAGCACATTTAGGCGTAGGCTTCTCAAAAGAATAGACAAACTAATGTCATGACCCTGGGGGCTTTGCATGTCTGGGTGTTGACAATGTGCACCACTGCCGCATTGTCACACCGAAATTGGACCACTGAGTAGGCCCACTCATTGCACCATAGCATCAGTGCTCTCCAAAATGGGAAAAGACGCAAGGAAGGTAAGATTGCGGAGGCGAACCGCGCACCCACCCTCAGAGTAAACCCCCATAAGTCCGGGAGCCGGAGGTATCCGACCGTACTTGAAATCTAGGGCAGACCATCAAGTCTGATCTCCAGGAAGAGACCCCGTTAAACCCAGGAGTAATTTGAGCCAGACCAGACAAAATTAAGGTGGCCATGAATTAACTGCAGCTCACGAGGGCACACTTTATGTTTGGCAATTAATGCCAAATTCGCCGCGGAGATCCAAGCCACCGTATTCATGGTTAACCTGGATGCCCGCGCGACAGATTCGATTCAGAAATGTGAGCTTAGTAGATGGGACCTCGGTCTATTCAGGCGCCAAGGGGACACCCAGTTCCCACCTGAGTGTCTGAATTGTAATGAGGAGACGCGTGCACGTGTCCAAGCCCCGTTCACCCCCGAACCAAAAGTCGTCGAGGTAATGGGCTAGAGACCGAGACCCCGACCTGTGAGGAAATGGCCACTGAATAAAAGTCCCCAATCAATCAAGTGCTGAACATGAATTAACTCAGTCAGAAGGAGGTTGGCCTTACCTAAGTAAAATTCCCCTTTGGAACCTAAAGAAACCCACTAGGTCTAAATCATTGGGTGCACTGGCAATAATCTGAAAGCCAAGTGCATATCACACTGTGCCAGAACAGCACCAGGATTGCGTAGCCGAACCAACTACGAGTACCTGACCGACAAGGTCATCAGGAATGGCATTACTGAATGAGGAACCCACAGGGTAAGCTGAATGGAGTATGAAATGACATTCACCCTAGCTCTAGCTCAGGACGAGCTTCATGGGGGAGACATTCGACTTAGGAAAGGTGGTTCAAAGAAGGCCCCCCACTACTCTCATAGCCCCGACTCCCTTAGCTGTGCACAGTGGAGCCCCCTCTTCGTTACCCTGCAAGGGAACCAGATTAGTAGCATCCTGGGACCCCCCAACACCCCCAAATGGATACAAAAGCCCCCATTGAAAACCCTCCAGCAGGTATCCTGCCCCATCCCTTCTTGGATAAACTGAGTGCCATCTCTCCAGGCTGACTATACTAATTGGGGCGGGGGGGGGCGGCTTATGACAAGGTTAGTTGCTTCCGATGGAGCTCTGATCGCCCCTGTGCACCCCAACCTCTGCCCCGAAACCCACCAACCCGCGGGCACGCGGAGGCGGCGTGAGGGCCAGCGCAAAAGGGGACATGAAGTCAGTAACGACCATGGCGCTGAGCACACGCATCGTCAGCTGAGCAGGCCGCACACAGCAGGCGGGCAGGGACCCCCTGCCCGACCAGTTAGCGTGGAGCCTGAGTCTGAGCAGCCCACTGCTCAGCATGACCACCATGGTACCGATCACCAGGCACCAGCCACGTGGGAGTGATGTACACGAGCACACTTGCTGACAGGGCTCATCCCACCTCCCCTCAGGGTATAGGGCCACCCTCATCCACATTCCTCACCTTAAGCCAACTGCCACGGGCCCATCTAATCAACCATCGCCCTGCAAATATTAGTGATGGACGGAAGCATCAGGATGGCCCAAACAGGTAAGCCCTGCGGCACACCACCATATGTACAAGGTATGCCGACAACCAGTTGGCCCAAGGTGCGCAGTGGCTCACGACGATGGGACATCTCTTCGTCTCAGTCGCCCTGTCCCCCTCTCTCCTCCTAGTGGGCTCGCAGTTCGATAGGGAGAATATCCACATGTCCCCCTCCAGCCCTTACCCCTCATGGCCTACGGCCAATAATCACCCAGGGGCAAGCAATAGCCGGCCGTCGGCAAAGCCCTCGACGGCACATTCTGTATAAAGGGCATGCGCAGCAGGACCCGGACAGCCCCTGCGATGCTCAGCACTGTCCCAGGGGCGGACACCCCAGTGCGTGGTGGCTTACTACGGCGGGACCGCACAATGTCTCTGTCCTCCTGTCCGTACCTCCAATTCTTATTGGGCTCTCGTACTCCCCCCACCAAATCTTTTCCCTCGTGACCTGGGACACATGATCACCAGGGGGCAATGAATAACCAGTCGTCGGCAAGGCCGTCGCCGGCACATGATGTACACGGGGCATACACAGCGGGACCTGTACAGCCCCTGCGATGCCACGTCCTGCCCCGGGGGCGGAAACCTCCACCCCCAACGTCGTGCCAGAATGCAACCAAGGGGCACTGGGATAGGCTGGCAACTGATGCCCACTATCCTCAAATTGGCGAGGCCATGACCACTGAACCCCACCGCTGGAAGTGGACTGTGATGTGGGTGCGTTCAACTTGAACCTAGTACTCACCAGTTGCACCCCCGTGAGCCGCCCCCACTGGGGGTTCCAGCCCACGGCGGGCATCGGAGCCCGCGACCGAAATCGAGCTCTGGGGCCACACCCAACCACTCCCCAGTTGCAGTCCTGAACAAACAGGGAGCTGCGAGACGGCGGCAGGCACAGGCCGGAGTGTCTCAAGCAGCTCAACCCGGCTGGCCGCCCATTGCAGTGCGGCAGCAGTCGAAGTAGCCGGCAGACACGAAGGGCCCCGGTAGATAGGGAAGGACCCCCCCCCCCCACTGAATTGCCACAGATGCCTCCAGCACAGCTAAACGTGCTAACCAGGCATCCCCTGCCACGGAAACCCCCAGTATAAGGTGGGCCAGGTGGGCCATACGGCCCGCTAGGTATTGGGCCAGGGGCCCCAATTCGAGATTCTGGGCTGGAATAGGGCAATGCCCAAAATTCCAGCCCCTGAGGGGGTAAAACGTACTGTGTGCCAGCACCAGGCCCTTCCCCAATCGTTCCGGCCCATGGCCGGCAACTGCGGGCCGAGGGCCGAAACCTCTGACGGGCCGGCCTGAGGCTGGAGAGCCAATGGCAATATCCCAATCTGCCCAATTCCACCGGTAACGGTGGTAAAGGTGTTGTCCTGCTCCGTTACAGGGGAAAGGTTTCCCTTGCTTGAAAGCCAGTCGTATCTGACTCTAGGGTTCAGTGCTCATCTCTGTTTCAAAGCCAAAGAGCCAGCACTGTCTGCTTCTGCAGACGTTTCTGTGGTCATGTGGCAGGCATGACTAGACACCGGAGCGCGCGGAAGACTAGACAGGAGCTCATTCCATCCTGCAGTACTCGGGAATCGAACTGCTGACCTTCCGCCTCCCAGTCAGTGTCTTAGCCGCTTGAAGCAGTCTTTCTGGAAAGGAAACAAACAGCGACGGAGAAAACTTCTCCTCTCCATCGCTATTTCTAAAATGGCAGCTCAACTGCCTCATGGCCACCCCTTTTATAGAGGGGTGGCCACGCCCCCTAACTCACCCGGATGTCTGAGTCCGGATGGGGGGCGCCAGCAAAGAGCGTGGCGGCCATTTTGGCGCCGCGCTTTCATTTTTAAAACCCCAAAGTTTGTTTAGTGAACATTAATGTAAAACCCACTACAGTGATACCTCATACAACGTCCAAACTTGGTTCCATAAGTTTGGACTTTATATGGATTTGGACTTTGTATGAGGCATGCAAAATCCTAGCCACGATGCCTCATAGAACATCCAAATCCTTGCCGCGATGCCTCGTACAACGTCATTTCCATAGAGATACATTGTACTGTAACAGCACAGACTTCAGGGCAAAGCCAAGGAAACAGACAGGAAACTGACAGTACTTTAAGAAATCATTGTCTAAAAGTTAAATGCATTACAAAAACATGTCATACAACCCTGATTGTCCAAGAACCTGAGGAATGCTGCAAAAATCCCAGGAATGCTTCTAAAAATTCTGACAAATTTTTTTTAAAAAAAAAAATCCAAAATTGTGCTCAAAACCACTCCTAAACACTCTTTGCCTCATGCAAAACCCACAAGAGCAATGCATGCATGTGTCCTGCCTTTTATACTGCCCAGGCACAATGCAACCTGGGAAAAACCACAATGCCTCATAAAAAGTTGCAGCAACTTTGTATGGGGCAACTTTTTTCAAGAAATAAGGTGATGTTGTATGAATTCAATGTTGTATGAAGCAGACTTTGTATGAGGTATTACTGTAATTTCAATTATAGTCTAGTTGAGGGGGCGGGGGGGGGAGATTTAGCTTCAAGAGCTCAAGACCTGGATAGGGTGTCATTCTCCTTGATTTGCTGAGATTGCTCATAAAACAGTTTTTCAAGGAAAGCTGCAGTAGTGGATAAGTTAGAAACAATTGACCCTGCTTAGTGTAAAAGATTTGCAAGACAAATACTGGAGGTCATTTGACAGAAATCTAAGAAAATATGTGTACACTTGCAGCTATTTCTACAACTGGGAATGCCACTGAGTAGCTCTCTTTAAAGTCATTTCAGTGCTCACTAAGATGAAACATTTTAATCTTTTTAACACAATTTGGCTGGAAAAATGATAGTAGCAGGTGATTTTAATTTAATTAGATCTAATATGGACTGTACTAGTGTATCGAGAGATAGAGTAAGATCAAAAATGAAAATATTAGATAATTGGATTAAACTTTTAGGTTTAAAAGACGTGTGGAGAGAAGTTAAAGGTTCAGAAAGAATTTACACATATTTTTCGCAAGTCCATAATTCCTATTCTAGAATAGATTATTTTTTTTGTTACAGATAATATATTTAAGAATATAGAGGAAATTGATGTTGGAATTTTTAAAGAGTCAGATCATGCAAAAATGTTAATGCAAATAGGAGTTGGAACGATGGCAGAGAAGCGAAATAGTTGGAGATATGACCCAAAAATGTTTGGGGACCCCAAAAACAAAGAAAATATAGAAATGATTTGGAATCAATTTTGGCAATGGAATGATACAGGTGAAGTGACGTATAATATAGTCTGGGATACCATGAAGTCAGTTTTCAGAGGAGAATGTATCAAGTTGAATAGTATTAGAAATAAACAGTTAAAGGATAAGCATGAAAAAATTGAGAAAGAAATTTAGCAGCTTCAAGAGGAGCATATAAAAACAGGGAAGAAAGAAACACTTGCAAATATACAGAGATTGAAAAGGGAATTAATAGGCAAAGATATAGAAAAGGTTAAAAAAGATTTGATATATTTAAAAAGGGAATACTTTGAGTATAGTAATAAAAATTCAAAGTTATTAGCTAGAGCTGCGAAAGAAAAGAGTATTAGGAGAGTAATAGGTGTTTTGACAATTCAGCATAGAGTGAGGTGCAATAAAACAAAGGAAAAGGTAGAAATTGTTAAGGAGTTTTATCGAGAGTTGTATTCTGAGAAAAATATAAAAGTAGGGCGATTAAGGGAATATTTGGAAAATTGGAAGGGAATTAAAATTAGAGATGATCATAAAGATAGAATGGAAGCTTTAATAACTGAGAAAGAGGTAAAAGAAGTGATACAGAAGTTGAAAATGAATAAAGCTCCGGGGGAAGATGGATTTACAGCGGAATTTTATAAACAATTTAAAGAATCGGTAGTGCCAAGACTTTTGAAGCTGTTTAATTATATACTAGATGGTGGACTATTACCGACTTCGTGGTATAGATCAGTAATTGCTTTGATTCCTAAGCCGGGAAAAGACTTAGACAAGATAGAGTCATATAGACCAATTTCATTGATAAATCAGGATGCAAAAATTTTTACAGCAATATTAGCAAATAGGTTAAACGAATTTATGAAGGAATATAGAAATAAAGATCAAGTAGGATTTATGAAGGATAGATATATGGCGGATTTTACAAGAAGAGTAATTGACTTGGTAGATATTACAGGGCAAAAAAGGGAAAGGATTGGATTATTGTTCTTAGATATTTTTAAAGCTTTTGATTCCTTGCAATTGATCACAATTAAAGAAATTATAAGAAATTTCAGTTTTGGTACAAAATTTATAAATTTAATTGATCAGTTATATCAGAAAGGTACAACTAGGGTTAAAGTTAACGATGTATTAACAGAGGATATTAAATTAGAAGCGGGGACTAGTCAAGGATGTCCATTATCACCGATATTATTTGTGATGGCCATGGAATTATTAGCAACATTAATAAGAGATGATAAAAAGATTGAGGGAATAGAAGGAATAAAAATTAATTTATATGCAGATGACACAATGATTATAATGAGAAATCCCATGAAGGCAATGTTGCGAATTTACATACATTTGAGAGACTTTGAGGAAATGACAGGATTGAAAGTGAACTGGGATAAATCGGAAGCGATTCTTTGTAATGTGGGTGATGAAGAACAAAAAAAGATTAGGGAAAAATATAATATACAAATTAAAAACAGTGTGAAATATTTAGGAATAAACATTACAAATAAAATTGAAGACCTTAAGAAATTGAATTATGATAAACAAATAACAGAAATTAAAGGGAAAATAAAGCAATATAGTAAGCTGAATTTGTCCTGGTTTGGTATGATTGCGTTATGCAAGATGAAGTTGTTGCCAAGGATAAATTTTTTGTTTGATGTCCTCCCTATTCAATTAAAGGAAAAAGATTTAAAGGGCTTTCAGAATATATTAAATACTTTTTGTAATGGAGGAAAAAGATCAGGAATTACAAAAAGTTTATGGTATTCATCACAAAAAGAAGGTGGTTTAGGCCTTCCAAATATTAAACATTATTATAGAGCTTTTCAATTAAAAAATATTGTTAAGATTATAGCCAGGTCAGAAGTTATTTGGGACGAGATAGAGATTAAGGAATTACAAGGAAGTGGTAATGCAATTTTTTTTGGACAAAGATGTAAAGATAAAGACGAATAATCAATTGACAAAAGCAATGTTAGCAGTTTGGAGAAATATTAAAGGGAAACTTGCCCCAGGGGTTTCTCCGATAATGGACATGGATGATATAAAGATGTTTCCCATAAAAATTGATAAAAGAATAAAAGATATAATGTTGAGGAATGATGTGTTTTTGTTGAAAGATTGGATAAAAATGTCTGATGATCTAGAACTGAGAGCTGAAATATTTGAACAAATGAAACTGAATTGGCTACAAGTAATTTTAATAAATAAATGGGAGAAGAATTATAAGGATGAATCTAATTTAAAGAGGGATAAAACGGAATTTGAAGAGATGATTTGTAAAATAAGAAAAGGAGAAATGGGGATAAAAGGGTTAGTAAGTAAAATATATAAAATTTTAAATAAGGATGAAAATTCACAAGAGGTTTTGAGATTTGAATATAAAAATTTCAGAGTCCCGATGGAAAAGCAAATGGAGGAGAAGAGTTATGAAAAATCTTTCAGTTAGACTAAAAGAACATAATTATAAAATATTGTGGAGGTGGTACCTGACTCCAGTTAAATTATCTTGAATGGATAATAGTAAAACAAAGAATTGTTGGAGATGTAAAAGCGATTTTGGAACATATGAACATATGTGGTGGAGTTGTAAAGTGGTAAATGCTTTTTGGAAAATATTCGAGAAAGAAGTATCCGATATTTTTTAGAGTTGATTTTAAGCTGGACTCAGGTATCGCCCTATTGACAGAAAGGGATAATATAAATATGAGTACAAATAATAAAGAATTGCTACCTATAATGTTAACAGCTTTAAGACTATGTATAGCAAGGAAATGGAAGAGTGATTTAACATTGAAAATAGATGAATGGTATAAGGAAATGTGGGAAATTGCCCTGAATGACAAATTGACATGTGAATTGAATGTGAAGAAAGGTATTTTGAAAGAAAACAAATTTTGGGAAATATGGAGACCTTTTGTGGAATATGTTTTAATATGTGATAAAGGAGATAAACCAGTACCTCAACACATGAGTTTTTGGAGTGATTAAAACAAAACAATGATCTTCATGGCATGTATATATCACTGGGTGTTATTATTATTATTACTATTATTATTATTTTTTAATATAATAAGTTGAACCTTATAAATTTTTGGAATTTTAGATAAACTATGTGACATACTGTAAAATATTTGATAAATATAAAGTTCTAGAGTAATATTGTTTTACAATATTATTATAGCGGAATTTAAGTATTTTAATGAAATAATTTGTTTTATATGTTTATGTATGTTTTTTGTAATTTTGTTCTTTTTTCTTTCTTTAAAATTAATAAATAAATAAAAACCAATTTGGCTGCTAGTTCTCATTTTTCTTCTCTCTGATAATGAATTAGTGTTAAATTCAAAGCTTCTGATGGTAGCTGACACCCACTACTATTCCACCTCAGAAATCATGTGTCTTCACATCCAATCCCCCCCCCCCAAAAAAAAATAAATTTTTTTTTGCAGGCAACACTAGAAAAGTATTCTGTATTTTGTGTGTTTATAAAATTTAAGCCCAAGCCATGGTGGCTTAGTGGTTAAGTCACTGAGCTTGATGAGCAGAAGGTCAGCAGGTCAGCAGTTCAAGATCTGAGTGTCGCACAACAGAGTGAGCACCCATCTTCTGTCCCAGCTCCTGCCAGCATAGCAGTGGGAAAGCAAGAAATTGCAAGTCGATAAATGGGTACTGCATCTGTGGGAAAGGTAACAGTGTTCTGTGTGCTCTGACATCTGATCATGCCTGCCACATGTCCATGAAAATGTCTGAAGATGCAGACAGCACTGGCTCTTTAGCTGTAAACAGAGATTAGCACTGCCTCCTTGGGTCAGACACACAAGGGAGACTTTACCTTTACTAAAATTTAAGTGGACTAGCAGTAAACAAAAAACTTCCAACATAGCAAACATCCACTGCCAGTCCATTTTTAAAGTCAGCTTCCTTCAGAATCAACCTCTTTAAAAAAATTGCATAAAGTCTTTCAAAATTATTTCTCTGTTGTAAGTTTTGTTGTTGTTGTTGTTGTTTAATAGTGGAATAGTGCTGCATTGGAAACTTTTGAACAAAGAAGCTTTTGCTGCCTGAACTACATTACCAGTAAAAAGTGAAACAAACAAATAAAGAAGAGCATATATAGTAGATTTTAAAAAGCATAGAAAAAAGGTATAATGCTTTACCATAGTTGATACTGCTGGTTCTTCGGCTTTGAAACAGAGATGAGCACTGCACCCTAGAGTCGGATACGACTGGCTTTCGAGCAAGGGAAACCTTTACTTTAAGATGATCTGTTGTACTTCTGAGAAGTCGTGTCGCAGTCAACTCTTAATGTCCTCAGTTCCAGGAAATACACTCGTCACACTTATCAGGCAATGGTGTGAGGCAAGGACGTTAAGGTTTGTCTCCAGGTATACTTCAACTCCAATGTGGCAGAAAATCGCTTGTTTGATGGCGAGAGTTTAAATTTATTTTAATACACAATCAGTAAGTTTAAAAAATCCAGGACTTTAGCATGATTTTTTTTTAACTGGACAGGAAAGATTTTCTGACCTTGAATAAAGGACAATTCCGGTTTTCCAGGACATATAGCAACCCTAATCTCAGTGCATAAAACAGGCAAAATGCTCTATTTGGATAAGACCTTAATCAAGATTCAGCATGTGTATAAATTCCGCTTTGTCTTCATAGATACTCTTAGTGCTGGAGCTAGAATACACTGTCCACCAGGACCCATACTGTTCCTAAAGCATTTTGGAATGCAATCAAAACAGGTTGCAAAATATAATTTAGCAATTTGGATTCCTGCATTGAGCAGGGGGTTGGACATGATGCCACTTCTGACTCAGTCATTCTATGGTTCTATTATTCCAATTCACATGAAAAGTAATGGAACACTCTAAACATGTAAACATGTAAAATTTGCAGTCTGTTCTTCAGAAACTGTTTCTGGAGGGGTATATTTTGGAGTCCTTTACACAACATTTTCTGAAAATGTAAACAATCTAAACAAAACACTAAAATTCTCCTAAACACGCAAGCACGGAATCCTACACTTTTTAATATTTTGAATCTGTATTTAGAGAAGAATAGTTTCTGAATTTCCATGTTCCATTTTACACATCTTTCAAACATACTACCCAGTCCAGGCAACTGAATTTTAACTATATATAGGATGATAGTCAACAGAAACATATCCAGGATGAATCTCCCTGATGCTGAATCTCTACAGTAGCCACAAATTTCTTCTGAAGAATGAAAATCTATAGCAAGATATGCTAAATTCAGGACTACCCTCAAATTAGTAATTTTTGAAGATCCTTTAGTAGTGATGGGTAGTGATGGGGTGTGGGCATTATGCCTGTGCCTCGCCTCTGCTCCGGGAGCTGCACTGGTTACCGGTGTGCCTCCAGGTGCAATTCAAGGTGCTGGTTTTGACCTTTAAAGCCCTACATGGAAGTGGGCCAGAATACCTATGAGACCACGTTGCCCCAAGAGTGTCTGCCCGCCCAAACAGAGCAGACCGGAGGGGCTCCCTTATTGTTCCATTGGCTAGAGAGGCACACCTCTCTAGCACAAGGAGGAGGGCCTTCTCTGTGTCCGCTCCAACTCTGTGGAACCTCCTGCCAGGTGAATTACGGCAACAGACGGAATTGCTGCCCTTTAGGAAAGGGCTCAAAACCTGGCTGGCAGGGCAAGTGTGGAGGGGCTGATGGGGAAGTGGTCCCCGCCCATTGGCTCTTCTAAGATGAAGTGCCTCTCTTGTATTGATGGGGGTGGGTAGGCCTTTTAATTGTCTTTTAATGGGTTTTTACAGGGTTGTCTTTTTAATGATTTTATGGGATGATTTTATATGTTTTATGCTTGTTGTGAGCCACCCAGAGACACCATAGGGTGAGGGGGCAGCATATAAATTTAAATAAATTGTTGTTGTTGTTCAGTCGCACAGTCGGTTCTGACCCTTTGCGACCCTATGGACCATTGTTCTCCAGGCGCCTCTGTCCTCCACCATCCCCCTCAGCCCTCCCAGCTCTGTGCCCATTGTGTCTACAATACCATCTAGCCATCTCATCCTTGGCCTCCCCCTTCTTCTTTTGCCCTCCACCTTTCCCAACATCAATGCCTTCTCAAGTGAATCCTCCCTTCTCATTTGATGTCCAAAGTATTTTAGCTTCATCTTTACTATTTGACCGTCCAATGAGCAGTCAGGGTTAATTTCTTCTAAGATTGACCTATTTGTTCTCCTCGCTGTCCAGGGGACTCTCAAAACCCTCCTCCAACACCACATTTCAAAGGCATCTATTTTTCTGCGTTCAGCCTTCCTAATTGTCCAGCTCTCACATCCGTACATTACCACTGGGAATACCATTGCTTTGACTATTCTAATTTTTGTTTTCAAGGTGATGTCTCTGCTTTTCACTATGTTCCCCAGGTTTCTCATTGCTTGTCTCCCAAGAATCAGTCGCCTTTTTATTTCATGGCTACAATCCCCATCTGCAGTGATCTTTGATCCTAAGAAAGTAAAATCTGTCACTGCTTCTACTTCTTCCCCGTCTATTTTCCAGGAACTGATGGGGCCTGTTGCCATTATCTTGGTTTTCTTGATATTGAGTCTCAAGCCAGCTTTTGCACTCTCCTCCTTCAGCCCAATCAAGAGATTCTTTAGGTCTTCCTCACTTTCTGCCATTAGGGTGGTATCGTCTGCATATCTCAGATTGTTGATGTTTCTCCCAGCAATTTTAATCCCATATTGTGATTCCTCCATCCCTGCATTGCACATTATGTGCTCTGTGTATAGGTTGAATAAGCAGGGTGACAAAATGCAGCCTTGTCTTACTCCTTTTCCTATTCCAAACCACTCTGTCATTCCGTGTCTTGTCCTAACTGTTGCTTCTTGGTTCATGTACAGATTTCTCAGGAGGCATATGAGGTGCTCTGGTATTCCCATCTCTTTAATTACTTGCCACATCTTGTTGTGGTCCACACAGTCAAATGCCTTAGTGTAGTCAATAAAACAACTTATTTAACAAATAAAACAAATTTATTAAATAAATAAATAAATCATTTATAAACTTTGTGTTAATAAGCATTTTGTAATATTGGAAGAGTGTTAATGTGCTATAGGAAAAATAGACACAAGAGAACTCAGCTGATGTGTAACGATCTGTAGGTTTTTTACTAGAACTCCCAGAATTCCTCAGGCAGCGTATAATTTATTTCAGTCTTTCATAGCAATTTACAGTTTCTTCCAGTCATTCTTCCTCTTTCATGTACAGATCAAATTTTAAACTGCCAAAGTGAAGCCACCTATCAGGCTTTGTCATTGCCCAAAATTAAATCCTCATTGATACATGTTTCTGGTATTAATCAGCAGACCAGTAAATTAGCATGTTGTTCTTACATTTAAGGACTTGGCCCCTCAGCCTATTTAGGGTCCTCCAAGTGACATAGGTAAGGTTGAGTTCCTCAGCCATATCCTCCTTTAATGTTATTCCTTGTTCAGTTAGCTCCTTCCTCCATCTTCTAATTTGGGTTTGCTCTTGCATACCCTCAAGAATTTTGTTCTTGCCATAAAGCTCTTCCTGGATCTGAGTCAGCAGACTTGAAGCTCATATACATTCAGATGATCTCAAAGGAAATTCTCTTGTTTAGTTCTTTCAGCATCCACTACTACTTCTCTCCTTATCTTAGGAGAAGTGAAATCAACAAGATGATAAATTTTCTCTACTCGTGTAAGTTTGAGGCATCCTGTCACTATGCACATTGTGTTTCATTAACTATGACGTCAACTTCTTTTTCATGTGTGGGTGTGCCCCATACTGAAGCAGCATACTCTACTGCAGAGATGTTCAGGGCCAAAGTTAATGTATGCAGTGTGGATGTTTTTGCTCCCCATGTCAACTTCCTGATGATATTGTTCCTCAAACGAACTTTAGCTTTGGTATTCAGAAAGTGTTGCTTAAAAGAGAGTGTCCCATCAAGTGTTATGCCAAGATATTTTAGTGCTGATCAATGCTGTAATCAGTTCCCTTGCCATGTAACAGCCAGCTGAACCCCTGCCTTTCGGGTTCAAAGGTGGAAAGTGCACACTTCAGAATCAGAATCAGTCTTGCTCAGGTTAAGCTTCAAGTGGTTGATGATGTAATAGTGTCCTAATTCTTCAAGTGCTCCAGTACATTTTCCAGTTATCTTGTCAAAACTTGATCCTTGTAGGCAATTACTGTGTCATCCACAATTTTGTGTTGATCATTTGTGTATATATTATACAAAGTTGGAGGCAATACATTTCCTTGAGGCAATCCATTCTTCTGCTTTCTCCATCTGCTGTTCTTTCCATTCATCACCACATAGAATCTCCAGTTCTGGAGGAAGCTGCCAATGATCCTAGTAAACTTATTATCTCTGGTAAGATAATTCCTCAATGAGTATTTATACATTTCTGTAAATAAATCAAGGGAAGATAGCAGATGAGCCTTTACTTGCCGTGACCTCTTGAGCTAATGTGGATTATAGCCAAAGGGCAAGGGCAAGCCAGTTGGGAATGGTAACAATGGCAACAAGGTGGACCTACAAAAAGCATCTCTGATCCAGATCTTGGGCTGATGCTCATCCTATTCAAGTACTCAGAAAAGGAGTAATCTGAATCTTTTACAAAGAGAGCTAGCCTGCCTCTACTTCATTGTGGAAGAGAACAAGAGACTGAAGCAGTATCTTTCTGCTAGCTCTGAAGAATCTCCACCTTGCTGAGGATCCTGAAAAACCAGTAATTTAGAGTGAATGTGTATGAGAGGCTTTCTTTTTCAGACTTGCATCTCCATATGATGACGGTGATGAAGGAAAGGGACATGCACTCTCCCCATCCTCAAATATTCACAATGACCATTGACTGAATGATTATTGATCACTGACATGCTTCACGGAATAGACATGTATGATCACTTGCATCATGATGCTGCAGAATGTATGTACAGTTCCAACTCATGGCCTCTGGAATAATCTAAAATGGGCAATATATACTTACAATATATATAAAATAGGCAACATACACTTACAGCCATGAAATAAAAAGGTAACTGATGCTTGGGAGACAAGCTATGAGAAACTTGGGGAACATAGTTAAAAGTAGAGACATCACCTTGCAAAGAAAAATTCGCATATTCAAAGCAATGGTATTCCCAGTGGTAATGTATGGTTGTGAGAGCTGGACCATTAGGAAAGCTGAGTGCAGAAGAATAGATGCCTTTGAAATGTGGTATTGGAGGAGAGTTTTGAGAGTACCCTGGACAGCAAGGAGAACAAATAAGTCGACCCTAAAAGAAATCAACCCTGACTGCTCATTCAAAGGTCAAATAGTAAAGATGAAGAGTCCCCTGGACAGTGAAGAGAACAAATAGGTCAGTCTTAGAAGAAATCAACCTGGACTGCTCCTTGGAAGGTCAAATAGTAAAGATGAAGCTGAAGTACTTTGGACATCAAATGAGAAGAGAGGATTCACTTGAGAAAGCCTTGATGCTGGAAAAGGTGGAGGGCAAAAGAAGAAGGGGGTGGCCAAAAATGAGATGGCTAGATGGTATTGTAGATGCAATGGGCACAAAGCTGGGTGGGCTGAGGAGGGTGGTGGAAGACAGTGGTGCCTGGCGGGCAATGGTCCATAGGGTCGCAAAGGGTCGGAATTGACTGTGCGACTGAACAACAACAAAATACTTTTAAAATATCTTCAATTAAGCATTCATCAATGCAAATCTATTGTATGATGGACATCTCTTCTCCATAAGACCATACTGAAAAACACAAGTAAAAACAAAAACACCCGGCAACTGCCCTTCTTCACCACGGGCCAGCAAGTACGGCCCGTGGGGGAAAAAAAGTAAACCCCCGGCCGCTGCTGCCCTTCTGTTCGAAGGGCCAGCCGGCGCGCCAAAAACAAAAAGCAACCCACCCACCCCCCGCAACTGCCCTTCTTCCCAACGGGCCAGCCAGTATGGCCTGCAGGGAAAAAAATGAAACACCCCACCGCCGCTGCCCTTCCTTCCCATGGGCCAGCCAGTATGGCCCGTGGAAAAGAAAGCACCATCACCCCGCAAATGCCCTTCCTTCCCACGGGCCAGCCAGCATGGCCCGTGGGAAAGAAAGCCTCCCCGCAAATGCCCTTCCTTCCCACGGGCCAGCCAGCATGGCCCATGGGAAAGAAAGCCTCCCCGTAATTGCCCTTCCTTCCCACGGGCCAGCCAGCATGGCCTGCGAGAAAGAAAGCCACCCCCTCACACACTGAAAAAAACACACAAAAACACAAACCAAAACCATTCAAAAACACACCAAAATCCAAAAATAACACACAAACACAGCCAAAAAAAACAAGAAAAAACACACAGAAACCGCCCCAAAAAAATCCCACCCACCCACCCACCCCCACCCCCCAAAAAAAACCCCAGAAAACTTACCAAAAGACGTCTTCCTTCTATGAGAACCGGAACTCAAATGAGAAACAGGAAACCTACCGGAAGCAACACCCAGAGGCCAAAAGAGAAAAAACATTCAAAAATATTTAAAAAAATAAGATTAATTCCAAATTTAATCAAATAAGTTATAAAAACATTCAAAAATAAACACACTAATCTCAAAAATTACCAAAAAAAAACACTTTTCACTCCAAAAAAACAAAACAAAAAAAGAGTTAAAATAAACATTCTAAAAAACAAAATTGAATTTTAAACTGAATAATATTAAATTAAATTAATTTTTTAGAAAATTGCATAATCATAAAAAACAAGTTCAAAAACCAAATTAAGGAGCCCGGCACTGAGGAAGCCAGCACGCAAAAAAAAAAACCCAAAAAAAACACTGGGAGCGCAAGTCCGCCGCAGGCGGAAGAAGCGCCTCGAAGCCACAAAATCAAAAAACCTTACACCACCATTTAAAACAGCCCATCACCATTAGTTCAAGGAAAAAAACGAAACCCTTTAGTATCCAACACAATTTTAAAAAGCCCGGCACCGCCGGGCAAACTATGCTAGTTTCTGTAAAAATCTAGGTATCTAATGTAGCAGTGACATTGTGATAAGGTCTCTGTCCCAGCTCTTGGGGACATGAAAGGAGCCTCATTTGGGCATTCCCTGAACGGAGTTTCTTCCGCAAAAATCCTTTCAACCCAGAATAATTTCTGACAAGAAATTATTATTATTGTTTTTGATGGGAGTGCAAAAGCAAACATATAATTCATGGATGACATTCAGGATGCGTTAAAATGTTTGTAAGAAAGAAAGAAAGAAAGAAAGAGAACTCTCCTTTCTTTCAAAGGGCACTTTCAGCTGAACTTTAAAGGTGGTGTTATAGCACCCTAGGGACAAGAAAAAAGACAAAATACACTTGACTTAATGTGACCTGCACTTGCTGATGTCACACACTGTAAAGTTCTTGAGCTGAATGGTTTCTTTTAAGGTTTTCAATTAGTAGCTTTTAATCAGCAAGTCATTTCCAGGAAACTAGACAGGGGGAATGGGGACCCCTTTGGAAGAATTTCAGGTATGAGTGAGCCAGCCATTCTCACTTAGACCCCCCCACACACACCCAAATTATCATTTACTGTTCTGTAGGAACACTCCTGTACTGAAAGGCTAAGATAAATAAGTTCCACTTTACGGTTACAATAAACTGGATGTATGTAATAAACCTCATCCTAAGAGCAGGCTTTTTTTCCCTCCAGCACTTAAAACAAACCAGCCTGAAGGGGCCTGAGGGGTGTTTAACCAATTAATTTAAACCTGGCTATAAGAGGAACTTTCTTCTCCCTGACGATTGCCTCAAATATACTTTTCTAATCATCCAAAATCAGCAAGAAGCTTGAGCTACAGATTATGGCTGGGAAAGTGATTGTGGCTTGCTTGGTTTTCCTAATGAATGGGCTCTGTTGCCCTTTTCTATGCAAATCCCTCTTGGTGAATATCACAGTACCAGCATTTACCCAGGGACATGGCTTGCATCTTACCTAAGCCAACCCAGTAACCACACTGTCAGAGCATTCTGGGAAATTTAGTCCCCAAAATTAACTTTCCAAACTCTGCTGTGTTTTTTTTTTTTTGTACCATACAAAGCAGCTTTCATGTACAGTACTGTATTAGACAATAATCTTTACAGCAGGATCGGCAATTTGCAGCCAAGCATAACTGGCATATTCAGCACCTCTATCCTCCCCAAAAATGTTTAACAATAGCAATTACATTTATAAATTGCCCCATAGCACTTAGAACAGTCTCAGGGGGGAGGGTTTATAAGGTAAGTAGTATTTTGCCCCCAATATGCTGCATACTTATTTTGCTGACCATGGGGGTATGGAAGGGTAATTCAACCTGGAGCCTGGTGTGATTGAAGTCACAATGTGAGCAGTTTTGGTTGAAGTATTATGGTAGCTTAGAGGTTAAGACACTGAACTTGACAACTGGAAGGTCGGCAGGTCAGTAGTTCAAGACCCAAGTGCTGCATGACAGAGTGAGCTCTTGTCACTGTCCCAGTTCTTGCCAGCCAAGCAGTTGGAAAGCAAAAAATTGCAAGTAGATAAATAGGTATCACTTCAGTGGGAAAGGTAACAGCATTCTGTGTGCTCTGACATCTGGTCATGTCTGCAACATGACCACGGAAACGTCTGGAGACACATATAGCGCTGGCTCTTTGGTTGTAAAGATAGATGTGAACTGCAGCTTCTTCCATGTCTAGGCCAGATGTGAAACTGCCAAAATGAAAGCACCTTTTGGTGGGTTCATTTTGAAGTTCCCTTCACCTGACCTAGGTAAAGGTTTCCCTTGCTTGAAAACCAGTTGTCTCTAGGGTGCAGTGCTCATCTCTGTTTCTAAGCCAAAGAGCCAGGGTTGTCTGCTTCTGCAGATGTTTCCGTGGTCATGTGGCAGGCATGACTAGACACCGGAACGCACGGAACACACGGAACGCACGGAACGCATGACTAGACACCGGAGCACACCTGACCTAGTGTGAGGAAAATTGGCTGACAACACAAGGATGTTGTTACCAGGGTACAGCACTTTGGTGGGAAAAAGATATTGGGGATATGAAAGGAGCCTCACCCTGAGCGGAGTTTCTCCAACAAAAATTCTTTAAACGCACAATAATTTCTTACATGAAATTATTATTACCCTATTGCGTTTCAAAAATAGCACAGTCTTCGAGGAGGCTATGTGACCACTAGGAATAGACAACATTGAGCCATTCTGTTGCCAAAGGCTCCTTCTGCCATCAGTTTTCAGTATTAGCAGCGCAAAGAATCTTAGCTAAAGTTTGCATCAGAATCCAAATCCCACCTAGTATGAAACAAAGAAAAAGACATCAAACACCATATGAAAAATGTCTTGTTGACTCACTGTTGATCAGTGCAAAAACTGGGGCTGTGCTAATTTAAAAATGTTCAGTTTGACTGTCATTTCTTTTTTCACCAGACAGTTGATTAAAATGTATGGTTTAAAAATTACTCAGTCCAAACTGCAACATAGGTGTCAATCACAGACATTGAGGAAAAGATTAACTTTACTGTGTAAGGAATCAATCCAACTCTATGATTTTCAGTTCAGGCATTGCACTGAACCCTAGGATGAGTTTACAAACCACAGTTAGAAATCAGCCATCAAACCAGTATGAGAGTGGTAGCATTACAATAAGTTTGCAAGCCATCATTTGTGGCATAATTTGCCCTTTCTGTCACAGGTTCTGACCTCACTTGCCCTTCTGTGTGAGCTATAATAATAATTTCGTGTCAGAAATTATTCTGGGTTGAAAGGATTTTTGTAGAAGAAACTCTGCTCAGGGGAGGCCCAAATGAGGTTCCTTTCATGTCCCCAAGAACTGGGACAGAGATGGGGGCTCAATCCATCATGCAGTACCTGGGTCTTGAACTGTCGCATTGCCAATGTGGTTTAAATAGGATCACTTGGGGTAAGGAGGAGGTGCTATAATAATAATAATAATAATAATAATAATAATAATAATAATAATAATAATAATAATAATAATAATAATAATAATAATAATAATAATAATAATAATAATAATAATAATAATAATAATAATAATAATAATAATAATAATAATAATAATAATAATAATAATAATAAATTTTAATTTATACCCCGCCCTACTCGGCACAGGCCGACTCAGGGCGGCTAACAGCATTTCAAATAAAGATACAATATAATTATACAGAAATACGATGGAGTAAAGCAATAAATACAGAATATAACAAGGTAACATAAAAATAAGATACAAAATATACAAATTATAAATGTATAAATTTTAAAGCATCAAATACATCATTTGGCATGATCTCATGTTCAAATGGCATCTCAAGCAACTCTATTTCTAATACTAAGTGAAATTAAGACTCTTTTTGTCTGCTAGACCATTGCTAATCCACTGAAACACTTCAATTAAATTAAACAAATTTCTTTGCTTTGTGTGTAGCGTTGATCATGAAACTGCCTGCAGCCACAGTTTCCATTGGCACATCAAAGGCAAAGAATTAAGAAATAATTTAAGTGATTCAACTCATCAGTGATGGTCTAGCAAATTCAAAAAATTAATTTCACTTTATAATATGTTGATATCCTGAAGTGGGAATCATAATTGCTGGGAGAAACATCAACAATTTGAGATATGCAGACAATACCACCCTAATGGCAGAAAGTGAGGAAGACCTAACGAATCTCTTGATTGGGTTGAAGGAGGAGAGCGCAAAAGCTGGCTTGAGACTCAACATCAAGAAAACCAAGGTAATGGCAACAGGCCCTATCAGTCCCTGGAAAATAGATGGGGAAGAAGTAGAAGCAGTGACAGATTTTACTTTCTTAGGATCAAAGATCATTGCAGATGGCGACTGAAGCCATGAAATAAAAAGGCAACTGATTCTGGGGAGGCAAGCTATGAGAAACCTGGGGAACATAGTTAAAAGTAGAGACATCACCTTGAGAACAAATAGGTCAATCTTAGAAGAAATCAACCTGGACTGCTCCTTGGAAGGTCAAATAGATGAAGCTAAAGTACTTTGGACATCAAATGAGAAGGGAGGATTCACTTGAGAAGGCCCTGATCCTGGGAAAGGTGGTGGGCAAAAGAAGAAGGGGTGGCCAAAGATGAGATGGCTAGATGGCATTGTAGACACAATGGGCATAGAGCTGGGTGGGCTGAGGAAGATGGTGGAGGACAGGGGTGCCTGGAGGACAATGGTCCATAGGGTCGCAAAGGGTCAGAATCGACTGTGTAACTGAACAACAACAACAAAATCCTGAAGTGACTGTTTTATTAAGCCATTTCAAAGCCACACAAAATGCTTTTTTGATATTCCCTCTCTTTCCCACATTTCCCCTCCAGGCATCTTGCTATTATCATTCAAGGAAATCAACCCAGTGTTGTCTTCAAAAAGAAGGCACTGATGATTTTTCTTGTAAAATCTTTTTCTGAAGCTGTGTCTGCCACCAGTTTGGAAGAATGTTCTACATATTTCAACAGAGCTTCTTTTCTTTTCTTTGCAGATAATGGCATGTGCAAGATAGGGCCTGTCATAATGTATTTTGGCTTGCTAGATGACAAAATGATTGATTTCAAGACAGTGGTTTTCAAACCAATCCTTTTTCTATAGACAAAATTATTTTCTCTGACTCCTAGAATTCCCTAGCCAGCATGTCCACTGCCTGTTGTCTTCATACCTGTCAAGTTGCCGTTGTCCAAATACAGGAAGGTTTCTGGGCGCCGGCATTGGTGCATGCATGCCACTGTCTCTGACATCAGAGGCAGTGACTCCCATGTGCAGTAACCCCTGTGCGCATGCACAGTAACCCCTTTGGCCAGGAAAGGGGTTACTGTGCATGCATGCCCGTCCGAGGCAGCGGCGCGAATGCACAGTAACCCGTTTCCTGGCCATTCAAATAAGGGATGACGGTGGGAAGGAGCGTGACCACAGAGCGGTGAATTCCCGGCCAAATCCCAGCCAAAATGGGATACTTGACAGGTATGGTTGTCTTGGGAATTGTGTCAGTTGTAATTCAAACCAATCACTTTCCTAAACTGTACTCAGTCAGAGCTTCTGCTCTGCATAACTGGGAGCAAACAAGCATATGCTATCATCCTGTTTCTCCAGGAAGAAATCCCCTTGTTCATTGCTTATTTTATAGCTAGATGAACACAGTTGCTGTATGCATTTCTCCAAGTTCTTGCAAGCCAGTTTACCAGACACTAGACAGATGGCATTGCCAAATGTTAATTAGGGTGGCGTGCTAGCACTCTTCAGAGGCAAATATTCCCTTCTCTGTCTAAAAGACATTTCTAAATGTCTCTCATTTAGAGAGACAGGGAGTCTATTTCAGAATTTCTTATTGCCTCAGTC
Organism: Bradypodion pumilum; assembly: GCA_035047305.1. Lineage (NCBI taxonomy): Eukaryota > Metazoa > Chordata > Lepidosauria > Squamata > Chamaeleonidae > Bradypodion > Bradypodion pumilum. The sequence goes on from JAWDJD010000001.1 coordinate 89,543,988, forward strand.
TAAATAGGCAGATAGACATACAGGCAACCCGGTCACATATTGGCAAGGCCCACAACAGAACTACATAGCTACCTTCCTGCAATGAACACCGTCTTCCTCTGGGCAAACAGCTTCCTCACCCACCATTGTTCCATGCTGCCAACTGCAACATTCAGTTAGTGCTTGGGAAGCTGCCATGTAGACATGTCCTCAGGCTATACAGTAGCACTGCCCAACTCTGTGCGCTCAAGACCTACTAAAAATCTTCAGACTCAAAGAAGTAGCTGGAACATAGTATACAGACTGAGCTCACTGTGTATCCATTGTGCTTTATACATTGATTGCTTTGCTTGCCCTTCTGTGCCCCTGTAACACAAGGATGAACAACCTGTGTCATTGCATGTGTTGCTTGTCTACCATTTCCACCAGTCTTACCCAACATAGCCAATGGAGGAGAATCATGTAAGTTATAGTCCAACAACATCTGGAGAGCCACCTCAGCTGTTATGAATGGAAGTCATTCAAAGGAGGCGACAATTCTCCCAGGATCTACTCTAATGTAGTGTTTCCCAACCTTTGATTTTTGGACTCCAATTCCCAGAAGCCTAAGTCAATTCCCCAAAGCACTGATCAGCCAATGTAATAACTTAGAGTTCTGGGAATTGAAGTCCACCTGTGGGGACTAATGCGAAGGCCCCCAAACTTTGGATCCCAGTTATTCTTGAACTACAGCACTTTGAACTACAGCTCTTAGAAATATTGGCCAGTACAACCAATGGAGAAGACCTCTGTGAGTTTGAGTCTAAAAATATCTATGGGTCCCAAGGTTTGGCACCACTGCTTTAATGCAGGGGTAAACAATTTCAGCAGGCCTGGGATACCTACTGAATTGTCACCCCAGTATCTTTGAGAGGTACATTGTCAAGGTGTGCTATGATGCATGTATAAAGTGTTAAAATAATTAAGGTGAGTATAGAAAATATAGCTCTGAAAACAAAAACATTTGTAATAGTTTATCATAGAATTAACCCAGTATTTGAGCAGGTCAAGGTCACTTTATCATAATATTTTTACTGCCAAATGTACTTTATCTTGCAACATGTAAATCTGAATGTGTAAAAATGAAGAAAACATTAATAATCCTAGAATGTCCTCTCATGGTATGTATAATATGGCAAACCCCAATCTTACAAGAGGTTATTATTAAAGACTCTTATTACTCTTGGCATTGCAGAATGAAAGCAAAAACAAAACAAAACACATTATTGTTATACTGGCAGTTCATCAGATTTCCCATTTCAAATCCTTGGAGTACCAGAAAATGATGATTCAATAGCTATTTCTATTGAGGGAAATGTCCTTTGTGCTCTAGGTGCTACAATTTTCAGGTCCTGGAGAAACGATTGTTTACAATTAGAATGTAACAGAAAACAACTGAAAGAACTATAAATATAGGGACATAAGTCACACATTCTGGCATTCAATTCATCATCATTGAGGTATCACAACTACACATAAGGGTACACCACATATACACTACATAACATTCTAGATTCTGCCCTTCATATGGATAAAGGCCAGCTGTGACCAACACATGCTTTTGATTTTCCCCTGGAGATCTATAAGGTTCTGTAGGGCTCTTGGATCAATGATCAGGTGTCAGACTCTCTGATCTGACAGCACCAAGACTGAAAATGTCAGGGGGAGAAAAGAGAAAATATAGCAAAATAAATACCACAAATGCCAAGGCCTCCAAATCTGGGTTTGATTGTGGAGGACTGGGGTTGACGAAATTTGCCTGAGTTGTTGTGAGTAAAAAAATCCTTCTGCTTCTTTTGGAGGTTCCTGGAATCAGGAAAACGTTTATTGTAAAAGGGAAGTCAATCACAGAAAGGACAGTCAAAAGAAAAATGAAATTGCCTGCAAACCAGGTTCAGCCCACCCCTGTCTAGTAAGGCTAGCACCATGATGGGGAACCTTTGCACTCCAGATGTTCTTGGACTTCAATTCCCAGAAGCCCAAGCCGCCCGTGAATCCACACGAATGGGTTTACTGCAATTCATCTGGCCCACGCTGCCCTCATCGCTCCCGGAAGCAGAAGTAAAATGTGCCCATATGAGCGTGTTTTACTTCCGCTTCAGGGAGCGACGAGGGCAGTGCAGGCTGGATGAATCGCAGTAAACCCATTCGTGTGGATTCACGGGGGCTTGGGCTTCTGGGAATTGAAGTCCAAGAATATCAGGAGTGCCAAGGTTGCCCATCACGGGGCTAGGACATAATAATATTATTTTCCAGGATAGGTACTTAGGAAGGATATGCAGTAAAATTAGCTGGTCTCTGATCACATAAAATCTGTTCCCTTTAAGATATATCTGGAAGGTTGCTACATGGGGTAAGGATTCAGTCGAACAGTTGTGGCAGGCTCATGTCTGGAGGGGCCAGTTGCCACACCATTCCATCTGGTGTCATAGACATTTTGCTGCTCTTCTTGCACTTTCTAAAGATTTAAAAGATGAATGAACAGACCATTAAAGATTTTTATATAATCTATATTTAAATTATTCTTCCCCACAAAAGCCCAGAGTCTTTACATGAAGAGAAAGCAAACATGAGTCAGTTTGTGATATACAAGGCAGATAAAGCAACTGTCTCATGCATGTTTTACTCAGAAGTTTATTCAAGTCCATTGGAACTTACTCCTAGGTAAACATGGAGATAGAACACTGCATGCAGCCTTAGACTGAAACCATTTCAAGACTGGGGAAGTATGACTATATTTGGTTCTGTTTTGTCTGGTCAGCCATAAGTGATTAATTATGTGTGGATAGGTAAGCTAATGAAAATAACTATCACCACCACCATTGGGGAGGGATAATAAATTGTTTGTCCTGCAGGTCTCATTGACCTGATCTTTATAGACATGATGCTTTATTAAAATGCACGTATATTGTCCTACTACTATGCCTAATGGTTATGTATGTATTTATAAATGAGGGAAGCTTAACTGCAAACCCTCCCATATTCAGTGAGTCTGGATTCAATTTGAATTGGTTGCAAGATGAATTGGGGGCACACACAGCCAATCCATAATTGTACATTTGACACATCATTTCCTACTAAAAATGCAGTCAAGACCAAAGCTAGGAAATATTTCTTTCTTGGAGTTACAACTCCCAAAATCCCACAACAAGCACTTCTTTCCTTGCTTGATTTCCATCTCACCAAGAGCACCAGAAAACATCTTACCATTCTTCAAGCATGGAGCACCCTCTTGCTGTTTCTGGCTCTGAGATATGAGATAGGCAACTTTATCAAACTCATGAAAGACTCCTCAAAGGTATTCAAGTGTTTCCAAGTTGAAAGGTCAGCTTAGTTTTGGGATAAGCCTGAGCCAAGTCACTTATTTTTCTCCAAAATACATGTGTGCTGTCCATATAACAGGCTATTTAATTTGGGCAACCCTGGATTTCTGTGTTAGAATTTTGCAGCAAATACTTTATTAACACAAAAGACCGTGGTACACAGAAAGAGCCTCCTCAAAGATTGTGGTATTTTTGAACCACAATCGAGCATACCTGGGCAATGACCACCTTTTGCTGGCTAACCTAAGTCAGGCGAAAGGAACTACAGAATGCTCCCAAAGTGGCTTCATTTTGATAGTTGCATGTCTGGACTAGACACAGAAGAAGAACACAAAAGACTAACACCATCTTTGAGGTATAACTTTCCATGGACTGTGTGGACTGTATTCAAAATGAGCCACAGTCCACAAAAGCTCATGCCAAATAAAGTTTGCTAATCTTTGACGTGCCTCAAGACTCTGTAGTTTTATCCTTGATTCAGGTTTTCCTGGGATGGTGGTAATAGTTGGCTCCAGCCACATAAGCAGACTTTCTATATGTCAAGGAATTGCTAGCCTCTGTGACCTCCCATTTCTCATTCATGGCCACAAAGCCAGGGCTGGAAGAGAACATGATGAAATGGTCCAAAACCACCCCTGAAAAGTAACAAGAGCCTTGATGATCATAATTGTCCTACTAAGCACAGCTCCTTAGAAGCAGACCTCCTTGGGGTCACCGAAACCTTTCTCACACTGGGTCAGATGAACGGAACTGCAGAATGAACTCACCAAATGGTGCCTTCATTTTTGGCTGTTTCACATCTGGCCTAGACACAGAAGAAGCAGACTGAGGTTTCCTTCAGCAAGTTTAACAAGACAACAACCTTCAGATAATTTACTAAATAATGAGTCCAATGAAGTTAATAAAACTGTCTAAACCAAATGCTTGGAGAATTAGGACTTCAAGGAACACCACTGTGAAACAGAGGCGGGAGTGGTCATAAATGCATCTGATGCAAACTAGTTCTCTGGATCATGCAGAATTTCCTTGTCATATGCAGGCTTCCTTCTCTTCCAAAGCTGAAGGATGGAAAGGGACAACCTGGCAACCTGCTCACATCTTGGACTACAATGTCCATAAGCCCCAGCCAACATCTGGATTGGAGGAGTGGTAATCAAAAACATCAGCACATTTCCTGGTCGCTTAGAAAGCACATTGGCTATGTTTCCAAACTTGTCTGTTGAGTTTGGACAGAGCTAGAAAGTGAAGTCTTACTGCCTGATGTGGTTTTCACCTCTGAGTAATGCATTCAAGTTTGCTTTTAGGCTGCAAATTCAGATGAACTTATTCTGGAGAAAGATACACCAAAATCTCTCAGACTAACTCCTGTTCCACATTAATGCTACTCAGGATCAGCACTCCAGACTCTTAAAGCTGTGGCTCACTCTGTTTGCCCCTTTCACAAAAGGCATTTAGCAGCCTAATCCCCCAATGACTTCCAGCAAATTGTAGGCTGCCAGAAACCAAACCACACAAACCACTGTACTTTCATATAAACTTGCCCTGTCCAAGTGACTTCAATGGAACAAAACTTGCTGCAGTGGAGGTACAAGTAAGCGGAAGATTTGGTGCCTCAGACTGACAACCTGAGCATACCTGTATGTTCTTATGCCTTGGTTCCAGTTACTTTAGGGAAGTTTGAGAACTCACACAGAGCCTATGTTTCCACTTTAAAACAACTAATCAAATTAATTATAGCTTCTGAATCACTCCTCACACTCAGCCCAGCCTTGCAACGTGCATTCCAATTGGGGAAGCCCATTTATTCCCTTTCAACTGAGTGTGTAAAAAAAGAAAGAAACACGCACAATTGGGACGCCTACCCGCAAGCTGGCTCTGCGCACTCATGTGTGAATCTTTCCCTGTGAAAGTACATGTCCCAGGGATATCCTGACAATACCCTTGCCTGCCTTTAATACTAGCGCTAGTACTGCTTTAGTACTAGACAGCATCGGAGCTGAGAACAAAGCCCAGGCGGTCCCCGTTTTCACACGACAGGCATGCTTTGGATACAGTGACGCGGAACTCCGTTCCTTTCTGCTTAGTAGTTCAAAAAAGTAACGTTTCAGAGCTATAACTCTGCAGCTGAGGTTACGCTCGCTGGGGGTGGGAATCAGACTGGAGGGGACTCTTTTTCCCCCAGGTAGGGTTTGTGGATAAATTGGGGGGGATGCTGAATACCTGATGGGGGGGAGTCAGAGTGGAGGGGTGTGATTTTTTTTGGGGGGGGAATCTGGAGGGGGCTCTTTTTCCCCAGGTGGGAGTTTGTGGGTAAAAGGAAGGGTGGTGGTGGTGGATGCTGATGGTCTCGCTTAGGCAGGCGTGATTGGGGGGGATCAAAGTGGAGGGGGCTCTTTTTCCCCAGGTGGGAGTTTGTGGGTAAAAGGATGGGGATGGGGAGAGAAAGAATGTTTAGGGTCTTGCTTAGGGTGTGGGAAGAGTTGGGTCCCGAGTTCCAGAGCCAGACTCCACACTTTTAAGGGGCGGGGGGGGGCAATCCGGACCCTCAGCGGAGGAAGGCGACGGGAGTCTTTGGAGACCGGGGGGGGGGGGGGAAGGGAAGCGGCGTCCCGCCTTACCGTGAGCGCGGAGAACTTGTGAGCCGGCACCGGGAGCAGCAGCTCCGGCAGGAGCAGCGGCAGCCACAGCGGGAACCAGAGGAGCATCCTGGCACTGGAGCGGGGCTTCTCCTCCTTGCACGGGTCCTGGTGCGGGTCCCGATCCTGGCTCCTCGGTGGGCTCTTCGGCCTGGGGAGCGGGGAACGGGGGGGGGCTCACTCTCCTCTCTGACCCCCCTGGGGCGAGCGAGGGTCGCAGAGGGGGGGGCTGCGCCCTGGAGGTCCGTCCGCGGCTGCCCCCGCTCACTCGCTGGCTCGCTCGCGCTGCCTTCCCACCCCTCCTGCGACTATCCTCTCCTCTCCTCTCCCTGGGCTCGGGCTGCCCCTCCTGGACGGCTCAGGCGTGGCGGACCGTATCGGCGGCTCTTGCGAGTGGCGAAGGGGCGACCGGGAGCCGGGTGGTGGTTTGGGGGGTTTGGCCGCCCTCCCTCCCTCCCTCCCTCGGGGCTCAGCTGTCATCTGATGCTCAGGGGGGGGCGGGAGGGGGGAGAGGTTGGCGAGTGAGGTTGAGAGAGAGAGAGAGAGAGAGCGATCACAAACCGCCCCCTCTCGCCCCACCTCTCTTGCCCCACGGCCAGGCAGCCGTCAGGAAATCTTTGGGGGCGGGGGGAGCCGGAGAGGTGGCGCAGGTGCTCCGAGAACTTCTCCTTCTCCTGCGGTTTCCAAACGCACCTCTTTCTTCTCGCTCCCTATTTCCTCGTCCCCCCCCCAGGGGTGCCCAAACGTTGCGGCCGTGGGTAGGTCACGTGGTTCAGGGAGTGGTCACTACGGCCTGTGGGCCGGATCCGGCCCCCAACGCCAATTCATCAAGCCCGCAAAGCCATCGTCGCTCCCGGAAAACGGAAGTAAAGCGCGCCCATAGGACAGGGGCTGGATGAATTGGCGTGGGGGATCCGGCCCTCGGACAGTAGTTTGGGCACCCCTGTTCTAGAGGGCTCGATTCACCCCCACCCCTCTCCAGTCACCGGTGAAGATCTAGGGCGCAGACAGAAACATCTCTCTCTCTCCCTCTCCCTCTCTCTCTCTCTCTCTCTCTCACACACACACACACACTTTACATGGTGTTGTGTTCTGATGGTTTTACCTTTCCACATGGATTACAATGTATCTGAGCCAATGTAACCTTGCCTATAGCAACAATGTAACCTTCAGCTGTATCATATAAACCCTGTAATAGGACGCGAGCTAATGACCACCAGCTGGCAGCAGCGAGCGTCCAAGCTCTCTTGGTCCGAACTCATCAAAGGCAACAGCGCGGGAAGTTTTCCCGCCACCACCTACACCTGGACAAGAAGGGCGTGACCCGCAATGACGTCACGCAGACAGTAGCCAATGGGCTACCATGGCACCACGTTCAAATGTATTACTACAGTATATAAAGAGCTATCGATCCGCCATTACCTCATGTTCCCTCTGTCCACGATGCAATAAACCTGAGTTAACCCAGCCCGAGGCTGTGTCCTGTGTCTTGGTTTGCATACACCAAATTGGCGACGAGGATGGGATGATGGATCCCCACGGAACAGCCAGGGCACAGAGCGGGTTCAACATCACCAAACCGCAAGACTGGGAGCTGCTGGAGATGGACTTCCAGGCGGCACTGGTGGAACTCAGAGTCAAAGAAGACGACGAGGAGAGGAAGAGGGCCATCCTCACCAGAATGCTCGGGATGGAAACCAAGCGGACGCTGGTGGGCATAATCGCTCCGAAGAAGGTGAGCGAATTTAAGGCGGGCGACATCATGAAGCTGCTGCGAGAGCGGTTCTCCCCCTCGAGGGCAATGTTTCCCGCTCGGAGCGCGTTTTGGAGGCGAGTCCAAGCGCCGGATGAGTCGGTTGAGGCATTCGTGGCCGCCATGAGGATAGCCGCCGCCCCCTGTAAATGGGGCGACATCCTGGAGATGGCCCTCAGGGACGGCGTGTTGTGTGGCCTGAAAGACAAGGAGGTACAGCGCAGCTTGATGAATAAGGAACCGCCACCCACGCTGGCAGAGGTCGTAGAGGCCGCGGAAGCCGCAGAGTCCACGAATGCTGGAGTGGACGAGATGCACCAGTGGCGTGAGTGGCGTCCTAGAGCCGGCAAGGCGGAAAATGCGGTGCACGGGAAGTCCGGACAGTCGGTGCACGCAACTCGACGGGCCTCAAAGTCGTCTACGGAAGGCAGCGACGGCGAGGAGGTCCAGAAGGTCCGAAAGGGTGGTCGACGCTGCGAGGGTTGCGGAGCGGCCCATGAGCGCGCGAGATGCCCGTTCAGGAAGGCCGAGTGTTACACCTGCGGCCGTCGGGGGCACATCGCCAAGGCATGCAGAAAACGGAAGGAGGGCCGGAGGCAGTCACAAGACCGTGCGGCCAGACCGGACCGTCCAGCGAGGCCCAAAGATGGCGCCCAGACCACGAGGAAGCAGGATGGCGTGGGCCGCGTCTCGGACGACAGCGAGGACGACGCCCCAGTGTTCAGCGTGTCCGCGGGACAGTCCCATTACTTCGTTGAGGTATTAGTACAAGGGGCCCCTATTAAGATGGAAATTGACTCGGGGTCCTCCTATTCTATAATTCCCCAGAAAGAGTTTTTGAAAATCGACCCCCACGTGCGGCCCAAACTTAAAGCGTTGAGGTCCACGCTACGAGACGTGCAGGGGAACAGCATTCCGGTGTTGGGGGTCGGGAAATTTCGGGTCAATTTTAAGAGACATTCTGCGGAACTGCCCCTGGTTGTCCTCAAGGGGGGAAGCTGTAGCCTCCTAGGGACACAGTGGTTTCAGCCCTTAGGTTTGTTCATAGGGGGAGTGCATACCGTGGGGGGGGACCCAATACAAGCGGTTTGCGATGCGCATCCCGCCGTTTTTAAGAAAGGACTCGGAAAGTTCAAGGGACCCCCTGTAGCTTTCGACATAGACCCGGAGGTCCGCCCGATAAGACTCAAACCGCGCAGGGTGCCGTTCGCACTCAAGGACAAGATAGAGGCGGAACTGGACAAACTGGTGGGCCAGGGGATTCTTATTCCTGTTGATTCCGCGGAGTGGGAAACTCCAATTGTAACGGCTCTAAAGGCTAACGGGGAGGTGCGCATTTGCGCTGATTATAAGTGTACAATTAACAAGGCGATCCGCCCTAATGCATACCCGGTGCCGGTGATCAGCCACCTTTTGGCCAGGCTGAATGGGGGAAAGTGTTTCGCCAAACTCGATTTGGCACAAGCCTATCAGCAACTTCCTGTGACCCCCGCCACGGCCGCGGCACAAACGATAGTTACACATAAAGGAGCGTTCCAGGTGTCGCGGTTACAGTTTGGCGTGAACTCGGCACCCGGCCTTTTTCAGTCGCTTGTGGAACGCCTCCTGAAGGGACTGGAGGGGGTGTTGCCTTATTTTGATGACGTGTTGATAACAGGGGGGAGTGAGGCTGAACTGGCAAAGAGGTTGGACAAAGTATTGACCGTGTTCGAGAAAGCGGGGCTGAGATTGAGGAAGGATAAATGTGTCTTTTTCGAAACCGAGGTCGAGTTTTTAGGGTTCCGGATCACACCCGAGGGGATTAAACCGTCTAAATCCAAAGTAGCAGCCATTAAAAAGGCCCCTCGCCCCACATCCAAAACCGAGCTACAGTCCTTCCTGGGGCTCCTCAATTTTTACCATACATTCCTCCCGCGGAAGGCGTCCGTGGCCGAACCGCTCCATCGGTTACTTAAAAAGGAGGAGACATGGATGTGGGGTGACGAGCACGAGAGGGCGTTCAAAGAGCTAAAGCAACTCCTAACATCTGAGGCAATCCTGACGCACTTCGACCCCAAACGGCCAGTGGTCCTAGTTTGTGATGCATCCCCGGTGGGGGTGGGGGCGGTGCTTTGCCACGTGTTGGAGGACGGAAGGGAGGCCCCGGTAGCGTTTTACTCAAGGTCCCTGTCCCAAGCGGAGCGAAATTACGCACAAACCGACAGGGAGGCGTTAGCAATAGTAGCGGGGACCAAAAAAATTCACGATTTTTTGTATGGCCGCCCGTTCAAAATCGTGACCGATCACAAGCCGCTGTTAGGGATTTTCACGGCAAGCAAGCCCACGCCGCAGATCCTGTCCCCGAGAATGCTGCGATGGGCTATTTTCCTCAACGCGTACCAACATGAGTTGGAGTACCGGCCCGGAAAGGAGATCAGCCATGCTGATGCGCTTTCGAGATCCCCTTTGCCCTTGTCGGACGACCAAAAGGCGAGAGCAGAAAGAGACCGCCAGGTGTTGCTAATTGAGGTTTTAGACGCACCCCCAATAGTACCAGCCGACATTGCTAGGGCGACAGGCAAGGACAGGACGCTGGAGAAAGTTAGTTCATGGGTGCAGAAGGGGTGGCCGGTTTCGTCCCCGAGTACAGAGTTCGACCCATTCTTTAGGAAAAAGCTAGAGTTGTCCCTAGAGAGGGGGTGCCTTCTGTGGGGCCAACGGGTGGTGGTCCCTGCGCCCCTGCGGACGAGGGTGCTCGAACTGCTGCACGTCAGCCACCCGGGCATAGTTCGTTCAAAGGCGCTGGCCCAGAGTTACTTCTGGTGGCCACAGCTGGACGCGGACATTGAGCACATGGTCGGCACTTGCGAGGCTTGCCAGGGATCCCGACCTGAGGCGGCCCGTCTCCCGCATAGGGAGTGGGACACAGCAAGGGGGCCGTGGTCCAGAGTGCACGTGGATTTCGCTGGCCCGTTCCGAGGAACCATGTTTCTCCTGGTGGTAGATGCGTTCTCCAAGTGGCTGGAGGTTATCCCAGTAAAGAGCACGTCCTCCGCCACGAGGGTCAGTTTGGGTGGGCAGGTGGGAGAATTGGCAATGGGATCATTATGATGTTTGCTCCCTCCCGTCCAACTTTGCCTTGCTCCCCACCCCCACCACGCCCTTTATTGCTGTAGCTCAGCATTGCTCAAGTGTGTCAGCGTGGGTTTGTCTGGAGTCACGCGGGTGGGTTTTGCAAGATTGCAGCGCAAGGGGCTTAAAAGAGAGTTTTAAAAGTGAGCCCTGGGCAGGGGATTGAGTTCATGCCCTAGGGCTGTGATGGCTACACTTGGCAATCCAGATGTTCTTGGAGTTCAATTCCCAGAAGCCCAAGCCCCTGTGAATCCATACAAAGGGGTTCACTGCGATTCATCCGGCCCGTGCCGCCCTCGTCACTCCCGGAAGCGGAAGTAAAACATGCCGTTTTACTTCCGCTTCCGGGAGTGACGAGGGCAGCGCGGGCCGGATGAATCGCAGTGAACCCCTTTGTATGGATTCACAGGGGCTTGGGCTTCTGGGAATTGAACTCCAAGAACATCTGGAGTGCCAAGGTTAGCCATCATGGCCCTAGGCGTCGTTCTGCCTTCCAACTCTGGATGACAATTGGGGCTCGGTCATTCCAGTCTGTGAGGGAAAGCACGAGGGTTTCATCTGTGCATGGATGCGGACCCCGACGCGAAAGAATACCTTTCCTTTCTTTCCCCCTTCTCCTCTTTCCTCTCACCCCTCTCCAAATGTAGCATTGTTGAAATATTTCCACCTTGGCTGAGGACTCTGCATACTTCTGCCTTAAAATCTTCTCAAGAATTAAGTCACTGGCTGTCATGAACTTTCCAGCTGACGTTAGCCCAGGGAATGGAAAGGGGTGAGAGGATTTTAAAAATAATAATACAGTAATTGAACCAAGCAATCACTGGTTGTCATACGTCACCCATAAGAATGTGGCATGAAGTCATTTAAACACCTGATTGTGTAAACTGCCCAGAGAGTAGTGATTTCACTAATCTGGTGGGATATAAATCAAATAAATAAATGCCAAGTGTTGGTTGCAAACTGGAATTATGAAGGAAATGGCTATTCCTGCCCATACAGTAAAAGAGTAACTGGATGTGGGATGCCAGGTCAAAGAGTAAGTGAAAGTAGGAACTGCCTTTTCTTTGTAATTTGTTATAATTTTCCTATCCTCATTGAAAAGCTGAGCTACCTCCCCCACTGTCTTTGGCTACAGCAGGTACCTGAAGAATGCTTTTTTGTTGCTTTCAGTGTCTCTTGCGCACCTCAGCTTATTCTCAGTTTTTGCGTTCCCTACAATTTTGCTACCTGTGTATGCTCTTCCTTTATGTCCTCACTTCCTTCCACTGCCTATGTGTGTGTTTTATAGCAATCACACTGATATACCACCCCATAGTCCTTATGGCACCCTCTGGCTGGTTCACAATAATAATTAGCATTTTGTCCCCAACAAACTGGGTACTCATTTTATTGACCTCAGAAGGATGGAAGTTTGAGTTCAAGCTGGTCAGGACTGAACGCACGACATGAGAAGTTTGGGTTGCAGTACAGTACTCCAGTTTTAACCACTATGCCAAGAGGTCTCTTTTATTTTCAAGTACAGATTGTGCTTTTTGTGAAACCACAGTGGGTCTCTATTTTTTTGATGCCTTCCACCTCTTTTCTTTTTTGGAATTGTTTGTACTTGTGCCTTTAGAACAAGTTTGTTTCCTGTTTTTTCCTGTTGTTTCTTTTTTTTTCTGTTGGAATCTATTGCCATAGGGTTTTACCTATAATTTCAGTTATTGTAATTGACTTTCCTAAAGTTCAGCATATGTGTGCGGTTACACTCCAGTTTTGTTCTTTTGAAATCCAGAACTCAAGTAGAACAAGGTCATTCTCCCCTCCACCCCTCTTTCTCTTGATGCCACTTCTTTCACCAAGTCACCTCTATTGATTAGAATGAAGTCAAATATCACTACTCCTCGAGTTTCTTCTTCCACTTTTTTCAGGACAGAATTATCAGCCACACAAGCCAGGAATTTCTTGGATGAGCATGATTTGGCAGAAGTTGCCTTCATATAGATATAACGATAATTTCTCCACCCAGCATATGCTGATACAAAATGACAGCTATCACCGAATCCTTTGCTAGTGCCATTTAACTTGTAATAGAGACTTCTGCTGGAATATCTCTTTTACTCAAAGCAAGCAAAAAGCCAGCGTTCTCTTGCCAATGCTGCTTCAACATGGCTAAAGCTAAGGGCTGACCTTACAGTGCCTCTTTTAAAAGAGCAAGAACATTTTTAGTGAAAAACACAAAACCTATGTTATTTTGGTGACACATCTTTCATTGGCCAGTATTATGTGTGGTGTAATATTGCATGACTACTAATTTTCACACATAATAAGTAGGATTTATAGAGCAAAAAAAAAGGTGTGTGTTTTTTAATAAAAAAAACAAGATACTCCAATATTACAAGCTATTCTTATCATGTAGCTGAACTTTCTTTTACTTCAGTTCTATCCTAGTTTAATTCTTTATAAATAGGTAAGGGTAAAGGTTGCCCTTGCTCAAAGGCCAGTTGTATCCGACTCTAGGGTTCAATGCTCAAATCTGTTTATAGCCAAAGAGCCAGTGCTGTCTGCATCTGCAGCTGTTTCCAAGGCAAGCATGACTAGATGCTGAATGCACATAACACTGTTTATCTTCCCACCAAAGTGGTACCTACAGTATTTATCTACAGTAATACCTCATACAAAGTCCGCTTCATACAACATTGAATTCATACAACATCGCCTAATTCCTTCAAAAAAGCTGCCTCATACAAAGTCACTGCGACTTTGTATGAGGCATTGGGGTTTTTCCTAGGTTGCATTGTGCCTGGGCAGTATAAAAGGTAGGATGCGTGCGTGCATTGCTCTTGTGGGTTTTGCACGAGATGAAGAGTGGGGTGGTGGATGGGGGAGGGCAATTTTTTGGTGGGGTGGGCAATTGTTTGGTGTTTGCTGCTGTGGTTTTTAGAAACAGATTGCATGTTCCATAATTTTTCCTATGTTGGTCTTTTTGGAGGGGGGCACTGTTTGGTGGGGTGGGCAATTGTTTGGTGTTTGCTGCTGTTTGGATGATTAACACTGTGCTGCATGATGGGACATGTTGGCATCCATTTTGTCCTTGCTTCCATCCAGTAATTGTTTACAGTAGCTTGTACAAAATGGATGATCGGCCGCATAGCTGCAGATTAACACCATGCCGCTTGAGGGGACATGTTAACTTTTAAACCTGCACTTCATAAAGTTTTCAAAAGTTAAAAACTTTTTGTATGGTTTGTCCCCTAAAATCGGGGTTGTTTGACATGTTTTTGTAATGTATTTAGCCTTTAGAAAATTATTTCTTAAAGTTCTGTCAGTTTCCTGCCTGTTTCCTTGACTTTGCACTGAAGTCTGTGCTGTTACAATACAATGTATCTCTATGGAAACGACGTTGTACGAGGCATCGCGGCAAGGATTTGGACATTCTATGAGGCATCATGGCTAGGATTTTGCATGCCTCATACAAAGTCCAAATCCGTATAAAGTCCAAACTTGTGGAACCAAGTTTGGACGTTGTATGAGGTGTCACTGTATTTGCAATTTATTGCTTTCGAACTGCTAGGATGGCAGGAGCTAGGACAGAGACAGGAGCTCACTCCATCATGCAGCACTCAGGTTTCAAACTGCTGACCTGTTGACCTTCCAGTCGTTAAGTTCAGCATCTTAACCACTAAGCCACTGCAGTCCCACTTTATATGTATATAAATCATACTTGATAGATGGATGGATGGATGGTTGGCATTACACAAGTTCTTACAAACACATATATTAGACTTCTCACCTCTGGTCTTTCTAATAGCACAGAAAATTGTGACTGGCCTTGACCATCTGGTGAGTTGCATAGCGAAATGGGGATTCAAATCCAGGTCTCCTGCATCCTAGTCCAATTCTCTTAACACTAGTCCAGACTTACTCATTTTCATGGATCCCACAAAACAACCACTTCTCAAATTAAGATGCCACCTAGATCAGATGCCTGGTTGCACTGGTTATTACCTGAAATATACAGGATTAATCTATCTCACCTGAAACAATATACTTCATTGTTATACCGCAGGGGTTCTCAACATTTTCATGCTGTGGGCCAGACCATGCCTCCTCAGACAGTTGAGCAGGCTGGACTAGTGGTTTCACCACCACCACCACCACGACCATAAATGCTTCTGTAAAATGCATCCCTGGCTGTCGAAACCACATTTTATATTATACTGGTCACTAGGTTCTTGCATGGATGATGACTATGTTCTTGCATCAAACTAAGAAGGATTCCTGAAAGGAGGTAGTGGATGTATTTACACACAACATTAAGCTGTGTTTGTTAGGAATCTTGACTTACCGTGAATGAGCTGCATGCTTATGTACACAAGCTGCTCTTTCACACTTGGTTCCTCCAAATGGGCCAGGAGTAGGGTAAGTGTCACCCACAGATTGTGTGCAGCCCTCCAGCAGCCTTGAACCTTGCTCCTTTGGAATGCACCCCCAAAGTAATTGAAATATCCCCTTGTATGCTCTAGCAGGCATGGGAGAGAGTATGCAGCACCAGCTGATCAGTTCTATGGACTGGGAAGAAGAGCAGGGGAGGAAGTCTTCCAAAATCTAGAGGGGTTGCGTGTGGCTCCTTGAATCCAGAAAGTTGCCAACCCTACTGCTAATCCTACCAGCCAGAGAAAACCAGAGATGCTATTCAATGCAGGGCTGCAGAATTTGTAGCAATGTAACAAATAAACATGTTATTTGATTCCAGTCCCCACTAGCTACAGCTAGTCTGGCCAGTGGTGAGGGATGATGGAAACAGTAGTATACCAAAAGACACAGGTTCCCTATTCCAGTTTTAGAGTATCATGCAAAATATATATTTCATCTTATCCAGTTTTACAAAGCCAGGTTTACAAAACACGCACACCCCAACCAACCTGGGGTGTTAAATTTGTGCGGGATCAACAAACCAAGTTCATTATCTGCAGTCTAAGCAAACCATTCCTGGATTATTTTTCCCTGCTTGTGCTTGCAGGAATAGCTAGTAGGCTAAATGCTCAAGCACACAGCTTCATCATAAACCAGGACTCTCACAATCCAGGTTTATTGTACACAGCAGTGGTGAGCTACAATGTAAGACATTTGTTGATAGTTCACTAGTTCATAACACACATCTATTTGTTCAGAAGGACCAAAGTATCCTCCTTTCTTCCAATAATATTGTCAATACCATTTTTTTCTTTCAGCTCCGTGAACCCAACACTGGTGCCCAGAACTGCTCTCCATTCAGGTTTGTTGTTGTTCAATCACACAGTCGATTCCGACCCTTTGTGACCCTATGGACCATTGTCCTCCAGGTGCCTATCTCCTCCCCCATCCTCCTCAGAACCTCCCAGTTCTGTGCCCATTGTGTCTACAATACCATCTAGCCATCTCATCTTTGGCCTCCCCCTTCTTCTTTTGCCCTCCACCTTTCCCAGCATCAAGTCCTTCTCAAGTGAATCCTCCCTTCTCATTTGATGTCCAAAGTACTTCAGCTTCATCTTTACTATTTGACCTTCTAATGAGCAGTCAGGGTTGATTTCTTCTAAGACTGACCTATTTGTTCTCCTCGCTGTCCAGGGGACTCTCAAAACTCTCCTCCAACACCACATTTCAAAGGCGTCTATTCTTCTGTGTTCAGCTTTCTTAATGGTCCAGCTCTCACAACCATACATTACCGCCAGGAATACCATTGCTTTGACTATGTGAATTTTTGTTTGCAATGTGATGTCTCTGCTTTTCACTATGTTCCCCATGTTTCTCATAGCTTGTTTCCCAAGAATCAGTTGCCTTTTTACTTCATGGCTGCAATCCCCATCTGCAGTGATCTTTGATCCTAAGAATGTAAAATCTGTCACTGCTTCTACTTCTTCCCCATCTATTTCCCAGGAACTGAATGGGCCTGTTGCCATTATCTTGGTGACTAATTGCCAGAATCCTAATGCTCATTTACATTTTTATAACTGTTGGTGGCAAATTACCAATCATGAACAAATACTGTTTGCATTTCTAGAAATGCAACCAATCAGTTACACCTACAGTAGATCCTCGGATAAAGTCTAAACTCCATTCCACAAGTTTGGACTTTATCTGAATCAAATGGGCGATGCATCGGATAACGTCCAAAAATGGACTTTATCCAAGGTTCCTATACCAAATACCTTAGATAACGTCCATTTTTAGCGGTTTTGGACTTATGTGACACATCACGTGTGCATGAAAACCGTGACTTTATCCGAATCAGACTTTATCCGAGGTACCACTCTACTTCATAATAATAATTTTGTGTCAGAAATTATTCTGGATTGAAAGGATTTTTTTTGGAAGAAACTCTGCTCAGGGAATGCCCAAATGGGGCTCCTTTCATGTTCCTAAGAGCTGGAACAGAGACAGGCGCTCAATCCATCATGGAGTACCCAAGCCGTGAACTGCCAATTTGCCAGCCTTCCAACTAACAAGGTGAGCTTCTTAACCACTGAGCTACCACAGCCCCTACTTAATGAGCAGCAATTTGCCATCATGGATTACATAATTTCCTTTACACAAGCATAAACTGATAACAGGATTCTCAACATTGTGCTATAATCTGAATGTTTCTCCCTTTTAAATGATACAGGCAAGGAAAATACTGTCCATATTATTAGGCAGATTGGAATCCACACCCACTGGACATGAGTCTTGATTCAGCAAAGGAAGTACAGTAAAACCCTGACTTACATATGCCTCGAGTTACATAAAATTCGACTTACATAATGATTTTGTGTTAAAACCATGTCCCAATTTACACTATTTCCTATGGGTTTGCTTCGAGTTACATAAAAATTCATTTCCCTATGAGTTTGCTTCAATTTACATAAAAAAAATTCATTTCCCTATGGGTTTGCTTTGAGTTAAGTTAAAAAAATTCCCCCTATGGGTTTGTTTCAAGTTACATAAAAAACCAATTTAAGCAAAAGCCTACGGAACAGATTTTTTTCATAAGTAGGGGTTTTATTGTATGCAAGAAAGTGCTAAGTGCTACTACTTTGTCTTGGTTCAACATTCCTATCTATGCATCTGATGAATCAACTCCATAAATTCAATGGACCTACTCTAATTGTGACACTGTATTAGATTTCAGCTAGTGTTATCTTTCTTCTAAGAGAGCTGGGTGGCAATACGTAGAAGGTATCCCCATTATATCCTCACAACAACCTGTAGATTAGTTTAGGCTGGATGATGGTGACTAAGCCAGATCTCTCTATAAGCCAGGGGAAGACACCTTCCAAGGATGTAGGAGACATTTGTACCATTCCATAGGTCTTGCAGAGCAGCACACCCTGCCCCTGAAGAACAATTTTCCCCAAATGTAAAATGTAATTGTCCAGAACACTATTGTGTCAATGTGTTCTGCCAAACAGCCATTTTAGGCTTTTTTATATATAAACATAAAGTGATGGTACGACAGGGAGGCTGGGGCATGTGTGTCAGGGAATGTTGAGGTCTGAAGAGGGTTGGGGGATGCCTGGACCATACTTTGTCCACACCTACTTCAATCATTGTGACTGAGGAAGGATTTGACCCCTGGTTTGGGCACATCATGAGGAAATCAGACTCCCTAGAAAAGACAATATTGGGAGAAATGGAAGGCAGCAGGAAAAGAAGAAGATCAAGTATGCAATGGGTTGCCTCAAAAGAACTTCAGTTGGCAGAACCTCAGTAGGGTTGATAATGACCAGCTTCTTTGAAGATCATTAATTCATAAGGTCACTCATAACAAGAACTTCCAAGTACAGTTGGACAGTCTATACCAACGATGGTGAAATGTAGCACTCCTGGTGTTCTTGGCCTTCCGTTACCAGAAGCTCAAGTCAGCATGCCTGCTGATCAGGGGAATTGAAGTTTAAGCACATCTGGAGTGCCAAATTTCACCGTCATTGTTCTATACCATGTTGGCTCACCTAAATGTGTCTTTTCTTATTTTAAGAGGTGGGAAGTAGAAGAGTATTTATATATTTCTCTTCAAGAGTTACATTGTTTGGAAAACTATTTAAATTAATTACCTTTATGAAGAGTTAAACCAGTGTTATGAAGAGGAAGTCACATTTCACAGACATAAAATTTTATGTTTTTGATCAATTCTTGCTTCCCATTTCCCCTCTACTTCTTAGCATGAATGAATCATTTCACTCTCCAATGCTATCATTCTGGCATTGCACTACTGTACTTACAAAAGAATAGCATCTAAGAATGACTCCAAGTTGTTTTCATAAAACCAGCATACCAAAGGCTATAATACCACATCAAAACAGTGTTTTACCACATGAGAACAAGACCTCTCTTTTTTTAAAAAATCAGACAAATGTAGAAAATTATTAACTTTTTAGTAAAACAAACTCCACATCTTTTTTCCATTGTGTGTGTGTGTGTGTGTAAATGGTAAGTTACATGTTTCTAGAGATGGAGTGGGCTCCCTTCATAGTAACCAGAACTGAAACTGATGACATGTAAAATCATGACAGAATTTTGTGTTTCAGGAAGTCTTCCACTAATAGTGTCTGTTTGTTTCTCCAAAAATGCCAAGGGGATGGAGTAGGAGGGAATGTACTTGATTGACAGACAGGTATACTTTCTAATTCAAGGTTATGCTTTACCAGGGGTTCCCCAGTCATTGGAATCTGAGAGAAGGATTGTATCTTTAGTAGTACAACCCAATTATACAATGAAAGAACAGTTTTTATACCCAACAAATGTAAAGGTTAATCTTATACAGGAGTCCTTAACTTTTTAAGCTTGGGGCTGTTTCACATCCCCTGAGACTGTTGAGAGGCTGAACTGGTGCTCCCGTTGACGCTGACAGGTGAAGTGAAGGGGGCTCAGGGTGGTCCCACTGCCACTGCTGCTGCTGGTGGGACCACCCTGAGCCCCCCACCACTCCCCACTACCAGCAACAACAACACCACTGATGGTGACCACCCTGAGCCACCCACCACTCCCCCGCACACACGCTGCTTCCCTGCTTACTGGCCTGGAGGAGCTGCATGGCACCAAATTATCCGGCACACGTCCTCACTCCAGCTTCTGCTTCTGCTGCCACCTCAATCCTTGTCCCCTCTGCTTGGCTTGGCATGTCCCTGGCAGTGCTCCATAGCAGGGTGGATGTTGTAAGCTTTACAACATCCACCCCGCTATGGAGCACCACCAGGGACATGCCAAGCCAAGTGAGTGGGACAAGGATTGAGGAGTCAGTAGCAGCAGCTGCTGGAGTGAAGATGCAGGCTGGATGATTTGGTGCTGTGGGCCGGATCTGGCCCACAGGCTTCAGGTTAAGAATCCTTGCTCTTACACAAACATTCATGCATGTATTATCTGAAATACACACCAACCTTGATTCTTTCAGAAGATGCAGCAGTGCCTCAAATTTTATCCCAAGCCGTCCAAGATATACAAACATTACTGGCAATTCTGTTTGTTAAATCTAAAGATGTTTACACACACAAACTGCTGATTTCCCCCTTCATTACTAAAGGTAACACTAAGCCTGCAAACTTCATGAGATTGTAATGAACTGAAAACATCCCAATTCTATCAGTCCTTTACTTAGCACAAGCAATTACACTACTTTTATACCACCCTGTAGTACTCAGTGCATTCTCTGGGCAGTTCACAAGGTAATTAGTGGCTGCAGTGGGTCAGTGGTTAAGAGGCTTGTCTTGTTAGCTGGAAGGCTGGCAAGTTGGCAGATCGAGACCGGGGTACTGCATGATGGTTTGAGCACCCGCCTCTGTCCCAGCTCCAGCCAACCTAGCAATTCGAAAACAAGAAATTGCAAGTAGATAAATAGGGACCACTTCGGTGGGAAGGTAACAACAGTGCTCCGTGCGCTCCAGTGTCTAGTCATGCCTGCCACATGATCACGGAAACGTCTGCAGAAGCAGACAATGCTGGCTCTTCGGCTTTGGAACAGAGATGAGCACTGAACCCTAGAGTTGGATACGACTGGCTTTTGAGAAAGGGAAACCTTTACCTTTACTTTACAGCAGTTTAACACCACTGTGCCACCAGGGCTCTCCAATGAGAATCAGTAGAATGCACAAAGCACTGACAATTCAATCTCTCAGAATCAGTTAAAAATCATTCCTTTTCCATAGCTATGACCGGGGTCCAATGCAATTCTTGCAGTCAAGGCACATTTCTCCTGTATATTCTTGTGAGCAGTGCCGTATTTAGGATCTGTGGGCCCCTAGGCTGAACCTGTGGCACGGGCCCTACCGGGGAAAGTATTTAAAAAAAAATTTAACCTACAAAAACTGCATTTTTAGTAATTATCCAATTGAAAACTGAAAAATAAACATTTAAAGTTTATTTGTAAATTATAGAGCCACGTGGTGCGGGCTGCAGCCTAGGTAGCCTATGCTTAAATCCAGCTCTGCTTCTGAGGTATGCCAAGGAAAAATGCCAAAAAAGGAGGCACGGAGATGAATTTACACTTAACTACAAGTGGAAACAAAATCCTGAACAATTGAATAGGAATTATATGCTGAGATAAACAACATGCCAAGAGTTCTCTTCTGGCTAGTTTTTGACACTAGACAAAAGGTAAATTTCACACAGCTAAAGAAAACCTCCTTTCCTCTTTGTGGGTTTAAATCTCTGACAGGTTTAATAAACACTGATCTGCGAGGCATTTAAAACTCTCTTGTCATGGCCAAGATTTGTGTGGGCTCTGCGGATATTGTTTATTTCTATGAGGGAAAATGAGTAGAGGAAGGGAAATTCTTGTTGACAAAGTATACACTTGGCTTCCCTGGAGACAGAAGACAACCAATATAAAAAATGTGACAAGCAATAGGTTTCCACAGACATCCCTGAGCTAGAAGTAGGCTAATTCCTACTGACAGTGGCAGACCAAGTAGATCCTATCTGGACCAAGACTATATTGATGCCTAACATAGCCGCACAGTCTTCTTATATACAGTAAACACACACACACACACACACACACACACACACACACACATTTCTGTGCATCATCTCAATACATCTCCAATTATAGGAGGTACAAAGGGGGAAAAAGCTGTTGTGGCTTTTGTCTGTTGGTGGAAAACATTCAGTTCTTTTGGATTCTTGGGTTCATCCCTAAGTATCGGATATTGGCTTAGAGCAATATTCACTGCCTCCCATTCCTTGTAAAAGTGTCATACACGCAATATGATCCCATGCAGATTTAGTTGGTAATAAATCACACTGAGTTCAAAGAGAGTTTCCTTCCAGATCAATGAATAATGGATGGTTGCTCTTGAATCTGTTTTCTGTACTTGACTCTGGAAGACATGCCATTCTACTACAGAAGATGAAAGTGGTGGCCATGTTGGTGGTTCAGACCTCAAAGACCAAGAGTCTATAAAGCTCAGTTTTGGCAAATGGATTGGCATTGCCATGGAAATGTGGGAGACATCTGGCTGGATTTCATTTTAATATGTGTGTAACATCCTGAGTCAATCCATGAACTAAATGTCTTTTCACCCATCCCCACCCCCAAGCAATTCTCTAGGCAAAAATGCATACAAAAATGTTGTATGTTAGTTTATAAAAGGTCCTGTCTCTGTCCCAGTTCCTGCCAACCTAGCAGTTTGAAAGCAAGAAATTGCAAGTAGATAACTAGGTACCACTTTGGTGGAAAGGCAAACGGCAATCGGTGTACTCCAGTGTCAAGGCATGCCTGCCACATGTCAATGGAAACGTCTACAGATGCAGACAACACTGGCTCTTTGGCTGTAAACAATTATGAGCACTGAACCCCTGAGTTGTATATGACTGGCTTTCAAGCAAGGGCCTAACTTCACTAGGTTTTAAAAGGTTGTTAGCTCAGGGGTTTAGGTATCTGACTGTGGAGCCAGAAGTCAGGAGTTCGTTTCCCAGTGCTCCTCCTGGGAGAACAGTCAGTAATTGCAGATTTAGGCAAGCTGCATAGTCCAAGGAACCCACAGGAGAAGGGAATGATATCTAGTAAACCCTGGAAAGGTTTGCCATGAGTCAGAATTGACTTGATGCTCATGGAGTTATTTATTATTAGAAATTAGTATGAAAGACTGCTTCTTATGGACTCAGCTCTCTCTGTAGGAAACTGTAGCTAGGGTGGGTGTAACTCCTGGCAGTTTTCTTGTGAACTCGGCGTTGTTCCAGGAGAAGACCTTTTCCTTTACCCACAGTATGATCACTAAGGAAAGCAGGGGAATTAGCATCAAGACATAGTGCCTATTTCCATGGCCATTTCAGAAACTGAACTGAGGGGTTGCTTCCTGCTCAAACAACACAATAACATTTGCTCCTATGGACCCATGTGTAGGGCTCAAACATTGCCTGATCTTGTGCAGATATTCCCCAGTGGCATGAGAGAAGCATACATATCTAACCTTGATCCAGCATCAGCTTGAGAGATACAGACTCAGTTAAGTGTTACTTTTGGACAGGGGTATAGAATTTAACTTACCTGGGAGTTGGTACCCTCTCCCATCCTGTTTTGCTGTGAAGCCAGGATCATCCAGGTAAAATATGGATTAGCAAATGCAATGTTGTCATCTGCTGGCCCTCAGTCAAAGGCATCCTTGTTTCCTCTGAACTTAGCTACAATACAGTATTTGGGCAAAATGGATTTGTCAAGCTACCAGTTACTATTTATCCACATTGAATTACTTTCCTGGTTACCCATTGAAATAAGTGTCAACTTTATGGTAGAACTAATCATAGGGAAATACCATTTATTAGATTAGATTTTTAATTTGTACCCCGTCCTACTCTGCTTGTAGGTCGATTTATACCATTTACAACTGGATAGCAAATGTGCATGTGCATGCATGCTTGTGTGCATATGTTCGTATGTCTATTTGCAGGATGTCTGCAAGTTACATATTGTGTTGTGTATGGCACACAAAATCTATTTAGAATCAACATATAATGTTCAGGATAGGTAAAGGTTGCCCTTGCTCAAAAGCCAGTCATATCCAACTCTAATGTTCAGTGCTTATCTCTGTTTATAGCCAAAGAGCCATAACTGTCTGTGTCTGCAAGCATTTCCATTGAAACGTGGCAAGCATGACTAAACACCGAATGCTTTTTACCTTCCCACTGAAGTAGTACCTATTTAACTACTTGCAATTTCTCACTTTTGAACTGCTAGATTGGCAGGAGCTGGGACAGAGATGAGAGCTCACTCCATCATGCAGCACTCGGGTTTCTAACTGCTGACCTGCCAACCTTCTAGTCATCAAGTTCAGTGTCTTAACCACTAAGCCACTGCAGGCAGGATACATGAGATATTTAAGGAGTGGATTTACACACACACAAATAGTATGCCAGTTGTGTAGGTCTAAGAAATGCCACCCATTTACTTTCAAAAAGTTATTTTTAAAGGCATCTTTGGAGCCATTTGTTGTTGTTGTTGTTGTTGCTGCTGCTGCTGCTGGTGGTGGTTTTGCGGTTGGGTGGGTGGGTGTGGGTGGGTGGGTGTGGTTTGCTACTCTCTTAACAGTCCTAAGTGGCAACAGAAGTATTCCTTGGCTCTTTTCTTTTCTGAAGAGTAATTACCCATTTGACCCATTCCTCCCAAATCTGGCAGTTCTATTTACCTACACCAGGGCCATAGCCAGGAGTCTATATGTGGGTGGGTGAATATTTTTTCAGGGTGGGCAACAAAGCCTCTTTTAAATGCATACCTATGGGAAACTGCACTTTGCCAGGGTGAGCAAACTGCTAACTCAGGGTGGGCCAAGCCCACCCTGGCTTCCCCTGACTACGACCCTGACTTACACAGAGAAAGGCTAGAAAGGCAGTAACCCAAAACTTCTCAGTAGTGGCTCCCACCCTGTGAAATGCCTTATAATGATCAGGCCTCCTCACTCCTGGTTTTTAAAATAATTTTGAAGACAGAGTTGTTCAGGGAAGCATTTAGAAACATCCTTCCCCTCAGGGGATAACTTGTGCCTATGCCTGTCTACCCACCTTTAATGTGTATTGTTTTTGTGCTGTTAAAAGTATTATTTATTATTTGGATTATATCATGGATGAGCTTTGTCATATGATTTATACATGCCACCCAAAGTAGTGAATTTATTACTAGATGGTTGGGATATAAGTTTGAATTTTAAATAAATAAATACAGTGCATAAATTGTCTTTTATATTTTTCTCAAAATACCCAGGAGACTATCACAGTTGGCTATGAAAAAGAATAATCAAATATTTCTTTGTATTGTTTCTGATATATTAGTAGGGACAATGAACCTGATTAAGAATGCATAATACAATGAATTATTTGTATAATATAAGGGCAGCCTAGCTGCTGAGAAGCCATAAATCAGAGTTACACAATGAGTTCTTTTTGAAATGTAGCATTCTGAGCTCTGGTATGAATGTAGTTCATTTAAAAGAAAACTTAGATTCTTGCTTGACAATTTTGCCTGCAGGATCTAGAGCTAGAAGTTGAATGCTGTATAGTAACTAAGTCCTGTACAGATTAAAGACCAATGTTACACCTTAGTGGATGACAGCATCATCACCTCTCATTGGGTCTTTTAAAATATATATACATAAACATTTGTGTACAATGATTAGGCAGCAAGAGAAAGGAGGGCACGATGACAGAGAGGAAAGAAGCAGAGAAAGAGAGAGCTTTTTCTTCTGGCAGTATTTTAATTACTTCACACCTCAAAGTTAAAAAAACACACTTAACAATTTGTCAAATTGAAAACCCAAAGTACTTGTAAATCAAGAATGCCAGAGGTTTTCAGTGATATATAGATATATTTCACCTATAACTCATTCATTCCCACTTCAGACATAAGTTGAGGAGAACTCTGTTTTGCAAGATTTTACACTGTTCTGATTTATTTTGACATTCCATCTCTGGGGAGTTATAGCATTATTTGTGATTTCATCTGTAGTTATGAGCAATTATCCCCACCTCCCCTGCTATCTGAATTAAAGCTATTGTTTGGTACTACTTCTGTTAGTACACTTTTATATTTCTCTGGTTTAAAAATACCAGAGGATTCTGTAACAAAACTTACTGTTTGATGCCTTAAATGTTCAAATGGACAAACAAATCCAAGAAGGTTTCTACATAGGTATTATTTTCAAGATCAGAAACCACAAGGTATATATGGATGTTACGATTCACAATGTAATATCTTGAACGAGACACATCATACAATAGGCATCCACATTTGAGTGCAGACGTTAATATGAAAATAACATTTTTATATGTGATATATAGCATAAAACTTCAGGGCCTAGAAGGGTAAGGAAAACCTTGTCTTTAACTATTTTTTCATCCACAATGCATTGCAGTAGTCGGGTCAAAATAATATTGCAACCAACTCATCTGTTTTTTAAATCTGGATGTATTCTGTGTATTTTTTTAAAATGTTTTTGTATTTTGTATTGTGCTAATTTATGCTGAGATGGTGAGATATTCCATAAAACATTGAAAATAAGTTTGGTCTGTCAACAAGAAAGTTAAAATAATCAAAATAAATATTTCATGGCTTCAAACCCCCCCCCCCTTTTTTTTACTTTTTTAAAAAAAAATTTTATTGTACAACTAAACAGACATACAGAAAAGAAAAACAATAACAATACAATACAAAATTACATCAAATTCATAAAAGATAGCACATGATAATAATTGAACTAATTATTTGCAATATAACCCGCAATATTGAATACCCACATTATGAGTTATTACTATAACCATAACAATCATAAAAACTTACAGTGCTACAACTGTTTTTTTTTTCTTTACTAATTACACATCACCCTGTGAATATTTACAATGCCCGGAGAGTTTAGTATCTATATCATCTCCAAAAACCACTTTGAGATGGTACAGGTCCAAAACTGTCCCTTGCCATAAGAGAGTGATCCACAAACGGCTTCCAAATACTCCAAAACCTATTTTATTTTAATTTATCCCTTTTTACTTTAATCTCCCATGTCAGTTTGTCGTTCAATGCTAAGGTCCACATTTCCTTATACCACTCTCCGATCTGTATGACAACATCATTTTTCCAATTTCTAGCTATGCATTGTCTACCTGTAGTTAACATAATTTCCAATAATTCTTTTTCCTCCTTATTCAAATCCATGCCTTCCACATTTGTTAATAGGATGGTACCTGACACCAGCTTAATTCTTTTACCCATTATTTCCCCAATCTCTCCTTCTATTCTTCTCCAAAATTCATTTATTTTTTTACAGCTCTACCACATATGTTCATATGGACCAACTATTTCTTTACATCTCCAGCATAAATTATCCCTTTTATTGTCCATCTGATGAAGCCTCAGTGGTGTCAAGTACCATTGCCACAACATTTTAAAGTTATGTTCCTTAATTCTTACTGACATTGTTCTCATTATCCTCTTTTTCCATTTGTTTCTCCATTCAACCTCTCCTATTTTTATATTCAAATTTTGTTCCCACTTCCGTTTCAAATCATCATGTGGATCTATACCCTTATTCAATATGATATAAAGTTTGCTTACTAGACCCTTAATATTCTTTTCCCCTTTTCTAATCTTTAATACCAATTCTTCAAATTCGGTCTTTGCTCTATCTATCCCTACTTCCCTTCTATATTTTTTATTCCAGTTATCAACCTTCAATTTCTGAAACCAGTCCAATTTTAACTTTTCAAATATTTTTTTCCTCTTGTTTTCATCATCACAAACTTCTAACCAGTCCTTCAATAAAGATAATTCATTTTTATCCAGTATTTCCTTTTTTTCCTTATCTATTTTTATTGGAAAACACACCATATCAGTCAATTCCAAGATTGGAGAGAGATTTGGGACCATATCTTTCTTTACTCTTTTCCACACCTCCATGAGACCTTTCATCATATTGAAAGAGATGTATGTTCACACCTTCTCTCAAGGAGCCAGACTGAGAACTGATTGCAGTTCAAAGGGTAGCCATCCTTCTTTCTTGGGACTATCAAGTGGGCCTTCACAGACGTTGATATACTCAAGGGTGTCTCTTCTAAATTATCATCAGAGTCTCTTAGTTAGCCAGGCTATAAACCTTTGAGAGCTTTACAGATTAAAACCAGCACCTTGAATTGTCCCCAGGCAGAAATGACAACTAGCACAGCCTTTCAATTTTGAAGTCATGTGGTCCCAACATTGAACACCACATAGCAACCTAATTGCCTTATAACACCTACTGAAGATTCTGGATATGGTCCAATGGTAAAACATACAATTCTGCAAAAATGCAGAACTATAAGAGGCACTGCCCCCCCTTTTTTTTTTTTGAAAGGTGCATGAAATAAGAAGCATATGATAAGATTATTAGCTCTGTTTGACTAATCAAACAGTCCTGTGCTTGCTCCAAGTGTGTGCTTTGCTTCAGAAATTCAGAAGAAGGAAGACATTTTGATCACATTATGGAAAGTTAAATCTTGATAAAGGAAAAATTCTGTGTCTTACTTCATTCTTCCATTTGAACTAAGAATGTTTACAATGGTAGCAATTTCTCTCCTGGCTCTTTCTATATCATGTTTGCTTGAAAATGAGTAATTTTGTGAGTTTTCTTTAAAACAAAGACATAAACAGCAACAGAAATTTAACATTTTCAGTGCTAATATATGGGTTTCACTTCCCCTCTGTGTCAATATTCTTGTCATAGGAATCTTGGTATAGTCATCCCACATATAAAGTAAAGGTCAAGCAATGTCTGGATTTGAAGGGAGGAGAGGCCAAGTTTTACTTAAATCCACTGAAATCTGTCATTCTGTATAAACAAAACTGATGCTTTAATTGGAACAAGTGCAGGTGTTTTCTTCCCCACCTGCTTCCCCCCTCTCCTTGCAATGAAAATACAGACACTGAAGCAGTCAAAGATTTTAAAAACCCTCTGGCTAAGTCTGACAACTCTTGGGGTTAAAAGCCAAATTGTGTGTGTGTGTGTGTGTGTGTGTGTGTGTGTGTGTGTGTGTGTGTGTGTGTGTGTGTGTGTGTGTGTGTGTGTGTGTGTGTGTGTGTGAAAAAAACATTCTGGATTTTGACTGTCTTGTCATAGATGCTTACATGTCAAGATGGTATCCTTTATATACATTGTATACTTAGCATATATCGAAGAATCACTATCTTTGCTTCTAGTAGTTTATAGATGAATGTATATTTACTTATATAAATATATGCATGCATATTTATGAAGACATTTTTAAAGAATTGGTCTGTGTTTTGTGTCTAATATTAAAGGTTGGTTTCTAATGTAAGAAGGCATTGGAAGATGCAATACTAATATTAAATGGTAATGAACTAATTTCTTGGCATTTCTGAGCACACTGTGCCCCATCTCCTCACTATTAAATCAAATGCATTGTGGATTTTAAAACTCCTCATAAAGTATCTAGCTGAAATCATGATTCTCATTTCAACATTGCAACACAAACCACTTTTGAGTGGACTTGCAAGCATTTAAAAATAAGTTGCCATTAAGTGATGATATAATGGAAAGAAACTGAATGAGAGGCATTATATAACAGCAGAGAAACCCTCAGCTCAAAGTAAATAAGTCAAGAAGAAGTTGAAAACTCATGAGCTGGAACTGGACCAAGGATGGTTTTGCCAGGTACTGAGCCAATGGAAAGTAATGATGTCTGGCAGTTGTGAAATTCTTGGCAAAAGTTTTTGGGCTCTCATTGTTTAGGAGTCAGAAATGCTCACTGTCATTCAGTAGTCTTTTCCCCCTCAGGTCTGATTTCCTTAGTACATACCAGTTACAAAGCTATCCTTGCACAGACTTCCAGAAATTCCTACTTTACAGTAAAAAGAACATCAGATATCTTGTGTAAATTCTTACTGGTCATTCCAGGTAGAACAGACCCATTGCATTAATGGAAATCTCATAAATGTTGACTCACTCTTCAGAGATTGAGTCAGTGGGCCTACTCTGGCTGGAGCAAATGATTGGTTTTAGCCCTATATTTATTTATTTAGAGTACTGAAAAAAGCTCCCGCTAGGTGAGAGCCTTATCATGGCGTGGGGGCTTGAGTGGTCTATCTAGGCAATGTTGCCCATCTTTGTCAAAGTTGTTAGACCAGGACTAAAACTCACCAAAGCATCCTCCATTGGATCCCTTGGCCAAGGTGAAAGCAGAGGGCACATGTCATGGTCCTCCTACCCAGCAGGTGACATGCACGTGGACTCGATTTCTCAGGCCCATTTGTACGTGTGGGATGTCATCACAGAGACGTCTACCAATGCACAGGCTCCTCGCTGAATAACGACTCCAAGGTATCCAAGGTACTGGTAAAAGGATAGTGTCAAACATATCATTACCCACCTTCCTACCATTTTCCTAACAACTATCCACATTATCCCTGTCAATACAACATCCTTATTTCATAGATACAGAAAATGTGCAGAACTTAGAAGTGAAGTTGAATTTGTCTCCCTGAGATTCTTGGTTTTGTTTCTGTGTCTTTTCATTTGTTTTCAGAACACATGATCCACTTTCCAGTTCAATACATTCTCAACTCTGACAATAAGATTAAAACCAAATGAAAAATTGAAAGTCTAAGAATACCAGATAAATCAGCAATTTTCTGTTAACAGCAGGGGGATTAATAATGAAAACCAAACCAACCTCCCATCACATTGGTAATTAAAAGCCCACTCAAGAAGCGTGGGAGAAAGCCTGTCTACATAAGCCAAATTCTTAATTTCAGTAAATGGTGAACAGCAATGGTATCTATAAATGTACTGTAGCAAATAGAGCTATGTCTAGTTGTGTTCAAGGTTGGAGGCAATGTAACCTCAGTTGAAATTTATTCCTGATTAAAAGATTACCCATCCAATGCTGTATCTTTGCTCCTTCTAAACAAGTATTGTTCCAGAGGTTAGCTTGTTTATATACTATATTCAGTTTATGGTTATGCTTTGCCTTCTTAGATACAGTGGCATCAATTAAGGCTGATTTCATCTCATAGAGGCAAAGAGCATCAAATCAACAAATTTTTGTAATTCTGGATAATTTGCTGATTTGTAAGGTAATGTTCTCTAAACATTTTTCCTACTCTCCTGAACATACCCTCCCAGTTTTCCCACATCAGTGCACTACAGCAGCTATCAAATTAAAATGAAAGCTGCATCATAAATTGCTGTTTAAAGAAAAGTTATTTTATCTGTCTCTCTAGGTATGTTCATGATGACTATTGAAGGGTAAGGCAAGAATTGCAAATTTTCTGCATTGGGAGAAAACTAGATTTAGGAGAAGGGGTGTAAAACTATTAGAAATAGTTTTATGAACCTAAATCAAATTTATGAACTATCTGCCTTTGCTGGAACAAATAGGTTACAAATATGGATAAAATAAACGTGAATGGCAAAAAATAGGGGATGTTTTTTCTAGCAGGATCCTCTTCATCATCCAATAATTGCTGTATATTAAAAAAAGTTTCCTTTCACCAATAGAACAACTGCTTTGCCATTATATGCAAATAAAAGGGGCTACTGTCAAAAATGTATGTATTTCCCACAATTATTCAGGTTTTATATAACCCTGCTTATTTAACTTATATTGCAGAGTACAACATGTGTAATGCAAGACTGGAAGAAGCACAGGCTGGAATTAAGATTGCTGGGAGAAATATCAATAACCTGAGATATGCAGATGACACTACTCTAATGGCAGAAAGTGAAGAAGATCTAAAGAGCTTTTTGATGAGAGTGAAAGAAGAGAGTGCAAAAGCTGGCCTGAAACTTAACATCAAAAAACCCAAGATCATGGCATCTGGCCCCATCATTCTCTGGCAAATAGAAAGGGAAGAAATGGAAGGAGTGACAGACTTCACCTTATTGGGATCTAAGATCACTGCAAAGAGTGACTGCAGACATGAAATAAAAAGATGCTTACTTCTTGGAAGGCAAGCTATGGCAAACCCAGGTAGCATAATAATATGTAGAGACATCACCCTGCCTCCAAATGTCCGCATAGTCAAAGCAATGGTCTTCCCAGTCGTAATGTATGGCTGTGAGAGCTGGACCATAAGGAAGGCTGAGTGCAGAAGAATAGATGCCTTTGAACTGTGGTGCTGGAGAAGACTCTTAAGAGTCCCCTGATCTGCAAGGAAATCAAATCAGTCCATCCTAAAATACATCAACCCTAACTGCTCGTTGGAAGGACAAATATTGAAGCTGAAGTTCAAGTATGTTGGCCACCAAATGAGAATTGAGGACTCACTTGAGAAGGTCTTGATTTTGGGAAAGATCAAAGGCAAAAGGAGAAGGGGGCAGCAGAGGATGAGGTGACTAGTTGGCATCTTTGATGTGGTTAGCATAGATCTGGACGTACTATGGAGGATGGTAGATGACAGAGGAGCCTGGTGTGCTGGTCAGACTCAACTGTGTGTCTGAACAACAACATCAATATGCCTGTTGAAGTCTGTAGGAGCTTAAATTATCCATAGATAACCTGCTTCATAGGTTTGATGGAACCTCCCATGAACATTACTAATTTTATTTGAGTAAAACATTATACTACATTTCATTTTTTTCTGTTAAAAAAATGCCAAAGTGGTTTAATAGAAACTGACACAATAAAATAGATCCAATTAATAAAATAAAATAAATGCTCTGGTAATACCATAAATTATTTAACTAAAACAACTAGAGATTACTGGAAATGCATTTGTGAGTATTTTCAAGAGGAACAGATGACTACTAGTTATGATGGCTTTGAATTTTCAACAGTGTCAGAAGTAGCGTCTCTCTCAATGATCATTGCTGGGAAGCCCAAATAAGAGGCAATTTTTTGTACGCACATATTTCCTTTGGGCTCTCCTTAGGCATCTGGTTGAGGGGAGGGGGAGGGGGGACCTGGATGCTGTGCAAGTTAACCCTTTGGTCTGATTGAGCAGAGGCTTTTATTATGTTGGCCAGGATCCTATTGTTGATTAATACGCATGTAAGGAAAATTACAGTATGTAAGCCTTGGCAGCAAATTATCACACATTAATGATGTGGTGGTTGCATTTCTGGGCATACACCCAAACATGCAATTGGGAATACACCCAAGAATAAAACCAGCACATCTTTAATGTGTGGCAATTGGATACCAAGACTAATGCTATTTCCTTTGTGTAAGCATAGATCAGCAACAGGATTCAGCCATTATGTTATGTTCTTAATTGCATTCTCATTCTTTTTTCTTACTCAACGAACCATGAGTAAAATGAACAGCATTTCCATGTGTTAGTGATACTGGGGCATATGCTTCAAGTCATTCTTATAAAGCAGCAGAGACATGGCTTTTCCATGTCAACTGCACTTTCTAATCCATGGTTTATTTTCCTTAGGAATCTGACTTCTCAGAAATCTCAGACTGAAATCTGTATGAAACAGCTTGAGGAGCAAAGAAATGCCTGTCAATGAAGTGCAGGGATGGATGAGAACAGCAACAGACTGTGCATTTCCCTTTTTACCATCAACAATACACAATTTGGCATTTGTTCAGTTACATTATTTTAAGCAATTGGGACAAAAACTGAAGTCTTGCCTTATGAAAGGAGACAACACCTCTAATTCTCTAGAATAATATAACAAGCTCAGCCAATACTATTCATCTTAATGCTAGAGACTAAGACCAAAGATCACACCATACACTTTACTGAAGATTTTTACTCCTGTACTTTGAAAAATTACACATTTCCATTTCTTTTAATCTGGTTGTTGTGTCCAAGCGTTATTTGTTATAACTGCTTTGAGCACCATAAAGTCTACAGCGGAAACATGCGCCTTTTGCAAAGGCGCCATTTTCAAACCACTGTCAAAATAGCTGATTCGTCAGTACAAACTTTCCCTCTTCTCCGGAAGCCCGCTGAAATGTATCAACCTGTGTAACTGCCATTCTCGCTGTATATAAGCTGGCCACCTTGTACATGTTCCCCAGTCCTGTATCTATGAGCTGAATAATAAATCACTGTGTTTGACCTGACCCTGCTGGTCAGAATACTTCTTAATCACTGGACTCAACACTGGTGCAGCAGAAAAATTCAGTTCAACCAAACATTGCAGTGTGAAGAGTTTATGTGCACAAGTAGCTTACTAAAAC
This sequence comes from Bradypodion pumilum, assembly GCA_035047305.1. Classification (NCBI taxonomy): domain Eukaryota; kingdom Metazoa; phylum Chordata; class Lepidosauria; order Squamata; family Chamaeleonidae; genus Bradypodion; species Bradypodion pumilum. The sequence goes on from JAWDJD010000001.1 coordinate 89,577,935, forward strand.
CCTTTTCCAGGATACTTTTGGTTTCCCCTAACCCTCCAACAGTCAGCCAATATTCTGTGGTCACAAAATACTTCACTTTGCATTGAAATGTTTATGGTCCTCCTTCAATTATTTCCCCCTTCTTATAATCTTTGTATTACTGTCATTCTAGGCATTCCCCTGAACTGGTTGATGTCTTTCTTCCTTGCATATGGCTCATGCCATTTTGGATTTAGATAAATGACACTAAAATAAACATAATTTCTTTTTTTTCCCTGTACACAATAGTCTTTCTCAATATTGCCTCATTTAGCCTCATATGAACACTGTGGAATAGATTAAACCTAGATAGAGGGGCAATTCACCCAAGTTATTTGGAATGGTGAGGATATGAGGCATGTTCATTACATAGTTATGGTGTTTTAATGATGTGTGTATACTACTCTAAGTGTCTCCATCCAGGAGGGCGGTATATAAATACTGTATAGGTAAAGGTGTAAAGGAACTCTGCGATTGCCAGTCCCAAGCCCAGATGAGAAAAGAGGAGGGTTGAGCTTTGGGTTAACACCCTAGCCCCATAAAACTTTATTGCTGAACAAACAGTGAGGAGCTTCATTGCCCAATATGCTGTAGTGGTAGAAATGGACATGGAAAATAAACCACCACCACCACCACCACCACCACCACCACCACTACTACTACTACTACTACTACTACTACTACTACTACTACTACTACTACTACTACTACTACTAAAGGGGTAAAAGTCTCCCTTGCTTGAAAGCCAGTCATGTCCATCTTTAGGAAGCAGTGTTCATCTCCATTTAGAGCAAAAGAACCACGCTATCTGTGTCTGCAGACATTTCCATGGTCAGAGCACACAGAATGGTGTGCACTATTTATCTACTTGCAATTTCTTGCTTTCAAACTGCTAGATTGTCAGGAGCTGGGACAGATGACAGGAGCTCATTCCATCGCACAGCACTCAGGTCTCGAACTACTACTGCTGACCAGTCATCAAGCTCACATCTTAACCACTAAGCCACCATGTCCCCCTTGTATAAATATAAGAAACAAACAAACAAACAAAATAAATGTTAAGCTAAGGGATGCTCATGTAAACTTAATTGCATATATGAGGTAAATTATGAGGTAAATGATGAGCTAATTATATATGAGGTAAATATATGAGGTAAATTAAGGTAACAAATTGAGGAATTTCTGACATTTCATTTGCAAGACTTGAGCAGGACCTTTTGGAGATTCCTAACTGAGATGACTCTTGTAAATCAGAAGCAAGGTAACATATAAAGTAGAAACAGACATTCTCAAGTGAAAACTCTGTAGTTTAATAATAAAGCTATACTTTACATTTGAAAGGTCCCAGGAACGATGCCTGACATCTCCAGATATGGCAGGAAAAATCCCTGCCTGTAAGTGGCAATGTTGACTGGCATTGTTGACAAGACTGGCTAAATGGATGGATGGTCTGAGCATATTGTATGGCATCTAATGGCATCTACAGTATGTTCCACCTCTAGTGCTTTGGCCGGGTGAGTGAACCCTCTACAGGTTCCCTCAATCTACCGTACTATATGATTTGCTTCCAGTCTGGCCAGGTAATCTTGCTATGGTAATAGAGTAGACCATACTGCCAGCAACTCAACACCAAATGTTAGGCAGTAGTTAACTAACATGACAACCCTGAGGACTAACTGACTTGGTTGGCAAAGTCCACAAGGAAGGGTGATGATCCCCAAGTGGATTCGGATACAGCAGCAGAAGAATAATAATATAATTTGCTGTAACACACTAGTGCCCATCTATTATACTATCTGGTCTCTAAAATTCAGGAGCAAAAACAGAAAACAATCCTCATGCCCTGCCCCACAGCACCATTTTAGGTATGGGATGCAGTGGCTCAGTGGTTAAGAAGCTTGCCTTGTTAGCTGGAAGGCAGGTAAGCTGGCAGTTCAAGATTTTGGTACTGCATGATGGATTGAGCGCCCATCTTTGTCCCAGCTCCTGCCAACCTAGCAGATCAAAAGCAAGAAATTGCAAGTAAATAAATGGGGACCACTTTGGTGGGGAAAAAGATCTTGGGGGCATGAAAGAAGCCTCATTCAGGTGTCCCCTAAGCAGAGTTTCTCCAGCAAGAATCCTTTCAACTCAGAATAATTTCTGGCACAATATTATTTGTGGTATTAGGTTATATGGCTTCATTGTTGTTTTCACTCAGCACAACCTAGAATTCTCCACCCAGTCTTATATTGCCACCTCATGGAGTTGATCCTGAGCTTTCAAAGTCTGTACCAGTGGAATACAAACTCAGACAGCTTCTACCACATATATAAATTTTTGGACTTGGTGCCAGCAGTGGAATGCTTGTCTGCTACTAACATGACCCAGCTTAACAAAGGTTACAAAGGTTAATCCATAGAAGGTTAGCCAGCAGGTGATGAATTGACCACATCAAACAATGAACGCATGGATGGGATAATAATAATAATTTTGTGTCAGAAATTATTTTGGGTTGAAAGGGTGTTTGCTGGAGAAATTCTGTTCAAGGGATACCCAAATGAGGCATTTCATGTCCCCAAGATCTTTTCCCAACAAAGTGGTCCCTATTTATCTACTTGCAATTTCTTGCTTTCAAACTGCTAGGTTGGCAGGAGCCAGGACAGAGACGGGCGCTCAATGAAACAGTAGCAATCTATATCAATGGGAAGAGTACTTGCAATTATAAAATCACAGAACTGTTTGAAATGAAGCAGGAAATGGAGCTGTTTGAAGGAAAGCAGAAAATGGAGCACAAATATGGTAACTCACAAGCCTACACATTGCAGAAGCCCTGATAGCAGTGGCACAAAGCCTAATTTTTTTTAAAAAATATAATCCCTCCTGAAACTTGCATTTCACAAGGGCCCTCATAAGGATCTTCCTCCTGATCTCTGGTGTTAGTCTAAAATGTCAGGCAATAGGAGGGAGCTGACCTAACAGCCTGAAACACCATCACTTTTTAGAACACAATCTCATTGGTACTAAAACCACAGAGCATGTTATATTCAGATGTGAATGCTAAGTGTTAAGATGTGGCAGAGATATTTATAGTGTATGATAGACACATCACTGGTATGTGCGCTAAAGAAAGTTACAAAGAGCTAGCAAACTGGGAAGAACAGCAAATGCAGGCATCATGTGTCTCGGTTTTGATCGGATGTTGCAGGGTTTTTCTGCCCTTGCTCTAATTAGGAATGAACTCTAGAGCTTCAAGAGAGGGAACCTGGGGAGCAAAGCCAAAACCAAAGCATAATTCATGTGATTGGCAGAAGTAAACACAAAAACACATAAATGCCTTTGGCTTGACTGCAGCATTTTCATCCTCATTCAATTTTCACTATTTCTTTTTAAAGATCAGGGAATTTAAAAAAATCTGGAACTTATATGAGAAACTGGAGTTGCGGCTGAATTATTATGAATGGAGAAAATTACTACAACATATAGGAAAAAATTCATGGGCAGTCTTCAAACAGCTGTGTCCCCCAAAGAAAGCAACAGAAGAAAGCAATCTATTTCTGCACAAACTCAGTGAAGGAATGATAGGTAGTGTAACTGTATCACAAGTGTCATTTCTTACATACCTTATGTTCACACTAAGGAATCAAGTGCCCCAGAAACACAGATTGACATGATCTATGCAGAGAAGACATGTTGGTGCACTTGCCACCAGCTGGCATCAACCAATGTCACTGCTAACATAACATTTAATACACCAAAGTGAAAAGAAAGAAGAAATTGAGGAAATGAGGACAGTCTTTTCTAGTTGTATTAGAAGAGACTGGGATCAAGCCTTACCAGGTGGTCAAATTTATAGTTTAAGCAAAGTAAGTGCAAAATTTTCAAACACTGTGACTTAAGATTACAATCAAAGTGATGATATTCACAATTCACATCTCAAAACAATTCTTTATGAGGATGTTGTCATTGTTATGTGCCATCAAGTTGGAAGCAACTTAAAGTGACCCTGATAGTTCTACACTAAGCTTCCATGGCTTAGTGGGGATTTGAAACTCCTGAGTCCTAGCTCAGCACTCTATTAATTACATCAGACTGAGTATCTTTATAAAGAATAATCTATATTAATTCATTGCAGGCGCACCCCCCCAATAACGGACACAGACAACATTGAAAGTGGATAACAGCAAAGGGCCACATTTATTGATTCAATGCCCTAGTCCGAATTATAAATTTGTATTGGTAAAACGACCAATCATAATTCCTAAGGCAAGCAGGCCGAAGTAACACTGGTAAGGTACCACCCCAAAATTGCCAACGGCAATTGGTTACAATGTATCAAATTGTATCAATTTGTTTGTTAACAACAAACAAATTGTTGACCGTAGTCAATAACTAACTCATGACCCCACCCTCTGACGCGTATCCGAGAAATCACAGGGGTGATGCATGCTGGTTAGCAATCATCATCACCCCATCGCCTGGTTCGTCGTTGACCGGACAACGTTTAACTACTTTATTCCTGTCTAGTGTTGTCCAGTCAATTGCGAACCTGCCGGATACTTGTGGGTCATACTGTTTACCTTACCAGTGCTACCCGCCACACGGAGGGGCTTCACAGAAGACCTGACGCCCCCCCCCAGACCGTCAGCTCGGTCAACAGGCCTGCTCGCCAGTCACCCAACAGGAGGTCCATACCTCCTCGCGACAGATGGACCCCATCCCCTGCATACAAGTCACAATTTTGGAGACTAATATCGGGGTGATGACTAACCCGTCCCCAAGCCCTGGTGGTGAGAAACCGCGCCACTGCCTTATTGACCGCGCGCCTAGCTCGGTCAAGGGCCAGGAGGTTAACGCCCCCTCTATAAGAGTGGCGCGGAACAATGTCTGACCAAACCAGGGCCGTGGCAGGCCAGACATAATGCAAGTAGGCGAGGTCCTCGCAAATCGCATGCTTGAGCGATAAGCCGGTGACCTGGCCCAAATCATTGCCCCCCAAGTGGATGATTAGAATGTCAGGCGGGTCAGCCCCCAGGCCAGAAAAAAGGAAAGGCCGCAGCTCCCGCCATAACATCCCAGGCTTACCGTGCCATGAGAGACTGGCGTGGTCACCCAGTCCCAGTCGGGGTCCCCACTCTGTCGCCGCAGCGTAACGCGCTGCCCTGAGCACATAGCTGTGGCCCACCAGCCATACTGTCACCGGTGTAATACGACACCCAGGGTCTGTAAGAAAATTGAGAAAAAGGAAGGTAAGGTGACTGGATTGGTACTCATGGCGGGAGTGGGCGCACATAAAACTGAAAACATTGTGAGCCCCACCTCCCCATGCTGCGTATGTCAGCCCCAGAGTACCCAAAAGCAGCTGCTGTAGAGGCTGCGCCAATACGGAACGAATGTGTGCCATAACGGGCACCTGGTAGTCCCACCCTGGTGAGGGCTCTGGCTGTCACCTTCCAAAACTGAAATTTAGTAAGGGGAGACCCATCTTGGTGACAGAAAAACGGGCCATGGTGCCAGCCACGCAGTGCCAGGTATTCCTGTAGGGCACCAACCGGACAGATGTCTGCCAAAGAACACCGTAGCAGTCTACTCCACTGCCTACGCCATGCTGATCTGTTTTGGAGGAGCGAATCCTCAACTGGGCCCAGTCTTTGGCAACATATACATCTCCGAGTTCCAGTGCCCTACCACTTGCATCCGCCTTAGACAGCATCACGAGTTCGCTGATGCGGAGCGCTCCAAAAAATGCCACCGTCGTGGCTGCATGAAAAAGGGCTGCCTCATAATGATCAAAACAGAGGCCTGGCCAGCCCCGGGCCAACTGGGTAAGAACCCCTGGGGAAATAGGGTGCCGGTCATCCGGGCAACGCCTGCGCTCGCGCACCCACCCCTCCAAAACGTGTCTCACACGGAAGTCAGAGGTGGTATCCACATGACCCCGTACTTTGGCCATAAAAGCCAACGCCGAGAGCTTGGATGCTATGGTGCGAGGTGCAAGGCCCTGTGCATGCAGGTGAACCATGAACCGCAGAACATGGTCCACCGGGATGGGCCAGGTCTCTGGCCATTGAAATCGAGTAGCAAAAGCCTTATACAAATTGAAAGCTTGTTGATACGCCTTACGCGTGCGTGGCGCTAGTGACAGGCCAATCGCCCGGTTCACCTCTCCTTGCCAATAGTCCACATCTCGTCCGGGAGTGGCGAGGGAAATTCCTCCGCATCCGGGGCCAAGGCGCGGAACCGGGAGATCTGCAGGCGGGACAAAGCGTCAGCAATATCGTTATTAACCCCTGGGACATGCCTGGCCTTGAACATGACGTTGAGGCGCAGGCAGCGCAGCACAAAATGGCGCACTAGGTCCATAACCCTGGGCGATTTGGAAGTCTGTGCATTGACAATGTGCACCACGGCAGCATTGTCGCACCAGAAATGCACCACCGAATTAGCCCACTGTTCGCCCCATAGCATCAAAGCCCCCAGAATGGGAAAAAATTCCAGGTATGTGAGATCCCGCAGGCGACCTGTGCCTGCCCATGCCGGTGGCCACCCACCATAGGCCCACTTCCCATTGAAGTACATCCCGTAACCCAGGGATCCTGAGGCATCAGACTGGATCTGAAAATTGGGGGATGCCAGGAGGTCAGACCTCCAAAATGAGACCCCATTAAACTCCCTCAGGAATTGCAACCAGACAAACATGTCTGCCCTGATACCCCGGGTAAGCCTGACTCTGTGGTGGGGCCTGGATAACCCTGCCATGGCGTCACATAAGCGCCGGGCAAAAGCCCTGCCCGGTGCGACCACCCTGCAGGCAAAATTGAGGTGCCCGTGTAGCACCTGCAGCTCCCTCAGGGATGCCTTACGCTTGGCCAGCAATTCCGAGATAAGGGTCACTATCCTAGACACCTTATCACCCGGTAACCTAGAAGCCTGTACTACGGTGTCAATCTCAACCCCCAGGAATACTAATTTGGTCGACGGGCCCTCGGTCTTTTCGGGCGCTAAAGGGACACCCAGTTCCTGCATTAGCGTCTGAAATGTATTGAGGAGACGTGCACACGTGTCCCAGCCCCGTTCACCCCCGAATAAAAAGTCATCCAGGTAATGGGCTACAGACCGGGACCCTGACCTGCGGACGAAAGCCCACTCTAGGAAGGTACTAAAACGCTCGAAAGCCGAGCATGATATAGAGCAGCCAAAAGGCATGGCCTTATCAAAATAATACTCCCCTTTAAATTTAAAACCCAGCAGTTCAAAGTCGCCCGGGTGCACCGGCAAGAGGCGAAAAGCTGACTTAATGTCGCACTTGGCCAGCAAGGCACCCGGGCCACACGAGCGCACCATGCGCAGCGCATGGTCGAACGATGTGTACCTGACCGAACAAAGGTCATCAGGTATCGCATCGTTGACCGATCGGCCGGCTGGGTAGGACAAATGGTGAATAAGGCGAAACTCACCTAGGGACTTTTTAGGCACCAAACCCAATGGTGAAACCTTTAGGTTGGGAAAAGGGGGTACGGGAAAAGGTCCGGCGACCCTGCCTGCGTCTAACTCCTTTTTAATGCTGGCCTCGGCTACCTCCTCCCTTCCCCTGAGGGATAAAAGGTTGGGAGCATCCTGAGGAGATCTATCACCCATAAAAGGGATACGAAATCCCTGCCTAAAACCTTGGATAAGGTACTCCCTGTCCTCCCCCCTTGGGTACGATGCGAGCCAGCGCTCCAGCATGTCCACATTAATTGGGGAGGGGGCCTTTCGGAGAACTAGTTCCATCCGTGGCAGGCTTGCCAGCCCACTGTCCACCCCTCCCTCTGCCTCGCACCCCCCCAGGCTTGGGACAAGCAGAGGCTGGATGGGGACCGGAACATGTGGGACACTCGTGCTTATACCTGCAGTTCTTCCGACTGCAGGAACCATTGGACGAGAAAGTCCAGCACAGCAGGCGGGCTGGAACCCCCTGCCCCGCCATTTGGCGGGTAACCTGCGCTGGAGCTGCTCGCTGGACCGCATGTCCACAATGGTATCTATCCCCCGGGGCAGGACGTGTGGGTGTCATGTACAAGAGCCACAGTCTCTGGCACGGCTCATCCCATCTCATCTCGGGGTGCAGGGGAATCCTCATACGGAATTCCTCATCATATGCTAGCCATGAGGGGCCCGGGAAATCTACCATCGCCCTGTATATGTTGTCCAAATATTGGACCATGGGAATAGCTAGATCCGGCCGCGCCCTCAAATACACCGCCATGTATATCAAATAAGCGGGGAGCCAGTTAGCCCAGGTACGCGGCGGCTTACGGCGGCGTGCCTGCTCCTTGTCCTTCTCATCCTGACCCTCCCTTTCTTCCTTAGTGGGCTCTCTGTTCAGGAGAGAGAAGATATCCACGTACTCCCCTCGCCATATCTTTTCTCTGGTCGCCTGCGCCAAGTGATCACCCAATGGCAGGGAATACCCTGCCGTCGGCAAAGCCGAAAAGGGGATAGCTGGCCTACCCAAAGGGGCATGAGTTAACCCTGCCACCCCAAGGACATTCCCAGCAGTGTAAGAACCAATGCCCACCCCAGCGGGCATGGTGGCAGTAGTTGTCACCGGGTGGGTCGCCAGCGGCATAGCCCCTGCACCACCCGCGCGAGGCCAAGGCCACTGAAGGGTCCCCCCCATATTGGGAATGTGTGTGGATGTACTCGTTTGCACCATATACTCACACGCTGCACCCCCGCGGGCCGCCCCCAACGGGGGTTCCGGCCCACTGGGGGCGTCGGAGCTCACGACCGATGTAGAGCTCATCACCGGGGCTTGACCCGCGCCAGGTTGCTGGCTGGGGAGCTGCGAGGCAGTGGCCGGAGGCGCGCCACCCGCCTGCAGCAGCTCGACCCTCCCCGCCGGCCGTTGTCCTGCTGCCGATAGCGCCTCCAAAGGTACCCCAAAAGGGGCACCTGCCTGACTGGCACGAGCCAAAGACTCCTCCAAGGCCGCAATACGGGCCAGCAAGGTGTCTACAGTAACCATGGGCAAAGAGCCGGCCGGCCCACTTGACCCTTGCATGGGTACAGGTCCCTGCACCCCATGGCCCAGATATGGCCATTGGCCAGGGCCGAAGCCCGGTAGGGCTGGTGAGGAGACCTGCCAAGGCGGGACACCAGGCCACCCCCCGAGGCTAGAGGGCCCCGGGAGAGGCTGGGGTCCAGAAGTAGTCGGCCCAACAGGCTGGGCGGAAGGAGGAGCGGTGTCCACCGCTCGCGGGCCGCGGGCCGGAGCGCCCTCCGTGCCCGCAGGCCACGGAGCAATAGACCCCAAGCCACTAGCCCCGGCCGGGGATGGCAAAGGTGGCTGCTGAGGAGGCGGCACCACGGTCCTCCGACCTGGGTTGCGCCTCCTAACAGCCCGAGCTGAATTCGCAGCAGCCTTCTTTTTGGAAGGCATCTCGAACAAAAAAGGGAAGCTAGCTAGGCAAAATCGACCCAAAAGGCTTCCCGGCAATACCAACGAGCGACGGAGGCGCAGGGAAAAAACTTCTCCGCTCCGTCGCTGAGGCAAAATGGCAGCGCGGCTGCCTCGTGGCCACCCCTTTTATAAGGGAGCTGGCCACGCCCCTAACTACCCGGATTCTCTGTCCTGTGGGGGGGGGGCCCGCAAAGTGCGCGGCGGCCATTTTGGCGCCGCGCTTGCATTTGCAGATCATTGGTAATAAAATAAATTTTACTAAAGCTGAATATGAAGAACCAATATTGGTAGATGGTTTAACTCTTTCTGCTTTTTTCTAAGCTTACACTCACAGAGAAAAAGAGAAAGAGAGTGCATAGGACAGTGATGGTGAACCTTTTAGAGACTGAGTGCCCAAAATGCAACCCAAAAAACACTTATATATCTCAAAGTGCTAACACAGCAACAGGGGAGGAAAGAAACACTCCCATTGGGCTGCTGGGCAGAAGGGCGGGGTGAACTCTGTGCTGGGGGGAGGGAGGAAGTACTCCCATTTGGCTCCTGGACAGAGGGGTGGGGTGAACTCTTTGCTGGGGGAGGGAGAAAATGGTCCTGTTGGGCAGAGAAATGGGGCAAAATCTGTGCTGGGGTGACTGCATGGGTGCCCACAGAGAAGGCTCTGAGTGCCACCTCTGGCATGCATGCCATAGGTTCACCACCATGGCATAGGACTTACATAAAACTGCAGAAAATTTAAATAGAATCCCATGATCACAGGTGAGAGTAAATAAATATTCTAACCGTGTTGCTGGGACCACCCATGAATCTTTTCTCTATTAGCCATTTTAGGGGGAAGTGTTATTGTTTGGCTTTTCCCAGATGTTTGAAGTATTCAAATGCTGTCTGTCCATTTACAGAGAATCACTTTACAAGTAGGTGAATGATTACAATAAAATGGTTAGTCTAAAAATGGGGGAGAAAGAGGTTCAAATCCACACTTGTCCTTTAAACTCATTAGTAACTTCGAATCCATTTAATCCAAACTTGGTGGGTTGTTATAAGGATAAAATTGGAGAGCGAACCATGTAGGCTGTTTAAAGTTTCTTCAAGGAAAGGGCAGATTTACACTTAATAAGATATGAATGCTGTTAATCCTCCATTAAAGAAACCAAAAGGAGGTCTTTCAATTTTACTAATGTGAATTCATTGCCATGATCTTTTCCCGCTGCCTTCTTCCTCTCCTGATAGCTAAAATTATGTAGTTCAAAGAACTTTGTATTCAAGACAGGCTATAACACTATGAAGTAGGTTAGCAGATCTCAACATTCTGACATATTGTCAAGAAAATGATTAGTCCTGCTTATTCATAGTTCCTGGTGCTGCTTAGAAAAACTTCAGAAAGGCTGAGAATACATCCAATATGTCAGGGAGAAACCTGCAGAAGAGAAGAAGCAGGATACCTCTCTGCTTTCATGTTATGTATGACACCAGTCTGCTTTTAGCACTTTGTAAATAATGAAGAATGATCCACAGCACCTTTTGATTACTACTGAAGTCACACAAGCTACTGTTTTATTTACCCTGGATAAAATGCAAGCAGTTTGAAAGGAATCCTGGTTAACTTTTTCAAGTATTCATAACATTTCATCCATTTCCATTTTCCAACCATGTCTCTGGTGATACAACAGAGTCATGCTCTGATATATAAATTGAGTCCATTCTTTGCTCACCTTGTACCTGACCATGGAAGGCATAAAGATATGGGTGCAGACAATAGAAAAATTGTGTGTGTGTGTGTGTGTGGGGGGGGGGGGGGGGGTTGTCGTGAAAATCCATAAGGGTCATAACTATTCTTTGAATTACTTTAGATTCACTTAAGTTACACTGTAGTTTCAATATTCTCTTTAAGGATGAGAAAGGCTCATTCTCTCAGGAAGAGAGGCAATTACGTCATTAACATTCTAATACACACTCAGCACACACCACAGATTAGCACATGATTAAGCTACGTGTTGTCAATCAAAAGGGGAATCCCAGCAATGAGTACATTGCATCACAATAACACCTTAGTATCTCAATAATCAGGACAATAGTCAAAACAATCAAACATTTTACATTTTTCACATTCTAAAGGAAGGAGTGGGCAAAAAGAATATAAAAGATCGAGCGGAGAGTTGTTGTTGTTGTTGTTGTTGTTAATTTATTTATATACCACTTTACTCATCGTGAGACAACTCAAAGTGGTTTAACAACAGGATAGCATATACATAACAATCAATGACAATATATAAATAATAAATATGCAAAAAGAAGAAGCAATACTAAAATATTAAAGTACAAAAGATAGAGGATTACAATAATAATTATCAGCACTCAAATACAGAGAACAAAGTCACTCAGCTAAACTGCCAGATGGTTACGGAGCCAGGGAAAGGCAGCTGCAAGGTCCTGCAGGCATCGGGCACATCATCTTCTTATCCCCGCGGAGGTGGGGGGTCGGAGGAGAGCAGCCCAGGTGCCTCAAATCCCTTGGTCGGTGAAGGAGGCCAGGGAGAGGCAGCTGTGAGGTCCTGCAGGTGTCAGGCATGTTGTCTTCTTATCCCCGTGGAGGCGGAGGTCGGAGGAGAGCAGCCCAGGTACGCAAGGAGAGCACTTGTCATTCATTCACTCTACCAAGGCTATGGAATCGTAAGTCTTGAATGAGTGTGGAAGCCCTCAATATACCAGCTATGAGGTTAGCTAGTTTTGCTTTTATTATTTTACTAGATTTAAGTTAGGTTAGAATAGATTAGCACTCAGCATGCTTATTTTTCATATTATGGATTTTATAATGCTTTAATAAAACTTCAAAAATGTAACAATGGACTCTAGTCTTTGCTGAAGAAGGGAGTCACGGCGCAATGCTTATAACAGGTGCAAGCCGGGTGCATTCTAACATCAACATAACCTTGGAGAGCAAGAAGGCTCAAAGGGGACATTAAATCAAAAGATAAGGGTTAGCTCCAGTGATCCTGAGGGAGTTACTTTCACTTCAACGGCGTGGGAAAGCTTATCAACGGACATTCCATCTTTGAGGTAAAAGTTACATTTTTACACCACCTCACTTTCCCAGGGCTGTACCCTCTCTGCATGTAGTGTGGTTTGGTTTGGGAGTTGGCAACATATAAACAGGACTTTTACTTTGCCACGTTATTAGCTACCACACGTCCTGATGGGGTGCAAGAATGCCATCTTCCCAACAGACACTAGCAAACTGGGCTTGAGGTCTGCGCCGGCAGTAAAACGCACGGAGAGCGGAAGGCCTTGGCCTGGGCCACGAAGCAGCAGAGGTAAAGGGGCAGTGCTAAATTGGGGTAATGTGCACAACCTCAAAACCCTCACCATGTTATCATGCCCCCGAAGCCTCCTCCAGAATCTCCAGCCAGTTTGGGGATACTGGGAGGTTCAGTCCAAAAATGTGCTCTGGGCATATTTTTCTATGAGAAACATTTAAGTGTTACTAGTTGAAGTTTCCTGGAACCTGTAACTTGGCTCTTTATTAGAAACTGGTAAATCAACACTTTAATGAAGCAATAACTGTGTTTAATAGAGAATCATAATCATAACAGTACAATGTGCACATAATAATCCAGAAGCTATAAAAGTATGTTTATAAGCACAATAGAAGTAAATTCTTGCACAAAGTGAGACTAAACAGTATGGTTATTGTTACTATTATTTCTTCTCCACTACTCAGGAGAAGTTTTACATATAACAAGTGAAAGGCTTTCCTATGTCCCTCCCTAGATTACAATCTAGCTTCATGGCTACATGAATAAACATGTCCTCCAACTATGATGCAACCCAACATCACATCTCATCCATGTCTTCTTCCACTGGTCTGGTCCAAGGAAGATTTCTGATTGAGGGCCACAAGCAATTTCACTCCCCTCCACATAAATCCAAGATGTCCAGGGCCCACCAAGATTGGTGAGGTTCTTCTGACACCTGGGGCAGGAAATCCAACCGATCCCTCTTCACAGGCAATAAAAATGGAATAACCTCAAATTAATCAGCATAATTTTCCCCAAATCAGTTAGTGGAAACATAAGCCTCACTCTGCCAAAGGCATGTCCTATACCTGTGATGGCGAACCTTGGCACTCCAGATGTTATTGGAATTCAATTCCAAGAAGCCTAAGCCCCAGTGAATCTGTACAGGCACATTTTAGTTCCGCTTCCAGGAGCGACGAGGGCGGCACAGCACGGGCTGGATGAATCGCAGCAAACCCATTCGTGTGGATTCATGGGGGCTTGGGCTTCTGGGAATTGAAGTCCAAGAACATCTGGAGTGCCAAGGTTCGCCATCACAGCCCTATACTGTGGAAAGAAGTAAAAGCTAGGACTGTGAGGTAAATGCTATGTTCCCTGTTACAAATGAAAGAGGTTCTGAACTTGGAAACTATAGTTCCGGTTGCTACCCAAACCAGAAAGTGTTCTACTCTACTCTATCTTCCTACTAACAGCGAAGTGAAAAGACTGTCCTCATATCCTCTTTTGGAGGTCTTCAAACAGTCTACTGTTACGATTCCTTCATGTAGCACAGTGGTTCCCAAAGTGGGCCCCACAGGCGACTTCAATTCCCAGAAGCCTAAGTCAGTATATTGGCTGATCAGTGCTTTGAGGAATTGACTTAGGCTTCTGGGAAATGGAGTCCAAAAACCAAAGTTTGGGAAACACTGAATTGTAGCACAGGTGTGTTCTGGAGTTGTAGTCCAAAAAAGTAATTTTTCCAAGCTCTGTAGCCTATAACATTACTATTTTCCAGTGCTAGTTTCCAGTGCTGCTTCATAGGATATTCCATTTTACGTCTCTTGTCTGCTGAGGATTTTTTTTTTTTAACAAAAGCGATAACTCTGTGAGTGAGAGAATCGGGGGCATTTGTGGAAAGAAATGAGTCAAGTGATTGATTAAGGTTACCTTTAAATGCATCATATGAAACTGGATCATTTCATATCTCTCCCCCTCCCTCATAATGGTGTGCTGTTAGAAGCAGCAATGGTGATTTGCTTTAGGTAGGAGATAGTTAAGATGCCAGTACCACTCACAGACTGATAAATGGGTCAAAAGGGGAACCCTAGTTGATGATAATAGAGAGAAATGTCCCAGGAGAGGTCTTGGGAAAGGCTGTGAACTGTGCAAGTTCACTCTCCCACTGTCATCAGATCTTAAAAAGACCATTAATTAAAGAGCATCAAACTGTATTGAACACTGTGGCATGCAGATCCCATTAACTAGCATCAGTAATGTCCTCTTCAGATGAAGGGTACAAAGATGTATCACTTTTCTCCAGAACTAGCCCATAACATTTTGCTCCCAGAGGCAAAGGGGCAAATAGCATCCTTCCCAAGCCAAGGGGAAGACTACCAAAAATCAGCCAGGTTATTTGGGTGTAGGATGTGGGAGGAAACATTATCCACAAGTGCCTTTCTCCTACTCCTGACAGTACAAATGCAACCATGACACAATGATGGTAGCTAACATTCCAAAACTAACCTCAAGTTAACTAACCATGTCATAAGAACAGCCTTGCTGGAACAGGCCACATCCCATCCAGTCCAGCATTCTGTCTCACACAGTGGCTCACCATTTGCTTCAGGGTATTCCCAAGGAGATGCCTTCACCTGCTTAGGATTCCCTGGAAATGACATTGAGAGATATCCTGCCTATCTCTCCTACCCGGAGGTTGTCCTTAAGTATCCATAATTATAGCCATTGATACCCTTGTCCTCCATGAACTTGTCTAATCCTTTCTTGAAGCTGTCAAGACTGACAGCTGTCACCACTTCTTCACGTCACTCAAAACCTGGACTTTTAGACAGCTACTTAACTCTGCCTCTTGTAAAGGTAGAGCTAGCTCTGCTTTCCTCTCCTTAAGGAGAAACATCCTATGGTATATCAGAAAGGGAAGCACTTTAATATCAGTATCTGCCTGTTTATGGGACTGTGAACTGCAAAGAATTTCAGACTGCCATCTTAAAGGAAAAAAACCCAGTGTCATCCTCTTTTCCCCCTTAAAATCTAGTCTAAATGTCTTTAAGACTGCTTTCTCCAACCCATTTACACATCACTGGGTGTTGCTGGCAGTGGTGAGGAAACTAGGAGTGTGAGAAATGTTAGTGAAATTGCCAATTTTGATGAGTCACATTGTCTTTGAACATCAAGATAACGTACAAAAATATCCCTGCTCATTCTCAGAAAACCTTGTTTCTAGTGTGAGAATAAGTTAAGATGAGTGTTTCCCCACCCAAGCTTCTGAAGGCTTTGCAATTAGTATAGAACAGGGGTGCCCAAACTATGGCCCATTGGCCAGATCCAGCCCCCAACGCCAATCCATCCATCCTGCAGCACCCTCACTGCGCCTGAAAGCAGGTGGGGGACATACCCACCAAAGCACATGCATGGGAGTGGTGCAGGGGCATTTGTGCATGAATGGGGACATCTGGAACCACTTCCAGGAGTGGTGCGGGGGTATTTGCACATGTGCAAATGCCACTGCACCTCTCCCTGAAGTGGTTCCAGAAGTGCATGTGCAAACATGCCTACTTACAGGGGTGTGGTCAGGGCTGCTCAGCTGTTCCGTGGGCAAAAAGTTTGGGCACCCCTGGTATAGAATGTCTCTGTGCAAAATTAATATAGTTTACTTTTGTGAAACAAGGGGGAAATACAGAGTAGATGTAAAACTCTGTTTCTATCTGTCTGTCTGTCTATCAAATGAATATTGCAAACACAAATTTTTATAAAATGTTTTTATATATACTGTTCTTATATAGCAAACAACAACAATGGTGAAATAACAAAATTGGATGCACCAGAGCAGGAGTTGCTTGAAGAATTAAAGAAGAATTCAAATGTCTCTTTGAATCCAAACAAAAACAAAGTGGAAGATATATTTATCAATTGAAGAAGGTCATCCACAACATAGTGGAATCAGCTCCAGGCCTAGGCCAGATTGGTGGTTTAATATACCTAATTCTATAGACTTCAGCAGCATGTGGAGAGAGAATTACCAGAGGTGCAGGCTGGTTTCAGAAGAGGCAGGGGAACTAGAGACCACATTGCCAAAATATGTTGGATCATGGAGAAAACAAAGGAATACCAGAAACAAGCCTACTTCTGTTTTATTGACTACACCAAGGCATTTGACTGTGTGGACCACAACAAGATGTGGCAAGTAATTAAAGAGATGGGAATACCAGAACACCTCATATGCCTCCTGAGAAATCTGTACATGAATCAAGAAGCAACAGTTAGGACAGAACACGGAATGACAGAGTGGTTTGGAATAGGAAAAGGAGTAAGACAAGGCTGCATTTTATCACCCTGCTTATTCAACCTATACACAGAGCACATAATGTGCAATGCAGAGATGGAGGAATCACAATATGGGATCAAAATTGCTGGGAGAAACATCAACAATCTGAGATATTTTAGTGTATGCAAACCAAGACACGGGACACAGCCTCGGGCTGGGTTAACTCAGGTTTATTGCATCGTGGACAGAGGGAACATGAGGTAATGGCGGATCAATAGCTCTTTATATACAGCAGTAATACATTTGAACGTGGTGCCATGGTAGCCCATTGGCTACTGTCTGCGTGACGTCATTTCAGGTCACGCCCTTCTTGTCCAGGTGTAGGTAGTGGCGGGAAAACTTCCCGCGCTGTTGCCTTTGATGAGTTCGGACCAAGAGAGCTTGGACGCTCGCTGCTGCCAGCTGGTGGTCATTAGCTCGCGTCCTATTACAGGGCTTATATGATACAGCTGAAGGTTACATTGTTGCTATAGGCAAGGTTACATTGACTCAGATACATTTCAATCCATGTGTACAGTAAAACCATCAGAACACAACATCCCTCCCCCCTAGGACGAGACAAAGTCTCGAGCCCACCTTAACACACTCCCCCCCCCCTTATGAGACAAAGTCTCTCAGCCAAGATGGCTTATTTCGAACACGCTGGGGTCTCGGTGCGGGCTGCCTCTCCCTGGGATTGCTACCTTCTCTTTGTCCCCTGGTCTCCTGTCCTGCAATATGAGAGGGAGACTCGTTAGTGACTTTCCGCGGCTCCGCGGCGCTGTTGGGAGGTGTGCTCTTTCTTAGGGAGGAACCGGGGGCACTGGGGGCTAACGAAAAAACCCCTCTTCTCGCTTGGATGGGTGGGGGAACACTCCTGAAAACCCCCCCGGCTCGCCAAATCAAAATCAAAATCACTATCGGGGGCAGCGGTCGCGAACTCCTCTCCCCCTTCCCCGGCCCCTGCTAGAGCTGGCGTATCAAAGGGATATGAGTCGGGGCCGCTGCTTCTGCTTCCTTCCCCCCATGCTTGGGACTGTTGTCCACTGCTGTCTCCCCCTTGGGTTAAGCGGGTGGGGGAGAACCCTAACGCTGAATCCTGTTGCTGAGCTCCACTGACTGGCCCAATCACCCGGTGCCTCAGTTGATCTGCGTGCCTCCTCCAGAGGAGGCCGGTGTTCGTCTCGACCCGGTACGACACTGGCCCCGTCTGTTCTACAACCGTCCCTGGTACCCAGGCTGGCCCTGCGCTGGAATAGTTCCTGCAGTGAACAGGGTCACCGGCAGCGAAACCTTTCGAGACTGCCAACCCCACGTTTTTCCCTTTATCCTCGACTCTCGTTGGGTCTAGCCTGGACAGGAGCGTGGTCAGTTTTCGCCGCATCAAGAGCTCTGCCGGCGAGTAGCCGGATGCCAAAGGGGTCACCCTATACGCTAAGAGGAATTGGCACACTTGGTGATTCAGGTCCCCCGGGCCCATGCGCCGCAGCGCCTCCTTCGTTGTACGCACCAACCGTTCCACTTGGCCATTCGTGGCCGGGTGAAACGGTGCGGACGTGATATGCCGAATGGCGTTTGTCGCCATGAATGCCCCGAACTCAGCGGAGGTGAAACAACTAGCGTTATCGCTGACTAAAGTGTCGGGTAAACCGAACGTGGAAAAGACTCTCCGTAGCCGGCTAATTGTCGTGGCGGAGGACGTGCTTTTTACCGGGATAACCTCCAGCCACTTGGAGAACGCATCCACGACTAGGAGAAACATGGTTCCTCGGAATGGGCCAGCGAAATCTACGTGCACCCTGGACCATGGCCCCCGTGCTGTGTCCCATTCCCTATGTGGAAGACGGGCCGCCTCAGGGCGGGACCCCTGGCAAGCCTCGCAAGTGCCAACCATGTGCTCAATATCCGTGTCCAGCTGCGGCCACCAGAAGTAACTCCGGGCCAGCGCCTTTGAACGAACTATGCCCGGGTGGCTGACGTGCAGCAGTTCGAGCACCCTCGTCCGCAGGGGCGCAGGGACCACCACCCGTTGGCCCCACAGAAGGCACCCCCTCTCTAGGGACAACTCTAGCTTTTTCCTAAAGAACGGGTCGAACTCCGTACTCGGGGACGAACCCGGCCACCCCTTCTGCACCCATGAGCAAACCTTCGCCAGCGTCCTGTCCTTTCCTGTCGCCCTAGCAATGTCGGCTGGCACTATTGGGGGAGCGTCTAAAACCTCAATTAGCAACACCTGGCGGTCCTTTTCTGCTCTCGCCTTTTGGGCGTCCGACAATGGCAAGGGGGATCTCGAAAGCGCATCAGCATGGCTGATCTCCTTTCCGGGCCTGTACTCCAACTCATGTTGGTACGCGTTGAGGAAAATAGCCCATCGCAGCATTCTCGGGGACAGGATCTGCGGCGTGGGCTTGTGCGCCGTGAAAATCCCTAACAGCGGTTTGTGATCGGTCACGATTTTGAACGGGCGGCCATACAAAAAATCGTGAAATTTTTTGGTCCCCGATACGATTGCTAATGCTTCCCTGTCGGTTTGCGCGTAATTCCGCTCCGCTTGGGACAGGGACCTTGAGTAAAATGCTACCGGGGCCTCCCTTCCGTCCTCCAAAACGTGGCACAGCACCGCCCCCACCCCCACCGGGGATGCATCACAAATTAGGACCACAGGCCGTTTGGGGTCGAAATGCGTCAGGATTGCCTCAGATGTTAGGAGTTGCTTTAGCTCCTTGAACGCCCTCTCGTGCTCATCACCCCACATCCACGGCTCCTCCTTTTTCAGCAACCGATGGAGCGGTTCGGCCACGGACGCCTTCCGCGGGAGGAATGTATGGTAAAAATTTAGGAGCCCCAGGAAAGATTGCAGCTCGGTCTTGGATGTGGGGCGAGGGGCCTTTTTAATGGCTGCTACCTTGGATTTGGACGGCTTAATCCCCTCGGGTGTGATTCGGAACCCTAAAAACTCGACCTCTGTTTCGAAAAAAACACATTTATCCTTCCTCAATCTCAGCCCCGCTTTCTCGAACACGGTCAGTACCTTGTCCAACCTTTTCGCTAGTTCAGCCTCACTCCCCCCTGTTATCAACACGTCATCAAAATAAGGCAACACCCCCTCCAGGCCCTTTAGGAGGCGTTCCACGAGCGATTGAAAAAGACCGGGTGCCGAGTTCACGCCGAACTGTAACCGCGACACCTGGAACGCTCCCTTATGTGTAACTATCGTTTGTGCCGCGGCCGTGGCGGGGGTCACAGGAAGTTGCTGATAAGCTTGTGCCAAATCGAGCTTAGCGAAACACTTTCCCCCATTTAGCCTGGCCAAAAGGTGGCTTATCACTGGCACCGGGTATGCATTAGGGCGGATCGCCTTGTTAATTGTACACTTATAATCTGCGCAAATGCGCACCTCCCCGTTAGCCTTTAGAGCCGTTACAATTGGAGTTTCCCACTCCGCGGAATCAACAGGAATAAGAATCCCCTGGCCCACCAGTTTGTCCAATTCCGCCTCTATCTTGTCCTTGAGTGCAAACGGCACCCTGCGTGGTTTGAGTCTTATCGGGCGGACCTCCGGGTCTATGTCGAAAGCTACAGGGGGTCCCTTGAACTTTCCGAGTCCTTTCTCAAAAACGGCGGGATGCGCATCGCAAACCGCTTGTATTGGGTCTCCCCCCACGGTATGCACCCCCCCTATGAACAACCCTAAGGGCTGAAACCACTGTGTTCCCAGGAGGCTACAGCTTCCCCCTTTCAGGACAACTAGGGGCAGTTCCGCAGAATGTCTCTTAAAATTGACCCGAAACTTCCCAACCCCCAATACCGGAATGTTGTTTCCCTGTACGTCCCGTAGTGTGGACCTCAACGCTTTAAGCTTTGGCCGCACGTGGGGGTCGATTTTCAGGAACTCTTTCTGGGGAATTATGGAAAAGGAGGACCCCGAGTCAATTTCCATCTTAATAGGGGCCCCTTGTACTAATACCTCAACGAAGTAATGGGACTGTCCCGCGGACACGCTGAACACTGAGGCGTCGTCCTCGCTGCTGTCCGAGACGCGGCCCACGCCGTCCTGCTTCCTCGTGGTCTGGGCGCCATCTTTGGGCCTTGCTGGACGGTCCGGCCTGGCCGCGCGGTCTTGTGATTGCCTCCGGCCCTCTTTCCGCTTTCTGCACGCCTTGGCGATGTGCCCCCGACGGCCGCAGGTGTAACACTCGGCCTTCCTGAACGGGCATCTCGCGCGCTCGTGGGCCGCTCCGCAACCCTCGCAGCGTCGACCGCCCTTCCGGACCTTCTGGACCTCCTCGCCGTCGCTGCCTTCCGTAGACGACTTTGAGGCCCGCCGAGTCGCGTGCACCGACTGTCCGGCCTTCCCGTGCACCGAATTTTCCGCCTTGCCGGCTTTAGGACGCCACTCACGCCACTGATGCATCTCGTCCACTCCGGCATTCGTGGACTCTGCGGCTTCCGCGGCCTCTATGACTTCGGCCAGCGTGGGTGGCGGCTCCTTATTCATCAAGCTGCGCTGCACCTCCTTGTCTTTCAGGCCACATAACACGCCGTCCCTGAGGATCATCTCCAGGATGTCGCCCCATTTACAGGGGGCGGCGGCTATCCTCATGGCGGCCACGAATGCCTCAACCGACTCGTCTGGCGCTTGGACTCGCCTCCAAAACGCGCTCCGAGCGGGAAACATTGCCCTCGAGGGGCAGAACCGCTCTCGCAGCAGCTTCATGATGTCGCTCGCCTTAAAGTCGCTCACCTTCTTCGGAGCGATTATGCCCACCAGCGTCCGCTTGGTTTCCATCCCGAGCATTCTGGTGAGGATGGCCCTCTTCCTCTCCTCGTCGTCTTGTTTGACTCTGAGTTCCACCAGTGCCGCCTGGAAGTCCATCTCAAGCAGCTCCCAGTCCTGCGGTTTGGTGATGTTGAACCCGCTCTGTGCCCTGGCTGTTCCGTGGGGATCCATCATCCCATCCTCGTCGCCAATTTAGTGTATGCAAACCAAGACACGGGACACAGCCTCGGGCTGGGTTAACTCAGGTTTATTGCATCGTGGACAGAGGGAACATGAGGTAATGGCGGATCAATAGCTCTTTATATACAGCAGTAATACATTTGAACGTGGTGCCATGGTAGCCCATTGGCTACTGTCTGCGTGACGTCATTTCAGGTCACGCCCTTCTTGTCCAGGTGTAGGTAGTGGCGGGAAAACTTCCCGCGCTGTTGCCTTTGATGAGTTCGGACCAAGAGAGCTTGGACGCTCGCTGCTGCCAGCTGGTGGTCATTAGCTCGCGTCCTATTACAGGGCTTATATGATACAGCTGAAGGTTACATTGTTGCTATAGGCAAGGTTACATTGACTCAGATACATTTCAATCCATGTGTACAGTAAAACCATCAGAACACAACAGATATGCAGACGATACCACCCTAATGGCAGAAAGTGAGGAAGACCAAAAGAATCTCTTGATTGGGCTGAAGGAGAGAGTGCAAAAGCTGGCTTGCAACTCAATATTAAGAAAACCAAGTTAATGGCAACAGGCCCGATCGGTTCCTGGGAAATAGATGGGGAAGAAGTAGAAGCAGGACAGATTTTACTTTTTTAGGATCAAAGATCACTGCAGATAGGGATTGCAGCCATGAAATAAAAAGACGACTGATTCTTGGGATACAAGCTATGACAAACCTGGGGAACATAGTGAAAAGCAGAGACATCACATTGCAAACAAAAATTCACATAGTCAAAGCAATGGTATTCCCGGTGGTAATGTATGACTGTGAGAGCTGGACCATTAGGAGAGCTGAATGCAGAAGAATTGACGCCTTTGAAATGTGGTGTTGGAGGAGAGTTTTGAGAGTCACCTGGACAGCGAGGAGAACAAATAGGTCAATCATAGAAGAAATCAACCTGGACTGCTCATTAGAAGGTCAAATAGTAAAGATGAAGCTGAAGTACTTTGGACATCAAATGAGAAGGGAGGATTCACTTGAGAAGGCCTTGATGCTGGGAAAGGTGGAGGGCAAAAGAAGAAGGGGGAGTCCAAAGATTAGATGGCTAGATGGTATTGTAGACACAGTGAGCACAGAATTGGGAGGGCTGAGGAGGATGGTGGAGGACAGAGGCGTCTGGAGGACAATGGTCCATAGGGACGCAAAGGGTCAGAAGTTACTGTGCTACTGAACAACAACAACAATATTCTACTCTGCAAGTATAAAGACTGGGGTACTCTAGTAGTCATCTACTAGGAGACTGAGTTCCAACAGACCAGATGTTCTCTTTTCAAAGTCCTTCCAAACATTCATTCCATCCTATGTGAGTAAAGAAATCAAGGTCACTCTTTACCAATATCAGACTGTATTTAATCTGTGCTATAGAATGTCTTCTGACAGAAAAGGGAATTCACAATTCTGCCATTGTAAGTCCTCAAATTCCGCTCCAGAGTATTGGGTGAAGTGGATGGCAGGTGAGGAAACATAGGGCATTGCAGAGGACAGGGGAATCCTGTTCTATGATATTAAATTTCACACAGAGGTATTGCCAGATGTCTTCTGAGATATTAGGACAAAGACTGATGTAACACAGAATTGCTATACTTTCTCTGGTCTCCTGGTCAAGAGGATAATCTCAGAAAGACTGGAAGAGAAAAATAAGTTTGTTTTTTAAATGCGATATATCTCCACCCATTCAGAATTGTCCAACCTAGCTTGCAGACTAACTGATTTAGTGCAAAGGTACATGTATGTGAGTTGAGCCTGAGTTCCTCTCAACCCTTTGCCTGTCTTGCCAATTGAGTTGTGAAGTATCAATGAAAGGAATTTTTCTGAGCCAATAACCTAACAACCCTACTTCCAGAATTATGCTGGATCTAAGGCATTTTATAAATATGGGACTGAAGTGACTCAAGTGGTTAAGATGCTGAACTCACTGACTGGAAGGTCAGCAGTTCAAAACCCAAGTACTGCATGACAGAGTGAGCTCCCATCTCTGTCCTAGCTCCTGTCAACCTAGTGGTTCAAAAGCAAGAAATTGCAAGTAGATAAATAGGGACCACTTTGGTGAGAATGTAAACAGTGTTCTGTACATTCCGGTGTTGAGGCATGCTGACACATATCTACAGAAATGTCTGCAGATGCAGACAGCGCTGGCTCTTTGGCTATAAACAGAGATGAGCACTGAACCCTAGAGTTGGATAAACTGGCTTTTGACCATGGGCGACCTTTACCTTTACCTAAGTCATTTTATTGGATCTAGAGCATTTTATAGTTTTTCAAACCAATAAATTGAAAATAAAGAAACACACTTGTATTCAGTCCAATAATAAATTGGTTACATTCTTCACTCACTATAAAGACAGCATTTAGAGAAACTACTCTAAGGAAAGAATACTTAATGCATGAGTTTTAAAAGGGATGTAAATGATCATAACTGGTACTCCTGATGATAAGCAAGTTTGTTAGAAAAAGGTTTACATGCTGGAGCAGTTCTGGGCTTTATTGCAGAGTCTTATACTTTCAGCAGCAAATAGCGAAGTCACACAATGCAAGCGCGGCGCCAAAATGGCCGCCGCGCTCTTTGCGGGAGCCCCCCCCCACACAGGACAAAGGCATCCGGGTAGTTAGGGGCATGGCCAGCTCCCTTATAAAAGGGGTGGCCACGAGGCAGCCGAGCTGCCATTTTGCGAAGCGACGGAGCGGAGATGTTTTTCCTCTTACTCCGTCGCTTTTTTACCTTGAGCGGGAAGCCTTTTGGCTGCTTACTTTCCTCTTTTCGGCTTCCCTTAGGTCCGACTGAGATGCCTTCGAAGAAGAAGGCGGCCGCGAGCGCGGCTCGGGCGGTGCGGAGGCGCAATCCGGGTCGGAGGACCGCGGCTGCGCCTTCCCACCAGCCGCCTTTGCCGGCTCCCACCGGGACCGGTGGGATGGGGTCTATTACCCCCTGGCCGGAGGCTGGGGACCCGAGCAAGGGTCCAGTATGGGCTGCGGCCCGCGGCCCGCAAGCGGCGGACGCCGCTCCTGGTGCTCATTCTGGGCCTTCCTCCATCGGGGCCCAGCTCACTCCGGGGCCTTCCAGCCTTGGGGGGTGGTGCGGTCCCCTCCCTTGGCAGGTGCCCACGCCGGCCCTGCCGGGCCTGGGTGTGGGGTCATGGCCATATTCGGGCCCCGGGGTGCAAGGGCCTGTACCCATGCCTGTAACGGGCGGGCCGGCTGGCCCGTGGCCCCAGGCCAGTGTGGAGGCCTTGCTGGCCCGCGTGGCGGCACTCGAGGCTTCCCTTGCTCGGGCCAGCCACGCTGGCGCTCCTTTTGGGGTGCGCTTGGACGCGTCGTCTGCTGGGCAGCGGCAGGCGACGGGACGGGTCGAGCAGCTTGAGGCGCATGGCGCGACTTCGGCCACTGCCTCGCAGCTCCCCGACCAACAGGCCAGCGCGGGTCAAGCCCCGGCGGCGAGCTCTACGGCGGTCGTGAGCTCCGACGCCCCCAGTGGGCCGGAACCCCCGGTGGGGGCGGCCCGCGGGGGTGCAGCATGTGAGTATGCGATACAAACTAGTGCACCTACACATGTGGCTACGTTGGGGGGGGCTTTCCAATGGCCTTGGCCTCGCATGGGTGGTGCGGCGGTACAGCCGCTGACGCACCAACAGGCGACGTCAACCACCACCCAGGGCCCCGGGGTGGGTAGCATTTCCTACCCTGTGGGGAATGTTTTAGGGGTGGCTGGGCTAGTTCAAGCCCCTTTCCAGATGCCCACAGTTTCTGCTGTGCCTGTCTCGGCCTTGCCAACAGCGGGCTATTCCTTGCCACTGGGTGACCATTTGGCACAGGCCACCAGAGAGAAAATATGGCGAGGGGAGTATGTTGATATCTTCTCACTCCTAAACAGGGAGCCCACCAAGGAAGAGAGGGAGGGGCAGGATGAGAAGGATAAGGAACAGGCTCGTCGTCGCAAGCCACCACGGATGTGGGCCAACTGGCTGCCGGCTTACCTCATCTACATGGCGGTGTACCTGAGGGCCCGGCCGGATCTGGCAATTCCGATGGTCCAGTATTTGGACAATATCTATCGGGCGATGGTTGATTTTCCGGGCCCGTCGTGGTTGGCTTATGACGAGGAATTCCGTATGCGAATTCCCCTGCACCCTGAGATGAGGTGGGATGAGCCATGTCAGAGACTTTGGCTGCTGTACATGACGCCCACGCACCCCGCACCAGGGGAAAGATACCATTGTGGACATGCGGTCCAGCGAGTGGCTCCAGCACAGGTTCCCCGCCAAGTGGCGGGGCAGGGGGTTCCAGCCCGACTGCTGTGCTGGACTTTCTCGTCTAATGGTTCATGCAGTAAGAAGAATTGCAAGTACAGACATGAGTGTCCCACCTGTGCGGGCCCCCATGCAGCCTCTGCCTGTCTCAGGCCTGGAGGGACGCGGGGCAGAGGGAGGGGTGGACAGTGGGCTGGCAAGACTGCCGCAGATGGAGCTGGTTCACCGAAAGGCTCCCTCCCCAATTAATGTGGACAAGCTGGAGCGTTGGCTCGCATTGTACCCGAAGGGGGAGGATGCAGATTATCTACTTCAGGGCTTTAGACAGGGGTTCCGTATTCCTTTCATGGGTGATAGGTCCCCTCAGGATGCCCCCAACCTTTTGTCCCTTAGGGGGAGGGAGGAAGTGGCTGCCGCCAGCATTAATAAGGAGGTCAATGTGGGCAGGGTCGCTGGCCCTTTCCCTGCACCCCCGTTCACTAACCTCAAGGTATCGCCCCTGGGCTTGGTTCCCAAGAAGTCACCAGGCGAGTTTCGCCTTATCCATCACTTGTCCTACCCAGCCGGCCGATTGGTCAACGATGCTATCCCGGACGACCTTTGCTCAGTCAGGTATACATCGTTTGACCACGCGCTGCGCATGGTGCGCTCATGTGGCCCGGGTGCGCTGCTGGCTAAGTGCGACATTAAGTCGGCTTTTCGCCTCTTGCCAGTGCACCCGGGCGACTTTGAATTGCTGGGTTTCAAATTTCGGGGCGAATATTATTTTGATAAGGCCATGCCTTTTGGCTGTTCCATATCATGCTCGGCTTTCGAGCGTTTCAGTACCTTCCTAGAGTGGGCTTTCGACCGCAGGTCAGGGTCCCGGTCTGTAGCCCATTACCTGGATGACTTTTTATTCGGGGGTGAACGGGGCTGGGACACGTGTACACGTCTCCTCAACACATTTCAGACGCTAATGGAGGAACTCGGTGTCCCTTTAGCGCCCGAAAAGACCGAGGGCCCATCTACACAGCTAGTCTTCCTGGGGGTGGAGATTGACACGATAGCGCAGGCGTCTAGGTTACCGTGGGATAAGGTGTCGAGGATAGTGGCCCTTATCTCGGACTTGTTGGCCAAGCGCAAGGCATCACTGAGGGAACTGCAGGTGCTGCATGGTCACCTTAATTTTGCCTGCAGAGTGGTCGCACCGGGCAGGGGTTTTGCCCGGCGCTTGTGCGACGCTATGGCAGGATTATCCAGGCCTCACCATAGGGTTAGGCTTACCCGGGGTATCAGGGCAGACATGCTTGTCTGGTTACAGTTCCTGAGGGACTTCAATGGGGTCTCATTTTGGAGGCATGACCTCCTGGCTTCCCCTCAATTTCAGATTCAGTCTGATGCCTCGGGATCCCTGGGTTATGGGATGTACTTCAATGGGAAGTGGGCCTATGGTGGGTGGCCACCAGCCTGGGCAGGCACGGGTCGCCTGCGTGATCTCACGTATCTGGAATTTTTCCCTATCCTGGGTGCTTTGATGCTATGGGGCCAGGAGTGGTCCAACTCAGTCGTGCATTTCTGATGTGACAATGCGGCCGTGGTCCACATTGTAAATGCACAGACTTCTAAATCGCCCAGGGTTATGGATCTAGTGCGCCAATTTGTGTTGCGCAGCCTGCGCCTCAACGTACTGTTCAGGGCCAGGCATGTCCCAGGGGTTAATAATGATATTGCTGACGCTTTGTCCCGCCTACAGATCTCCCGGTTCCGTGCCTTGGCCCCGGATGCGGAGGAATTTCCCTCGCCACTCCCGGAGGAGATATGGACCATTGGCAAGGAGAGGTGAACCGGGCGATTGGCCTGTCACTAGCCCCACGCACCCGTAAGGCGTATCACCACGCAATTAATTCTTTCAGGGCATTCTGTACTCAATTTCAATTGCCAGGAACCTGGCTGATCCCGGTAACCCATGTTCTGCGGTTCATGGTTTACCTGCATTCTCAGGGCCTTGCACCTCGCACCATAGCATCTAAGCTTTCAGCATTGGCTTTTATGGCCAAGGTGGGGGGTCATGTGGACAGCACCTCTGACTTCCGTGTGAGACATGTTTTGGAGGGGTGGGTGCGCGAGCGCGGGCGTTGCCCGGACGACCGCCACCCGATTTCCCCAGGGGTCCTTACCCAGTTGGCCCGGGGCTGGCCTTGCCTCTGTTTTGATGCACATGAGGCAGCCCTGTTCCATGCAGCCACAACGGTGGCATTTTTTGGAGCGCTCCGCATCAGCGAGCTTGTGATGCTGTCTAAGGCGGATGCAAGTCTTAGGGCACTGGAACTCGAGGATGTCTGTGTAGCCAAAGACTGGGCTCAGTTGAGGATACGTTCCTCTAAGACCGATCAGCATGGCGTCGGCAGTGGTGTGCGACTGCTACGGTGTTCTTTGGCAGACATCTGTCCGGTTGGTGCCCTACAGGAATTCCTGGCACTGCGTGGCACGCACCATGGCCCGTTTTTCTGTCACCAAGATGGGTCTCCCCTTACTAAATTTCAATTTTGGAAGGTGACGGGCAAAGCGCTGGCCAGTGTGGGCCTCCCAGGCGCCCGCTATGGCACTCATTCATTCCGTATAGGGGCGGCCTCGACTGCTGCGGCTTTTGGGTACTCAGGGGCTGACATACGTAGCATGAGACAGTGGGGATCGCAATGTTTTCAATTTTATGTGCGCCCACTCCCCCCGTGAGTACCAACCCGGTCACCTTACCTACTTTCCCTCATTTTTTCCTTTACAGACCCGGGGTGTCGTATTACACCGGTGACAGTATGGCTGGTGGGCCATAGCTACGTGCACAGGGCAGCGCGTTATGCTGCGGCGACAGAGTGGGGACCCCGACTGGGACTGGGTGCATATGCAAGTCTCACATGGCATGGTAAGCCCGGGATGTTATGGCGGGAGCTGCTGCCTTTCCTTTTTTCAGGCCAGAATGCTGACCCGCCTGACATTCTGATCATACACCTGGGGGGGCAATGATTTGGGCCAGGTCACCGGCTTATCGCTGAAGCATGCGATTTGCGAGGACCTCGCCTACCTGCATTACGTCTGGCCCGCCACAACCCTTGTTTGGTCGGACATGGTCCCGCGCCATTCCTACAGAGGAGGTGTTGACCTCCTGGCTCTTGACCGCGCTAGACGCATGGTGAATAGGGCAGTGGCGCGTTTCCTTGTCGACAGGGCTTGGGGGAGGGTCAGTCGTCACCCCGCTATTAGCCTCCAAAGTTATGACTTGTATGCAGGGGATGGGGTCCATCTGTCGCGAGGAGGTATGGACCTCCTGTTGGGTGATTGGCGAGCAGGCCTGTTGACCGAGCTGACGGTCTGGGGGGGCGTCGAGCCTTCTTTGAAGCCCCTCCGTGTGGCGGGTAGCACTGGTAAGGTAAACATTATGACCCACAGGTATCCGGCAAGTTCGCAATTGACTGGACAACACTAGACAGGCATAAGTTGGTTAAACGTTGTCCGGTCAACGACGAACTAGGCGACGGGGTGATGGCTATAGCTAGACAGCATGCATCACCCCGTGATTTTACGGATACGCGTCAGAGGGTGGGGTCATTAGTTAGATATTGACTACGGTCAACAATTTGTTTGTTGTCAACAAACAAATTGATACAAATGGATACATTGTAGCAATTGCCGTTGGCAATTTTGGGTGGTACCTTACCAGTGTTACTTCGGCCTGCTTGCCTTAAGAATTATGATTGGTCAATTACCAATAGAAATTTATAATTCGGACTAGGGCATGAATCAATAAATGTGGCCCAATGCCGTTATCCACTTTCATTGGTGTCTGAGTCCTTTATTGGGGGGTGCGCCTGCAATTAGAATTGGTACTTTTTGGCACTAGCTGGGTTTGCTGTACAATTATACGCAGAAGACCAGACTTCTTCCCTCTTAGCTGAATCACTGGGAGTTGTGCCAGGAATTTGAGATGAGGACAACAGTTCCTAGTCTATCTGTATTCCTTCAGATTCTAGAAATAGAGTTCTCGAAGTGTCTATTGTCTGTGGATACCTGATGCTCTACTAGTGTCAAAGCTAAGTGGGAGTGGATTTGGCTTCTGCTTGAATGCACTAAAGACTCCAAGTAACTCTTTCTTTTCCTTTGTTTGTTTCTCCCTCTTTCAGAAGGAAAATCCATTTTTGATCTGCTTTGATCCACAATTTCCAAAGTAGGTAATTGTTTATTTCCATGGATGAAATCACTGGAGCTGTACAAACAACAAACTATGTGTTGCAGGAATCAGCAGGGGCAGAGATAGCTGTTAAATGCTTGCACAGAGCTCCAACAGCAGAAGCGACCTTTTGTCTAAGGTGGCATCATCTGGCAATTTCCAGTGAATGATGCTCCTCCCACCCACCCCTCTCCACATTGACAAATCACAGGGTTTATTCTTTATGTTTAATCTCTTGTCGTTATTGTAATTGTAAAGATTTTGTAATGTGTTGTAAACTGCCAGCCCAGAGTGGGAGAATATCCCAGATGGGTGGGATATAAATGAATGAAGGAATGGATGGATGGATGGATGGATGAATATTGCTTATCCATGTCAACACTAACTTGAAAGTGTTTTAACAACAACAACGGCAACAGCAACAGCAGCAGCAGCAGCAGCAGCAGCAACAACAACAGAGCAGCAGGCAGCTAGTTGAGGGAAACTGACTCTCCCACAAGCCCATTTGGATATAATCAGACAACCAAGCAAAAAACAAAAGTGAAGAAAAGCACGGCCAACTAATTGGAGCAAATTTAAACCACTCCTGCTGATTGATCTTAAAACAACACAAAAAAATATGATTCCACTTTGATTTCCCCCACATTGAACTTTGTACCACATAGGTGCTGAGTTTTAATTTGATCCCGTCTGAGCCAAACCAATTGCAAAGTGCTAAGTGAATAATCAATGTAGATGCACGCCTGTGTGTGTGTGTGTGTGTGTGTTAAAAAGATCAATAAAAGTCCTAATATAGAAAATGAGCAATATTGCCATCAAATAGGATGTGTATGAACATTACTGTGGCAAAATCAGCAAAGCACCCCTCATTCAAAGTCATTGGGTCTCTCAGTTTCAGTTTTGTTTTTCAAGGATTCTCCACTCATGGTATCATCCCATTCAGTCAGGGACCATCTAATGCAGGGGGTGCCCAAATTCTTCCAGCTGCTGGCTGGTCACGTGGTTCCTCCCACTGGAAACAGCGAGGGCTGGATAAATTGGTGTCAGGAGCCAGATTTTGGCCCAGGGGCCATAGTTGGGAACCCCTGATTTAGTGCAGGGGTCCTCAACCTTTTAAAGCCAGGAGCTGGATCATGCCCCCTCAGACAGCTTTTGGGCCAGACTGGTGCCATCGCTGCCACCTCCTTTCTTGGTGGTGGCGGCAGTGGGACCACCTCGAGTCCCCACAGCCTCCAACACCTCCACTGAGGTGGTAGGACCACCTCGAACCACCTACAGTCCCACACACACTGCTTCCCAGCAGGGCTGTAGCCAGGATTCTAGATTGGGAGGGGGGAATTTTTCAGGAGGGGAAAAAATTCAGTAGCGGCAACAATGTCACACTCACATATATAGCATTGGCATCCTGGGGTGGGTTGGGGGGCAGGCTGTTAGCTTAGGAGGTTTGTACCCCCCCACCCCCCCACCCCGGCCCCCCTGGCTATGGCCCTGCTTCCCTGTTCACCATCTTGGAGGAGCTGCATGATACAAAATCATCTGGCCTATGCCCTTGTTCCAGCTGCTGCTTTCGCTTCCACCACTGCTGCCGCCACCTGAATCCTCCCCTCCACTTGGCTTGGTGTATC
Organism: Bradypodion pumilum; assembly: GCA_035047305.1. NCBI lineage: Eukaryota > Metazoa > Chordata > Lepidosauria > Squamata > Chamaeleonidae > Bradypodion > Bradypodion pumilum. The sequence continues at coordinate 89,609,756 of JAWDJD010000001.1, forward strand.
CCTGCTGGCGCTCCATAGCAGGGCAGCTGTTGTAAGGCTTAAAACATCCACCCTACTATGGAGTGCTGGCAGGGACATGCCAAGCTAAGCGGAAGGGACAAGGATTCAGATGATGGCAGAAGCAGCAATTGGAGCGAGGGCTCAGGCTGGATGAAATGGTGCCATAGGCCAGATCCAGCCCACATGCCATAGGTTGAGAACCCCTGATCTAGTAAGCTTGAAGACATCAGCTCATGCGGCAATTGCACAATGGGCTTGTGGTCAAGGGGGGGGGGATCCAATACAGAGGATAGTGAGTATTATGCTCTCTTCGTGGTCAGCTGGGTGTTGGAGGAAGGTTGAGTGCAGATGTAGCAGCGGTTTTTTGTTTGTTTGTTAAGTCAGCCTAGTTTTCTCTCCCCTTTTTACTATGCATATACACATATATATTTCATGTAGGTCTGATCTGCCAACAGAATGCTTGTTTGGGTTTCTGTATGGTAAAAATGGGCCGCTCATATATAAAAAGACTCTTCTCTTTTAGCTCTCCCCTGGATGAGCCCAGGGGATTTTTGTGTATGTTTATAGCCTGGTGGTGAGTTGACAGCTGTCAGGTTTGAAATCTGTTTCCTCCCCTGGTCTGGCAAAATCCACATTTGTTGATCTTTTTGGACACAGGGATGGTTCACTTTGTTTGCTCAGCTTTTTCCTGGTGGAGGTGGCAGTAGAGAGTAAGTATTGCTTACACTGGGGAGGGATTCTCCAAAGCACTGACAAAGATGAATGCACTAAGGAGCTGGTGCTTGCCCATGTGGTCATGGCACATTGTATGCCGTAGGAACCACACGGGGTTGAACAGAATTCTATTCTTTCTCACTGTTGGCATACATTTGTAAATGCATGCACAGCCATTGTGTCAGGTCATCTGGGGAATAATAGCTATCTACATACCTCATCCAAGATCTCCATTCATTTTTGCCCTCTCCAATTGATCTAGCTTAATTAATCTAGCTTTTTAATGTGTACCATTAGGCAAGATGGGATGGGATATTACACCTCCACTGGTTTCATGTAGGGACTGCAGTTGCTTAGTGGTTAAGACACTGAACTTGACGACTGGAAGGTCAGAAGGTCAGCAGTTCGAGACCCAAGTGTTGCACGAGGGAGTGAGCTCATATCTCTATCCCAGTTCCTAGCATTTTGAAAGCAAGAAATTGCAAATAGATAAATAGGTACCACTTCCATGGGAAGGCAACAGCATTACTTGTGCTTCAATGTCTAGTCATGCCCATCACATGACCATGGAAATGTCTGCAGATGCAGACAGCACTGGCTCTTTGGCTGTAAACAGAGATAAGCACCACATTTTAGAGTCAGACGCGACTGGCTTTCAAGAAAGTTAGACCTTTACCTTTACCTAGTTACATGTAATATTTTCAATCTCTTGTCTGAGTCAATCATGGAAAGAAATAGTGGGCACCATTCATGATGCTGAGTGTAGTGGAGAGAGGGGAGGACCAGAACTCAGGAGACCTGGGTTTGAATCCCCATTTGGCCATAAAAAATTCACCCAGATTGGTTGGAAGGTAGCACTGGTAAAAACATTCTTAAATATTGCACTTACCATATTTACTGGCATATAAGACCCACTCCCCCCCATTTAAAATACAGTGGAAGAATGGAGTGCATCTTGTACTGTATATAGTGGCCTATAGTGGGCTATTTTGAAAATAATGGGGTGAGTCTTATACTCTGATGTGTCTTATACACCAGCAAATACGGTACTTTGAAAACCCTGTAGGGTTGCTAAAAGTCAGTTCTGATTTGATGGCATATAACACACACATATGCATTTTAGAATTGCTCTACCACATTAATTCAGACGAGTCTCATTTTTGTGAGTGATTTTGTTTCTGCTGAAAATCTCTCTGTGGCTTTGCCATACATTTTATCTTCTTATATAATCCTTATTTTAAAATGCATAGCTGCATTTCCACTTAAGCAAGACAAAACAGGCAATCGAACATCCATAAGAGTTATGTGTGATGAAGAATGCAGAAATTGTCAAGTGCCACAGACATTCACAACTCATAGGAATAATGGCTTCATTTCATATAACCCATCACAGTGAACTGAATCATGCCTCCACACATGTGACAGAGGTATTTGAGTTGTGTAACAGTGACATCTAGTGATTCCTCTAATAATGTAGGAGCCGTGTACTTTCCATGCTGATATACCTTTTGAAAAATTGAATATATTTGCATTTTGACTGTTAATGGAGCTGGAACTATAGGGAATTAATTTACTGCCTTCTGAATATTATGTTCAGAACCCAGGTGTAGGGGAGAGGAGGACATCACCTTCTGCTCCCAACCCAAAACTACTCCTGCTATGCTTAGTTGCATTCCTCAGAACAGCTAGAAGTAAAGGAGAATGAATGTCCTCAGCAACAATGTATTCTTATGAACTAACTATGATTAATACAGAGTATTTGGTGCCATCTTGGTATTAGGAGCCATCTTAGTGTTGAACAGGCAATTAAGAGCCACTCACTTTCCAAAGACCTGCTTTCAGTGTTGATCAGGCTAAAGGTACTGTTTTCTTGATTTCTGTTGTATTTACTACTTTCTGGGTGGTGGCTATGGGGACTAACATGATGAGTACTTCCACTTCAAAATTTAGCAATGCCAACTTCTCCTGAGTGAACATCTTGTGCAAGCACCTGTGTGCAGGCCAAAGAAGGTTGTTTATTGTGCGTTGTCAAGTTGATTTTGATTTACAGTGACTGTTTCCAGGGTTTTTAAGGTGAAGAATACAAAGAAGTGGTTACCACTTCTGGGAGGGAACTTGGGATTGTACAGGTTGTCCATGACTACACAACCTGGCTCTTTTCCCAATTTCTGGCTCGGCAACCAAATACCTAAACTACTGAACTATCCAGCTAGTTCAAAGAAGGGTAAGGCAGAAGCATTACTGGTAATTATTTTTGAATTTCTGTTGGTCTGAGATACTTTAACCGGGATACTTTGCCTCAAACCTCATTGAAATTGTTGTAAAAAACATTTGCCATTCTGACATCACTCAGTGATTAAGGCATGGGTGCCCAAACTATGGCACGGGGGCCGGAAGTAAAACATGCCATAGTGACTGGCTCCCTGAACCACTTCACCAGCCCACGGCCCGAAAAGTTTGGGCACCCTTGGATTAAGGCAAACTCCAACAGAGCTATGATAGATAGATGATTTGTTATGTCTATGACTGTGAAGTACAATATTATGTCTCTAATAAAGACGTCAGGAACATCCTATTACAGATTTTCAGACAGAGGGTGACATAAGATATATTACTCAAGGCATTCAGGCATGCAGTATACCTGTCAATCTAAAGAACAACTTCACAAAAACCTGCAGTTCTGAAATATTCTATCTCCTTTGCTATTTAGTTCTCTGTCTGTTCACCCTAACATTTATTCTTTTGCAGTATTTTTGCTTAAGGCAGTCAATTACTATACTCTCTCTCTCTCCCCCCCCCCTCCGGGAGAACCCCTTTCCATAATTCATTTCACTGCTATCTCGTTTATCATTTTGCTTTTGTATCAGGGATTGACTTTTTAAAAAATCCATGTGGATTCTTTTTCTAAAGAAAGGCTCATTTGTTCACTTTGGGAGGTACCATCTGGTTTCAGTTTATCTAGGAATGGAGAGCAAAGGCTTTCAAAGTGAGAATGGAAAAGCTGCTCACAGCAACAGAACTGGGGGAAACATATTTGCCGAAACCAGCCCGATGCATTTTCTTTCAGCCTAATCCAAAACACCTGCCAGAGTGGTCTTGCTCACACCTGGACAGAAGGGACCTGAACAGGTCCACTGCCCGAGGCCAGGAATAGTCTTTCACTGTCTCGTTGGGGTGTCAGGAAGGAAACCTTTGCCCTCTGGTGGTGACATAAATAAATTACTATAAACCTGTGAGCCTGAAAAAAGAAGCTTGAGCCTAAAATGATATTATTTTTAAAAGAAATTCATAAATCAGTATTTATTTCAAACCAAGCCAAGATAAACCTCTAATTTAGAAAGGTTCATTTTCTGAAGTTCTACTTATTTAATTGAAAATGTATGCAGCTGACTTAAGTTAGAGAACTAATGTGGGGTACCAACAGATAGTGTTATACCAGGGGTTCTCAACCTTTTAAAGCCAGGGGCCATTTCATGCCCCCTCAGATTGTTGAGGAGCTGAACTGGTGGTCCCGCTGCTGCCGGTGTGTGTGCTTCCCTGCTTTCCGGCTTGGAGGAGCTGCATGGCGTAGGTGAAGGAGGGGTCCAAGCTGTCCTTCTCACCCATGTTCAGCCAGAGTGGCTCCCAGGAAAGACATAGGTGGCTACATGCAGCCGCCGTTTCTGCCACTATCAACTCAATCCTTGTCCCCTCTGCTTGGCTTGTCCCTAATGGCGCTCCGTAGAGGGCGGACGTTGTAATGCTTACAACATCTGCCCTGTTATGGAGCGCCATTAGGGACATGCCAAGCCAAGTGGAGGGGACAAGGATTGAGGTGGAGGTGGCTGGAGCAAGGGTGTGGGCCAGATGATTTGATGTCACAGGACAGATCCAGCCCACGGGCCATAGGTTGAAGATCCCATGTTAGACTAAGGTTTAGGAGATCCGGGATCAAATCCACTCTCAGTCATGGAATCTCCTTGGGACATTTCAATAGTAAACCACTCTTTGAACATTTCACTCCTCTTAAAAACTCTGTTAAGGTTAAGCAACTTAACAGCAAGTAACAGCTGAAGCCAAAATTACACAAAACGGCTGAACATCATTGGAAAAATGAATATTTATTTATACTATCTATTCTATTTATTTTAGTTCTATGTCCTTTTCTGCCAGTTACAAGACCCAAGGCAGTTTATTAATTCTTAAAGGACAATTCAGCTAAAATTGTGATGAATTATTCCAGTAAAGAACAATTAAATTTCTATTAGCATTAAAATAATCATATAAAACAACCTTGAAAACAAATTGGAACATATCTAAAAAATATGCATCACCCCAAATTAAAACTATTCACTGCCCAAGTAGCTGTTAAAAGCCTACCTAAGAACTATTAGATTCATTTGCCACTTATTTTTCAGGTTGAGGGCATTCCACAACCTGAGGGCAGTTAAAGAGAAAGTCCTCTCCCCATATCTCCACTAAATGTGTTGAAGAGGGCAGTGAGGCTGAGAGAAGGGTCTTCACTGTAGATCTTAACAGCTGAAAAGGCTCATATGGGAAATACAGTCTTTCAGATAACCATATAGAACAGTGATGGTGAACCTTGGCACTCCAGATGTTCTGGAACTTCAATTCCCAGAAGCCCTGATCAGCAGGAATGCTGACTTGGGTTTCTGGGAATTGAAGTCCAAGAACACCTGGAGTACCAAGGTCCACCATCACTGATATAGGACTTAATAACCAACACTTTTGTCCTTTTTAAGAAGAAAGATGGGGTAAAATATTTTAAACAAACAAACATGCTGGCAAGGAGGCCTTTAGTATGCCACATACCCACTTAGTCAGTCCTACTCTGGTTGCTTTTATAGGCCAGGAAGGGTAAAGATCAAGCATGTATGTGGGTTAGTTTTGTGGATTATAATGCACGAAACTCTCCTAACCAGTATTACCAATGACCTTTCTGCCTGGGATAGTCTGGGGGCTGTATTCTTTTTTTAAAAAAACTTTTTCAAGTTCTGTTCTTAATCTCATTACTCCCACAGATCTTCAATAAGAGTTGAAAACTATTTTCTGATTAAGTCGAATTACTTCTTATGAAGGTTTTCACAGTGGTAGCTGTGTTAGTTTGTGCAGCTATACCAGACAAGGAGTAAGGTAAAATAAAGCCCCCTTCCCCCCAAAAAAAATCACATTAAAATATAGCAGTTAGTCGTTCTTTCTTTATTTGTGTCAGATGCACCACCAGCATTTAATGAATACAAAGCTAAATTAAAACATCTAAAAACAAAATAGAATTAAAAAGGGCTAGATGACATCAACCCAATATCATGCCACATCAACAGCATTTTCTCTTGCCAACATAAGGTCCTCCTCAGTGCACGTTGAGGGGCATTGTGTGAGTTGTATCATATGGAAGATAGTTAATACTTCTCTGCATTGATACAGGCTGTCATCTACAGTGAAACCCCACTTTCTCAGATTAGCCCTTGATCTTCCTACTCCTGCACGCAGTCTATTTAAAGCTTTCCACACAGGCTATGGTTATTGTTGGCCAGGCGGTAGAGAGTCATGTGGTTCTCTCCAGTTATCTGGTAGCTGCTTGTTCACCTTCCATAGTTCTAAGGAAGTCTGTGGGGGCTGGTTGTTTGGAGGAGCAGAAGTTGTAAGGAAGCTATGCGTTGATTTCAGTCGCTGCTTTGGTGGTTGGTGATCAAATAGCAGGTGTGTTTCCGTGGATCTTGCTTTGACCCACTCTTTCTGAGCAGCACTTGCTCAACAGAATTTGAGCCAGCTAAGCAATGCACTTAGCTAGTGCAGTTAGTCGTTAAGGTGCCTCAACATTTTTGTCTTGGTTTTGTTTTTACTTTTTGTTTTGTTTTTTCATGTGTGAGGCAGTGGTGGGAAATTATAACAGGTACCACTCCATTTCCAGCCCTGATCAGAGTGGGTTGATAGCATTTAGAATTTTGCCATTCCTTTCTCTACCCACCCACCCTGCCCCCAACAGACATTGATACGACTGTTCAGCCCATCCTTTACGCATCCTTCTCATAAATGACATTTAAATATCCACTCTTCCCACATCCACTAGTTCAGATTCAACTTCTTCAAAACTGTACAAAAACTGTACCAAAACCTGAAATTACAGTTCAATCTTAAAAGAGGCTCTGATCTGTCTAATGCAGTTCTCAACCTTTTAAAGCTGGGGGCCGGGTCACGCTCCCTCAGATAGCTTGGTTGGCCAGATGGCCATTTTACCCTTCCTCCACTACATGGCACTTGCTGGTGTGGTGGAGGTGGTGGTGGGCCACATGAAATGGTGCCATGGATCACATCTGGCCCACGGACCATAGGTTGAGAATCCCTGGTCTAATGAGTGTGATCCTTTAGAAAATGTTAATTAAAAACTACAAAAAAATAGACCTCAGAATACACATAATCCTGGATTTAAACTGTTGTGAAATGTGCCTTCTCTTGAGCAACTATCATTCAGTAGAACTCCAGTGGCATGGTATTTTTCCACACTCAGATTGCCTTTTTGACAGCAATTTCAGTTTATGTGTAAAAAGAGGTAGTGGGAGGAAATAAATAAATACCACACAGAGAGAAATATGTGATTTCTCTCCTTCGCCTGGAACACAGCCATCAGTCACGTCGAACCATCTGTTTAAGTTTAATTATTTCCTTCTGTTACTGGTTTCCTCCTAACTCTATTAAGGAGGTCGAAGGTGGATTATTATTATTATTATTATTATTATTATTATTATTATTATTATTATTATTATTATTATTATTATTATTATTATTATTATTATTATTATTATTATTATTATTATTATTATTATTATTATTATTATTATTATTATTAATTCAATTTATACCCCACCCTACTCAGTACATGGCCAACTCAGGGTGGCTAACAACATATAAATGACCCCAAGGCAACCCAAGGGGTTTACATATAGGATACAATGTTCAAAATACAATAATAAACACAATATTCAGAAAAAAATTCCACATAGCCCATGACCTAGATACAGTATTACAGTTAAAATATAAAGCAAAAACAATCCACAGTAATACAAAATATCGGCACCACATCAAAAGAATGTATCAATAATTACAACTAGAATTACAGGAATGAAAACATCACACAATATCAACAAATTACCGATATTACAGAAACAGAAGGGAAAAACCTCATATAAGAAGCCCCACAAAAATCCGACAGCAACTGAGCCATGGCAAAAAACAAAGTCAATCTACCGCTCTTATCCTCCTCCCGGCTGATAGAGGGGCCAGGAGAGCACGGCAACCCAGCTGTTGCAGCGTCTTTGAGCTCCCCACAGCCTCGGGGAGCTCCTTTTAACCTCCCAATGGTGACGGGGCCAGGAGGGTGCGGCAACTCCGGCGTCTTCGAGCTAGTATGTTTGGTATAACCTCACAAGAAATAGCTATTTCTTTCTTCTTTAGAGAAGTGGGCTGTGAGATAGAATATGTAGCCTATGTTCAACTTCTTTGTATAAAATCTGATGTGAAATTGTTAATGACTCCTGAACAGTAGCTTCTCAAACTCCTGAACAGCAGCTTCTCAAACTCATGAATTAATTCAATAAATCATACAGAATCCTTAGATCGCTTGAAGATTACTTCCCAAATATATGGTATATGAGGCCAATTTGCCCTAAATTAAAAATTAAGCCATCACTAAAGAAAAGTGGTTCAAGGCTTGAATGTCTAAAATAAATAGAAGTGAAGTGATGGTGAACCTTGCCACACCAGCACTTCTTGAACTTCAATTCCCAGAAGCCCTGATCAGCAGGAGTGCTGACTTGGGTTTCTGGTAATTGAAGTTCAAGAACACCTGGAGTGCCAAGGTTCACCATCATGGACTGCCACTCAGTTCTGCAACTTTGTGCACAACAGATAATATCTACAGTGGCTTCTGTTGGGGCAATTTCCCTCCCAAAACTATGCTGTTTGTGTAGTTACGCAAGAGGATTTTAGGCTACATCTCACATATTCATGAAATATAGGCAGACACAAGAGAAAAGTAAAGAGATGGAGGAATATTTTTAGTAAGGTACCATCAAGTCACTTCCATCTTTCTGTGGACTTTGATTCAGTGAACCACAGTATAATTCTGAGAGGTCTATTGAGTTTGGGACTTGGTGTGCCATTCTTTTGTTGCTACAGTACTTCCTTAAGGGGTGCTCCCAGAGTACAGGTTGGGGAGGCAATATCCACCCCTTGGAACCTCTGTTATGATCTATTACACAACTGTATCTCTTCTTTTCTTCATCTGCAGGTGATGCAGTTCAGGTTTTTGAGCACTGTCTGGTGGTAATAATGACTGGATAATGGCCAATAAACTGAAAATGAATCCAGATAAGATTGAGAGTCTACAGTTGGGAGAAATATCAGACCAATTGAAGGGACATCCACCTCATCTTGATGAGGCTACACTTGTCTCTGAAGGATTGGAATTGCAGTTTGGACCCAGATTTTTGCACCCAGATTTCTTTATGGAGGCAGAAATATCTATTGTAGCCAAGAGTGCTTTCTATTAAATGTGTGCCCCTACCTGAAGAAGAGAGGCCTCTCAACACTGGTTCATGCTATAGCATACCTGTCAACCCGCGGCTCCGGAAAAATGGGACCTGCGCACATCGCTTGTGTGCAGGTCGCGTTCCACGCATGCGCGGAAAGGTTTTACCCCTTCCACGCATGCGCGGAAGTGCTATGCCGCTTGCGCAGCCCTTACACAAGCGACGTAGCACTTCCGCGCATGCGTGGAAGGGGTAAAACCCTTCCGCACATGCGCGGAAAGCATTTCCCCCGCTGCCAAATTACGGGGTTTTGGCAGCGGGGGGCATGTTATGACGTCAATCGTCGTCAATTTACGGGGTAATCCCGGCCAAATCGGGAAGGTTGACAGGTATGGCTATAGTAATCTCCAAAATAGTTTACTATAATACTCTCTATGCAAAGCTGCCTTTGAAATCAGTATGGAAATTTCATTACATCCAAAATACAGTGGCTGGACTGACCACAGGTACCAACAGGTATGAACACATATCACCAGTCTTGGCATATCTCCCTTGGCTTCCTGTTAGTTTCCATTCTCAGTAAATGGAATGGTCACCACCTCTAAGTCTCTTAACAGTTTAAGACCTTAGTACCTTTTGGAATTTAACTTCTACAAAACAGCTACGTATTCTACCCACTCTTCAAAATCTATTATGTTTAAAATGGGAATATAGAGAGAGGCCAAAAGAGTGAATTCCAGAAACTGGGCCTTTTCAGTTGTGACCCCAAAATTCTGAAACAAATTTCCAGAATAGGTTTGCCACGCATCTTCCCCCTCCGTTTGTCTAGTCAATGAAACCGAAGTAGCCATTTTTGGGTAGTCCCTTGCTTTCTCCATGATACAGTGAATGTTGGTAATCTGATCTCTAGTTCCCCTGCCTCTTCAGAACCCAATTTGTACTTCTGGTAGTTCTCAATCCATGTGCTGTTGAAGCCTAGCTTGTAGGATCTTGAGCATGATCTTGCTAGCATATGAAATGAGCACAATTGTATGAGTTTGAGCATTCTTTGGAGTTGCCTTTCTTTGGAATTGGAACATAAATTGACCTTTTCCAGTCCTGTGGCCACTGCTGCATTTTCCAAATTTGCTGGCAAATTGACTGCAGCACTTTAACAGCATCATCTTTTTAGGAGTTTAAATAGCTCATCTGGAATACTGTCATCTCCACTAACTTTGTTGTTAGTAATACTTTCTAGGGCCCAATTGACTTCACACTGTTATCTGTCATATATTAGCACACAATCCCCCTCCCCCAAACTCCATAAGCACTTAAACAGCAAAGGTAATATGGGTGCAACTAAAGGAGAATGAAAGCATAGAGTTTGAGCAATATAGTATGGGGGCACAATTTTTCAGGTTCACCAGTAGATGGTAGTGTAATATATCTTATTAGTCAATTAACTTTATTTTTCTCAACCATATACTTTCAGTTTTGTTTGACCATACTGTATTTGGCTTTTCTGTTGAAACCATGTTGTGCAATTTTACCAGAAATCTGTTTTACATTAAGGCTTTTTCATGAAATTCTCTGTGTGAGGCTGACTGGTTTTCCCAGCAGTGAACGTTCATTGCTTTAAAATAACAATAAGTAACAGTTTTGCTGAGGTGATCTAACCTACATTCTCTGGAACACATTTCCTCACCTCCAGTATTAATGAACTTTATTTGTATTTTTAGAAGAGCTTTTGAAATTGTTACAAAGGTGTGTGTTTACAATGAGGTAAACCAGTCTTCCTTCAGAAGAGAAACATGTCCATTTTAACACAATCCACCATAAGCCATATCTTTACTATTGATTTGGGGGTACACAGTGTACCCTGGGCAATGGCCACCTTGTGCTTACTAATCTTTCTCACACTATGTTGGACAAAAGGAACTGCAGAATGAACTACTCACCAAAAAGCAGATTCGTTTTGGCACTTTCACATTTGGAGGAAAAAGAAGTATTAATTTTTTAAAATATCTTGTTTCTCCCCCCCCCCTTTTTTTTCCCCTTTCTTTCTTGGTCACTATAAGATAAACAAGGATTTGTTTTTATGTCTTCTTTTCTTTGCTTTTTTGACCTTTCTATCCTTTCCTTTTCACTGCACATCAACTACAGAAAACAATGAAAATGAAGTAGAATAGTTCTTCCTAACTAAAATTGGTGGGCAGAATAGAGAGTTATCACTTATAATTGTACCTCTGTTTATGCAAGAACTAGAGTTCCCTTTTTCCCTAATGAAAGCTAGGAATATGGCATATTTCCTCCCTCAAAATGTTGTGTGTCCCTTCCCACCCTTCCAATCTATTGTCAGGCCTGTCACTGGGATACAATTAGTCTGTCCTGAGACTTGCTTTCTCCCACCCCCACCCCCCTCTAATGAAGCCAGGCAATATGTCATATTTTTCTCCCCATTTTTCTACCCAATCTGCAACTGAAATGTGATTTGCATGTCCTTTAATATTTGTTGCATGTGGGTGCTTAGTTTCACAAAGTGAAAATGTGGAGCAATTAGGCATCTCAGTTGTGATGTCTTGTCAATAAAAATTTCTTCCTCCCCCAGGCATTCACATGGCAAATTTTTGCATCTCCACAACAGCGTCTGGAAACATTAATTTTTTAGATTACATCTCCTCAAATCCTCCTGGTTTTGGAAATCTTCCAGAGCTCGGAAACATTACTGGCTGGGCAGCTGTATTACACACACACACACAATTCCAAGCTCTGCTCCAGATACAGTATCTGTTGGGGTCTTTTTCAGGGCCGTAGCCAGAGGTGGGCCAGGGTGGGCAAAAACCCTCCTGAGCTAACAGCTCGCCCCCCACACAGAGATGCCAAAGTTATATATGTGTGTGTGACATTGTTGCCCTCCTAAACAACCACCACCACCCCCATCTAGAATCCTGGCTATGCCCCTGGTCTTTTTTTAGAAATTTAAATATATATTTTTAATGTGTGTGGCTGGTTTTTGTTGAATTTATTTAGTGGTGACACCGAGTTGGAAGCTTGGGGAAACTTGGAGGGAATTGGAGGGATGAGACCAGAAGGACGGGGGGGGGGGGGAAGAGAGGATGATCAGCAGTGGAAAGTGGAGGGTTTGTTCTGTGAATGTCTGTGCTGGAGAAACTTCAATAGAAATAGAGTGAAAATTGGAGAAGAACTCTTGATGGTTGGACAGTAGCTTCCAGACTCAAGATTTTGGGACAGTGGCCTGTTTGGAGGCTGTTTGAAGTTAAATGGTAAACAATAAAGTATGTGAAGTCAGACACATTCTTGGGCCCTTGCCCTGTCTCCATGCCTGGTTCCTGTTTGCTGGCTACTGACAATCTGCTTCACATTGATCATAGCAGCTAACAGTTTAATGTCTTAGGCCACTACCAGATGGTTTGGGGAAAATCCAGTGAGTGATTTGAGGGACCATAAATCGGACCATAAATCGGACACCCTAACTCCATACTTCAGCAAACCTAGAGAGGGTTGAGAAGATAGTAAGCAGAGTTTGTTTTGGTGTCTCGATGGCTGGATTATGCCCCTCCCAATCACGCATTGAATTTCCCCAATACCAGCAGGTGGTGGCCTAAGACATTTGTACAATACAGTACTATACATTATGACTGGACTGTATGGTGTGGACTTGATTATGTAATTTGATTTATTTTGTTGGTTTTCTTTTAATTTTGTATCTTTTTGTTTACTTTTTGTAAATTTTATTAAGGTTTTTTATTTGTATTAGTTTATCAGATATTAATTTTATATTTTTCTTCTTTCATTGTTACTATTCCTTAGGTCCTTCCCAATCATTAGCTAGTTATTATGTGGCATCCAGATATGGTTCAATAAGGTAACAGTAGATTAGGCCATGCACATTATCACCTCATTGCTACATGAAGGCTGTGTGTCTTTCTGTCTGTAAGAGACCATTGTTCGGACCATCCTTTAAAAGGTCTAATCTAACAAAAGGTGATTTAAACAATTTCAGACCTGTCACAAATATTCTGGTCAGAGGCATGCTGATCAACAGGCTTCTTGTAGATCAGTTGCAGGTACTCTTCATTTTATCACCCTGCTTATTCACCTTATACACAGAGCACATAATGTGCAATGCAGGGATGGAGGAATCACAATTTGGGATCAAAATTGCTGGAAGAAACATCAACAACAGATGATACTGGGAGAACTATCAGGTCAATCTTAGAAGAAATTAAACCTGACTGCTCCTTCAAAGGTCAAATAGTAAAGACGAAGCTAAAGTACGTTGGACATCAAATGAGAAGAGAGGATTCACTTGAGAAAGCCTTGATGCTAGGAAAGGTGGAGAGCAAAAGAAGAAGGGGCGGCCAAAGATGAGATGGCTAGATGGCATTGTAGATGCAATGGGCACAAAGCTGGGCAGGTTGAGGAGGGTGGTGGAGGACAGAGGTGCCTGGAGGACATTGCAGGCGCACCCCCCAAAGAAAGACTCAGACACCGGTATATGGATAAAGACATTGGGCCACATTTATTGAATAATGCCCTAGTCCGAATTATAACTTTCAATTGGTACTCAGCCAATTATAATTCTTAAGGCAAGCAGGCCGCAGTAACACTGGTAAGGTTCCTCCCAAAATTGCCAATGGCAATTGGCTACAATGTATCCATTTGTATCAATTTGTTTGTTGAGACAAATTGTTGACCGTAGTCAATAAACTATCTACTGACCCCACCCTCTGACGTGTATCCGTGAAATCATGGGGTGATGCATGCTGAAGAGCTCCTACCATCACCCCCTTGCCTGGTTCGTCGTTGACCGGTCAACGTTATTACACCTGTACCTGTCTAAGTGTTGGCCAGTCAATTGCGAACCTGCCGGATACCTGTGGGTCATAAATATTTACCTTACCAGTGCTACCCGCCACACGGGGAGGCATCCATGATGACTCACCGCCCCCCCCCAAGACCGTCAGCTCAGTCGCCAGGCCTGCTTCCATCACACCAAGAACGAGGTACATACCTCCAGCTGACAGGTGGACCCCTTCTCCTGCCTACCAACAAAATTTTTGTATAAGCCTATCATCTGGTATCCAATGGCCATCTCACAGCCATGCTCAGGACGGGACGGGGCCACAGCCCCGTCCACTCGCTGCCGGAACAGTACGAACTAGGGAGATCTGCATTTCCCCTAAATTGGTGTCTCGGCACGACGTTAGACCATAGCGACCGTATGTAAGCCATACGTGACATAAAATGCCAGGTCACAGCCCCTCGACGGTTTAGGAACAGCAGCGATCCGTATGAGATCAATGCCGCCGAGGTGCTTGTAAAACATTGGGCGGTCCAGCATCCCTGACAGACAGCAGGAATGGCCACAGTTCCCGCCCCCATGTGCCGCGCATACCATACCATCGCATATGTGCGGATGCACACAGCCCAGTCGGGGTCCACTCTCTGTCGCTGCAGCATATACTGCTGCCCAGTGTACATAGCTGCGGCCCACTAGCCCCCTGCCACCAGTGTGTTGAGACCCCTAGGATCTGTAAAAGAGGAGAAAAAAGGTTAAGGACATAACTAGGTACTCGTACAGTGAGGGGACGTACATATCAGAAATTGCGCGTACACGCATGTCCACCTCCGAGTACCCTAAACGTAGCCGTGATCAATGCGACGCCTATCTTTAAGAAAATGGGTGCCAAAACGGGCCCCACACCGCGAAACGCGGCACCGGTCACCCTCAGGGACTGTACTATGGTAAGGGTAGACTCATCCCGGTGGCAGAAAACAGGCTGGGGCGCACGGCAGGCACTGTCAAAAATTATGTAGGGCACCAACCGGACAGATGTCTCAAAAACTTCGTAGCAGTATACACCACTGCCTACACCGTGCTGAAGAACCCGTGAGGACCGTATCCCCACTCGAGCCCACTCATGTGTGACAGAGACATCTTCGAGTTCCAGTGGCCTACGAGACACATCCGCCTTACACAGGTGGCAGCCACTCTGGCACCCACTCACTGATGCGGAGCGCTCCGGAAAGGTACCGTGGTAGCTGCGTGGCCAAGAGCCACCTCACACCTATCAGTACATAAGTAATGCCAGCCTCGTGGAAGGTGGGTCAGAAACTCTGGGAACAGGGGTGACACGTGTATGGGCGGCGGACACGTTCCCATGTCCACCCCTCCCGAACACGACGCATGAACGCAAGGTGATACGCCTCATGCGTGCGAGATGCCAATGACATGCCCGGTTCACCTCTCCTCGCCAAACGCCCAGCTATCGGCCAAAAGTGGCGAGTGGAATTCCTCTGCTTCCGGAGTAAGGCACGGAACCGGGGGATCTGCAGGTGGGGGAAAGGAGCAGTAATGTCATTATTAATACCTAGAACATGTCTGGCCTAGAACAGCACAATTAGGCGTAGGCTTCTCAAAAGAATAGACAAACTAATGTCATGACCCTGGGGGATTTGCATGTCTGGAGATTGACAATGTGGACCACTGCCGCATTGTCACACCGAAATTGGACCACTGAGTAGGCCCACTCATTGCACCATGGCATCAGTGCTCTCCAAAATGGGAAAAAACGCAAGGAAGGTAAGATCGCGGAGGCGATCCGTGCACCCACCCTCAGAGTAAACCCCCATAAGTCCGGGAGCCGGAGGTATCCGACCGTACTTGAAATCTAGGGCAGACCATCAGGTCTGATCTCCAGGAAGAGACCCCGTTACACCCAGGAGTAATTTGAGCCAGACCAGACAAAATTAAGGTGGCCATGAATTAATTGCAGCTCACAAGGGCACACTTTATGTTTGGCAATCAATGCCAAATGCGCCGCGGAGATCCAAGCCACCGTATTCATGGTTAACCCGGATGCCCACACGACAGAGTCAATTCAGAAATGTGAGCTTAGTAGACGGGACCTCGGTCTATTCAGGCGCCAAGGGGACACCCAGTTCCCACCTGAGTGTCTGAATTGTAATGAGGAGACGCGTGCACGTGTCCAAGCCCCGTTCACCCCCGAACCAAAAGTCGTCGAGGTAATGGGCTAGAGATCGAGACCCCGACCTGTGAGGAAATGGCCACTGAATAAAAGTCCCCAATCGATCGAGTGCTGAACATGAATTAACTCAGTCAGAAGGGGGTTGGCCTTACCTGAGTAAAATTCCCTTTTGGAACCTAAAGAAACCCATTAGGTCTACACCCTTGGGTGCACTGGCAATAATCTGAAAGCCAAGTGCCTATCACACTGTGCCAGAACAGCACCAGGACTGCGTGAGCGTGCCACCCATAGTAGCCGAACCAACTACGAGTACCTGACCGAACAGGTCATCAGGAATGGCATCCCTGAATGGGGAACCCACAGGGTAAGCTGAATGGAGTATGAAATGACATCCACCCTAGCTCTAGCTCAGGACGAGTTTCATGGGGGAAACATTCGACTTAGGAAAGGTGGTTCAAAGAAGGCCCCCCACTACTCTCATAGCCCCAACTCCCTTAGCTGTGCACAGTGGAGCCCCCTCTTTGTTACCTTGCAAGGGAACCAGATTAGTAGCATCCTGGGACCCCCCAACACCCCCGAATGGATACAAAAAGCCCACATTGAAAATCCTCCAGCAGGTATCCCGCCCCATCCCTTCTTGGATAAACTGAGTGCCATCTCTCCCGGCTGACTATACTAATTGGGGTGGGGGGGGGTTCTTATGACAAGGTTAGCTGCTTCCAATGGAGCTCTGATCGCCCCTGTGCACCCCTACCTCTGCCCCGAAACCCACCAACCTGCGGGCACGTGGAGGCGGCGTGAGGGCCAGCGCAAAAGGGGACACGAAGTCGGTAACAACCGTGGCGCTGAGCACACGCATCGCCAGCTGAGCAGGCCGCACGCAGCAGGTGGGCAGGAACCCCCTGCCCGACCAGTTAGCGTGGAGCCTGAGTCTGAGCAGCCCGCTGCTCAGCATGACCACCATGGTACCGATCGCCAGGCACCAGTCACATGGGAGTGATGTACACGAGCACACTTGCTGACAGGGCTCATCCCACCTCCCCTCAGGGTATATGGCCACCCTCATCCACATTCCTCACCTTAAGCCAACTGCCACGGGCCCATCCAATCAACCCTCGCCCTGCAAATATTAGCGATGGACGGAAGCATCAGGATGGCCCAAGTGGGTAAGCCCTGCGACACACCACCATACATACAATGTATGCCGACAACCAGTTGGCCCAAGGTGCGCGGTGGCTCACGACAATGGGACATCTCTTCATCTCAGTCGCCCTGTCCCCCTCTCTCCTCCTAGTGGGCTCGCAGTTCAATATGGAGAATATCCACATGTCCCCCTCCAGCCCTTACTCCTCATGGCCTACGGCCAATAATCACCCAGGGGCAAGCAATAGCCGGCCGTCGGCAAAGCCCTCGACGGCACATTCTGTATAAAGGGCATGCACAGCAGGACCCGGACAACCCCTGCAATGCTCAGCACTGTCCCGGGGGCGGACACCCCAGTGCGTGGTGGCTTACTACTGCGGGACCGCACAATGTTTCTGTCCTCCTGTCCGTACCTCCAATCCTTATTGGGCTCTCGGTTCATAGGGAGAATATATCCACGTACTCCCCCCACCAAATCTTTTCCTTCATGACCTGAGACACATGATCACCAGGGGGCAAGGAATAACCAGTCGTCGGCAAGGCCGTCGCCGGCACATGATGTACACGGGGCATACGCAGCGGGACCTGTACAGCCCCTGCGATGCCACGTACTGCCCCGGGGGCGGAAACCCCCACCCCCAACGTCGTGCCAGAATGCAACCAAGGGGCACTGGGATAGGCTGGCAACTGATGCCCACTATCCTCAAATTGGCGAGGCCATGACCAATGAACCCCACCGCTGGAAGTGGACTGTGATGTGGGTGCGTTCAACTTGAACCTAATACTCACCAGTTGTACCCCCCTGAGCCGCCCCCACTGGGGGTTCCGGCCCACGGCGGGCGTCGGAGCCCGCGACCGAAATCGAGCTCTGGGGCCACACCCGACCACTCCCCAGTTGCAGTCCTGGACAAACAAGGAACTGCGAGACGGCGGCAGGCACAGGCCGGAGTGTCTCAAGCAGCTCAACCTGGCTGGCTGCCCGTTGCAGTGCGGAAGCAGTCGAAGTAGCCGGCAGACACGAAGGGCCCCGGTAGATAGGGAAGGCACCCCCACACACACACACTGAATTGCCAAGGATGCCTCCAGCACAGCTAAACGTACTAACCAGGCATCCCCTGCCACGGAAACCCCCAGTGTCAGGTGGGCCAGGTGGGCCATACGGCCCGCTAGGTATTGGGCCAGGGGCCCCAATTCAAGATTCTGGGCCAGAATAGGGCAATGCCCAAAAATTCCAGCCCCTGAGGGGGTAAAACGTACTGTGTGCCAGCACCAGGCCCTCCCCCAATCGTTCCGGCCCATGGCCGGCAACTGCGGGCCGAGGGCCGAAACCCCTGAAGGGCCAGCCTGAGGCTGGAGAGCCAATGGCAACATCCCAATCTGCCCAATCCCGCCGGTAATGGTGGTAGGTGTTGTCCTGCTCCTTTGCAGGGGCGCAGCCACGGTCCTCCGACCCAACGGCTGTCCCCTGCCCATCGCAGGCAAATTCCTCCCCCTTGGCTGCAGCTCCGTCACCGCAGCCCTCCGCTTGGGAGGCATCCAGGGAAAAAGCAGGATCCCAAACGGGGATCACAAGCACGCCAAGCGCCCAGAGTCAGCGGCGCTACGGGAAAGGAACAAACAGCGACGGAGAAAACTTCTCCTCTCCGTCGCTATTTCTAAAATGGCAGCTCGACTGCCTCATGGCCACCCCTTTTATAGAGGGGTGGTCATGCCCCCTAACTCACCCGGATGTCTGAGTCCGGGTGGGGGGCGCCAGCAAAGAGCGCGGCGGCCATTTTGGCGCCGCGCTTTCAATGGTCCATAGGATTACAAAGGGTCAGAATAGACTGTGCGACTGAACAACAACAACAACAACGATCAGGAGTTATCAACCTTTTAAAGCTGGGGGCCGGATCACATTATCTCAGAAAGCTTTGGGAGCCGAATGGCCATTTTGCCCTTTCTCCACCACATGGCACTTCCTGGTGTGGTGGAGGCAGTGGGGGCCACATGAAATGGTGCTGCAGGACACATGGGGCACAGGTTGAGAATCCCTGGCCTAGATTCATTGCAGTTGGGGTTTAGGCTGTGACATGGCACTGGTCATACTGCACAGTTACTTTTAAAAGAGGCTGACTAGGGGAATATCACCCTATTGGTGCTTCTGGATCTTTCAGTGGATTATGATATGATCGATATTAAGTCAGGTAGCTAAACCACCAAATATTTTTAAAGTATGGTAGAAGCAGTAGGTATGAATAACTCTCGCAATCTTTATTCTTTCAAATAGAAACATATGTTTAGTGTTGGCATTACAATGTACTTGACTGACCACAGCAGGTTATTAATGCGGCTGCAATCTTCTGCACAGTTAGGCTGTTGAACTTTGAGGCCTTCTGATTCCAGGAGAATTTAAACAGCAAACCCCCTCCTGTAGATTTCACCCTTACAACAAAATTAAATAGAAATTGCCACAATCTCATCTTGCAGTAGAATGGCATGGGACACATAATAGCTTACTTATCTCACAGGTCAAAAGCACAAAGAAGCAAAGCACAGGGTCTCTAAGTTTGCAAACCTCCATCGTGAGCTGGGGTGAGTGGCAGGGCTGCTGCCTCTTCAGACCTTGCAGTAAACCTCATACTTAATTTTAACTCCTAGCTTAGTGCCAGCTAAACACTCTTCAAATCTTCTGTCCATTTCTTCATTCTGGGAGTCTGAGAACAAGCTTCTCCAGTCACCAACAGATCCTGTGAACATTTTAAACAATGAGTATATTTGGCAGGCAGATGTGTATAGAATGCTAATACACTTGGCTGTCTCTATTTTCAATTTTGTTAAAGATTATAAACAGCCGAGAAGCTTCCCCCACCCTCAGTAACCCCAAGGCAGGCTTAAAAGTTTGATCTGCATTTGTTCCTCACACAGGTACCATAGGATTTAGCTTGGAAAGTTAGTTTATTACTGTACTGTATATGTATGATATCTAATTATAGCATAACTCCACTATGGTAGGCTACGACTTGAAATTAAAATGCCCAGACCATTATTTGAGATGTTAAGGCCAAAATTCAGACCAGAGGCAAAGTCCTTGTGATGTCATAAGGGCTTTGTGAAGTCACAAGAGGTCATTCCTTGTGCAATAATTGCAAAATATGTGTACATGAATGAGTGAGTGAGTGAGGCAGACATTGTTTGTAGATTTCCTGAACTGCCTCTGCACCACGGGTGTCCAAACTTTTCAGGTCGAGGGCCTGTCACGTGGTTCCTCCCATTAGAAGTGGAAGTAAACATGCACAGGATGAATTCGGCATCGGGGCCAGATCCAGCCCATGGCTGTAGTTTGGGCACCCCTGCTCTAAACATATAATGTGGCCAACAAAAATTACAACATTGGAGTGAGCTCATAAGGGCCTGTGTCACTGAAAACAGGAAGATGGGCTTTTAAAACTCTTTCCTCTTATTTATCATCCTATCTGGAGACATATCAAAGCATAACAATTACCTGAGAGTCTGTCTAGCACTCTCATACCTGGCAACTCTAGTAGGAAATCCAAGTTCAAGTCCCACTGAGCTATTAAAGTCATTGGGAGATTGTGGGACATTCATTCTCTCTCAGGCTGAACATGTGAGGATAAAATAGAACTATGTAGAACATCTTGAACACAATGAAGGAAAAGCACAATATAAGCATTACTTCTTTTTCCTATCTCATTAAAGGTTGAACAGCCTCCTGACTATATTGACTCTACATGTGGCAACTCTAAACAATCTGGCTGTGCTGAACCTGAACTGGTAAGGGAATTAGCCAGCAAGTTCATCTCCTTCTTGTATGCCAGGAGTTCTCAACCTTTTTAAGCCAGGGGCAATGTCACACTCCCTCAGACTGCTTCAGGGCTGGATGGCCATCACATGGAACTTCCTGGTATAGTGGAGGCAGTGGGAGGCTACATGAAATTGTGCTGTTGGCTGCATCCAGCCCATGGGCCACAGGTTGAGAATCCCTGTTGTATGCCTTTGTCCAATTACTGTCACAATTGATACTTCATATTTCTCTTTATATAACCCATGTATTGCAGCTTCCCGCAATTTATGAGTTTTATGATTTCTTAATCACCTTAGTAGTTTTCATTATTTACTCTTTCAGTCCAATAAATGCATAAAAATTTTACTTTCTTATACTCAACTCTGTTAAAGTTTATGATTGCATCTTATGCCATAAGACTAAGAATATATAACAGTGTTCAGCAGACATGAACAAGGCCAGTTTTAAGCTTTTGTGACATATTACATTCTTCAACTTAAGGAAGTTTCTCTAGGCCAGGGGTCTTCAAACTTGGCTCTCCAGATGTTCTTGGACTTTAGTTCCCAGAAACCCTGATCAACAGGTGTGTTAACTTGGGCTTCTGGTAATTGAAGTCCAAAACACCTGGAGAGCTAAATTTGAGGACCCCTGTTCTAAGCCATCTGTAATAAATATCACTTCTTCTTCCATGTCAAGGCCAGACGTGAAACTGCCAAAATCAAACAATTCCTTTTGTCTGACCTAGTGTGAGAGAGGTTAGCCACCACAAGGTGGCCATTGCCTAGGACACATTTGATTGTGGTTCAAAAATACCACACTCTTCAAGGAGGCTCTTTCAGTGTACCCCATAAATACCAATAGTAAATAAATACAGTGACAGCAAATAAAGTGTTTTGCCCATTTGGAGAGAATTTGTGGAATTCCATACCTTACAAGAGTGTCACCCTACCATAGTACCACCTCTGGGCCTCCACCAACAGCTGGAGGGGAGATAGTCTGTTTTTGTTCACCGTATTTTGTTACTGTTGTTGTATGTATGTATTTATTTATTTATTTATTATTAGTCACATTTATATTGATGCCCACTTGTATTGTTGTAAGCCACCCTGAGTCGCCATGGTGAGTGGGTGGCAATATAAATTTGAATGAATGAATGAATAGTTGTGTTTTGTTGGCTTCATAGACATAAATTCCAAAGTTCTGAAAGGGGCATCAGAAACATGACCAGTTTCAGGCAGGAAGGATGTTTGGAAAAGTCCCATTTCCTGGTCATACACCTATGTCAGTGATCCTTTCTAATAAGATGAGCTAAGACTACTATGGTGAGCTTGCCAATAGTCAGGAACCAGCACAAAATAGTGCTCCCAAGCTACATGCCTCTCATTATCATTTTTTGTCTAAGTGGTGGCATCAGAATTCAGCAAGATATAAAATAGTCTCTCCCTTCTCATGGTGCTGTGGTGGCTCAGTGGTTAAGAAGCTTGCCTTGTTAGCTGGAAGGCTGACATGAAATAATAATAATAATAATAATAATAATAATAATAATAATAATAATAATAATAATAATAATAATAATAATAATAATAATAATAATAATAATAATAATAATAATAATAATAATTATTATTATTATTATTATTATTATTATTATTATTATTATTATTATTATTATTATTATTATTATTATTATTATTATTATTATTATTATTATTATTATTCCCTCAGCTGCCACAGCTCACGGGCTTTGGCCTCGGCTAGGGCTAGGAGGCCCACCGGTCACGAGTGCCAGGACCAACACACCTGCCGGCGCTCCCGGGCCCCACCCTGGGGGCAGCAAATGGATGGACTGTCTGCTCCCACCGCTCACGGACTTTGGCCTCGGCTGGGGCGAGGAGGCCCGCTGGCCATGAGCGCCAGGACTGCAACACCTGCCGGCACTCCCGGGCCCCACCCCCTTTGGGATTGGAAGGGATTGTGTTGTGATATATTTTTATGTTACTATATTGTACGCTGTTTTGGGAGTTTGGATTTTTTTGTATAGTGCATTACTGTGTTTTATAATGTATATTGTGGATATTGTTGTATATTGTGTATAGAGTTATTTATTATGTAAGCCGCCCTGAGTCAGGTCCCCCTAAGTGGGCAGCATATAAGTGCGGAAATTAAATTAAATTAAATTAAATTAAATTAAATTAAATTAAATTAAATTAAATTTATTTATTTATTTATTTATTTATTTATTTATTTATTTATTTGTTGTTGTTGTTGTTACTACTACTAGTAGTAGTAGTAGTAGTAGTAGTAGTAGTAGTAGTAGTAAGATCATTATCATTATCATCGTTTCTGAACTGAAAATATTCAGTCAAAAGCACTACAGTGATACCTCATACAATGTCCAAACTTGGTTCCACAAGTTTGGACTTTATATGGATTTGGACTTTGTATGAGGCATGCAAAATCCTAGCCGCGATGCCTCATACAACGTCCAAATCCTTGCCATGATGCCTCATACAACGTCATTTCCATAGAGATACATTGTACTGTAACAGCACAGACTTCAGGAAAAAGTCAAGGAAAAAAACAGGAAACTAACAGAACTTTAAGAAATCATTGTCTAAAGGCTAAAAACATTACAAAAACTTGTCAAATAACCCTGATTGTCCAAGAACCTAAAAAATTCTGCAAAAATCCCAGGAATGCTTCTAAAAATTTTGATGAAAAAATTCAAACAAATCCAAAATCGCACTCAAAACCACTCCTAAACACTCTTTGCCTCATGCAAAACCCACAAGAGCAATGCACGCATGTGTCCTGCCTTTTATATTGCCCAGGCACAATGCAACCTGGGAAAACCCCAATGCCTCATACAAAGTCGCACAACTTTGTATGAGGCAACTTTTTTCAAGGAATTAGGCGATGTTGTATGAATCCGATGTTGTATGAAGCAAACTTTGTATGAGGTATTACTGTATTTTATTTTTGCAGTTTTTAAACAGGTAGAACAACTCTGACATAACCATTGCAGAAACATGCATCAAATAACCAGACACGTAGAAGAGAAAAGCAGCAGTTCTCTTTTTGTAGGAAACTGTAGGTGAATCTTTGTCCCTCCCCTCACTATGTACTCACTGAAATTTACCTTTTCGGAAAAGAATGTTTTTAAATTCTCCAAAGGTGTCTGGACATTTCTCCACCATGACTTTGAAGCTGCTCTTTTCTATAACACTTTGAATTTCATCTTCATTCAGGGAATACCCAAGGAATGCAGCTAATTTTTTCACTCCTAGATCTGGATTCTGCATTTTTTTTAAAATAGTAAAAGATATCAAATTGTATGTCTCAACATATGTTACCCAATAGTTTCCATAAACAATTTTTACACTAACATTAAAAATAGGTATATGAGAATGACCTACGTAGCTACAAGGTAATAGTTTAGGCAACAATAGCATTATAGACATTCTGGAAAATATTCAATCCATTTTCATTATTGGTCCTGAGGAAAATATACAATCTAGGACACATATATCTATACAGTGGTACCTCGCTTTATGAACGCTTTGATTAACGTAATTTTTGCTTTACAAATGAAAATCCATTGAAAATAATGACTCACTTTAAGAAATTTTTTTCAGAATGGAATAATTGGTTTTCAATGCATTCCTATCGGAAAGTTTGTTTCGCTTTATGAATTTTGGCTTTCAATTCATTCCTATGGGAAATTCACTTTACAATTTTTTTGTAATATGAAACGTCCTGGGGAACACATTAATTTCATAAAGCGAGGTACCACTGTATATCTTGATTGCAAAAATGAATTTCACATATCCATAATTCTAGTACATTTATTATTTCTGCATTTATTATTCCAGCCTGAGGAACAGCTGGGGAGGGCCAGTGCCTGTTTAAAAACTGCTTGCTGGCCCCTCACCCACCCAGCCTGAGGAAGGAGGAACAGCTGGGTAGGGCTGGTGGCTGATTCAGGAGATGATGGTCCCTTTGCCACAGTTGTCAATGTATGTGTTGGTCTTTTACGTTTTATTGCACTGTTACATTTTATTGTATTGTTATTTTTATTGCATTGTTACATTTTATTGTATTGTTATATTTTATTGTACTGTAATGTTTGATATGTTGTGATTTTTGTGAGCCACCCTGAGTCGGCATATGCTGAGTGGGCGGCATACAAATCAAATCAAATCAATCAATCAATCAATTGTTCAGGGAGAAACTATAGGTGACTCTCATATCCAAAAGCCAGTGTCAACCTCACCTTCTTTAGCTCTTCATAAGTTATGGCTGTGACATTTTCATCATCAATATACTTGTCCCATTCTTTGATAAAGTCAAAGTAGGATCCCCACCCCACTGGAGAAAAAGGGGAAGAAATGCATTACATCGCAGTGCTAATGCATGACTATTTAAAGTTACTGGGTGTATAATCATGCTCCTGAAATTTAGATCAATGTTTATCTAAATCTAACAAATAAATGTCAGTCAGTCAGTTGCTTGTAATTATATGCTGGTGGTGCATATATATGAGTGAATAAGCAAGCAACTGAGATAACGACACCTCTTGTACTGTCCACTGACAAAGATGGCACGACCTACTAAATCCTGATTAGTATTTCTACATTTTCATTTGTGTTCTGCAACTACAGCCACTCTCAGATTCAATCATTTGGATAATAGAAGCCAATAAAATAGCAGAAGGGACTAATCTTTCAGATAAATAGATCATTCTCTAGTAACCGGGAGAGCTTTGAAAGTTTACCTTTTCAGACTATACCTCCAAAAATGGTCATATGGGTAATAAGGTAACTTTTTCAGGCTGTGGTAACAGGCACTAATAAATTAATTGCCTCTGTTACCATATATCCTGGCTTATCTTACTAAAGGTATGGTAGCTGTTATATGCTGTCAATTTGCACATGACCTATGGCAACCCTAATAGGGTTTTAAAGGTACAGTATGTGAAATATTTAAGGAGTAGTTTTACTGTTGTCAACCCCGTCTCAGGTACAGTTCCATGACCAAGCAAGAATTTGAAAACACGTCTCCTGACTCCTAGTCTCTATCCACTAAACCACATCGGCTCTCTAAATTGGGAGTTCTCAACCTTTTAAATCTGGGGGCATGGTCATGCTCTCTCATACAGCTTCGGGGGCCAGATGGCCATTTTGCCCTTCCTCCACCACATGGCACTCCTGGTGTGGTGGAGGCAATGTGGGGCCACATAAAATGGTGCCATGGGCCGCAGGTTGAGAATCCTTGCTCTAAACTATAGTCATATCCATTATATTTTAGATAGCATCTTTTTAAGGTAAAAAAATTAAAATATATTCCAACCAATTATTTTCAAAGTTCAGTTCTGAGTCTTTCCTTGTCAGTTCTAGCAAAAATCAACCTAATTGGCAAATATTATAGAAGATAGTCATACACCATCCTTTCCTTAATATAGTTGTTTGTATGATTTATCTTGTTGCTGATGTATCTGTTTGTTACAACTCTTGAGTAGGGGAAATAGAACTAGTTCATAATAAACCTGGTAACGGACAGGAGCACCAAACATTAACATTTGACTAAAATCATGCTGATAAATTCTCAATCATGAAGTTTCTGGATCATCATCAAAATAATTTTCAGGTAAAGCGAATTTCACTAGGCATTACCACAACATTCCAGATCATGGCTAAATTCTGAACCTCTATGAAAGGATGTACAGTAGCTGGCTTATTAACTGAAGTTAACAGAAAAAACACCTGGCTACTGCAGCCAACCAGACATCCAAATGTGATTATAGATCCTATAGGATTCCCTGAGGACTAACACCTTCGACACAGGGGAATGGCTAACACTGAAAAAACTAATCCACAATATGGGATTTGGAAGAGATTCTAAGAATTAAATCCCACTTGAATCCATCTTGATGCAGGGCAGCAAGCTTCATCAATACTGGCCTGGGACCAATGAGGACTTTGTGTGACAAAATTGCTCAGGACCAGAAAGTGACTCATGGGACTGCATCAGTGGTATGGTATGTCATGCTGCAATGTGGAAGGCTGATTGCCATTAGGATTGCCAATATTTGGTTTCAGATATGGCAGAACAACAACAACAAGAATAGGGTTCTGACTAATCTCTGGAAATCTGCTTACATTATTTTGTTAGGAGGTGCTTAATGACAGAACTATACCTTTCCCATTCATAAAATCTGTGAAATATGAATCCCATTCCATGTCAGGAAAAACAGACAGCTTGTTATTAAAATAAAAATAGGACACTACTGTATCTTTTGGGTTTCGGATCAGCAGCAGTACCTGAAACACACACAAAAAAAGAAAAAAAACAGATATAATTTTCTTTAACAATGCAACTTTTTACTCATTAAAGCCTTCATAACTAACAGACAAGTACTCTTAATCAAATATCCTATTACATTAATTGTTCATATTCCTCAAGTACTAGTTATAAGTATCACCAAATCATGTTAAAGCTGAAGATCCAGTTCTATGGCCTTCCATGTCAGCCTCTCTGAGGATATCTGCAGTTGTGTGCATGACTGTCATAAGAGTCCGTTGCTATGCAGATAATGTATCACTTTCATTCAGGTGGAATCAGGAAACATTATTTTAGAATCCTAGAAAACTAGAGCTGGAAAGGACTGCAAGAGTCATGATGTCCAGTGCTCAGTGAAGAAGGAAATCCACAGCTAAAGCATCTCTGACAGAATGTTGTTGTTGTTCAGTTGCACAGTCAATTCTGACCCTCTGCGACCCTATGGACCATTGAACTCCAGGCACCCCGTCCTTCATCCTCCTCAACCTGCCCAGCTCTGTGCCCACTGCGTCTACAATAACATCTAGCCATCTCATCTTTGGCCTCCACCTTCTTATTTTGCCTTCCACCTTTCCCAGCATCAAGGCTTTCTCAAGTGAATCTTCTCTTCTCATTTGATGTCCAGAGTACTTCAGCTTTACTATTTGACCTTCTAAGGAGCAGGGTTGATTTCTTCTAAGATTGACCTATTTGTTCTCCTCGCTGTCCAGGGGACTCTAAAAACCCTTCTCCGACACCACATCTCAAAGGCATCTATTCTTCTTCGCTCAGCTTTCCTAATGGTCCAGCTCTCACAACCTTACATTACCACTGGGAATACCATTGCTTTGACTATGTGGACTTTTGTTTGCAAGGTGATGTCTCTACTTTTGACTATGTTCCCCAGGTTTCTCATGGCTTGTCTTCCAATAATCAGTCGC
Organism: Bradypodion pumilum; assembly: GCA_035047305.1. Lineage (NCBI taxonomy): Eukaryota > Metazoa > Chordata > Lepidosauria > Squamata > Chamaeleonidae > Bradypodion > Bradypodion pumilum. The sequence continues at coordinate 89,638,176 of JAWDJD010000001.1, forward strand.
CTTTATATTTAATGGCTGCAATCCCCATCTGCAGTGATCTTAGATACTAAGTACGTAAAATCTGTCACTGCTTCTACTTCTTCCCCATCTATTTTCCAAGGACTGATAGGGCCTGTTGCCATTATCTTGGTTTTCTTGATGCTGAGTCTCAAGCCAGCTTTTGCACTCTCTTCTTTCAACCTATGAAGCAGCAGCTTCTTTAGGTCTTCCTCACTTTCTGCCATTAGGGTGGTAGCATTTGACAGATACCACCCTAATGGTATAACAGCAATCTGTTAAAAAATACCAATGAAGAACAGCCCACAAAGGTAATGCATTCGACTTTTAGGAAGTTCTTCCTTCCTTGAAGAAATCTCATTTCTTGTAATTTTAGAGTGTTATGGGTTCCCATCTGTTGAGGTTCCTGTATGTTGGTGATGGCAGTAACCTGAATTTTGAATTTAGGAAGTCAAGAGGCTTTGTAGGACATTTCTCTTGCAATAATAGTTTTTTGAGGCATTGAAATTAAGGGACAATTGTATAAGAAGTGAGTGCATTTAAATATATCTCCAGCTTGAGATATGTTTGAACAACAAAATCTTTGGGACAATTTATTGGGTTTGCAATTTTCATTTTAAAAAAACAGTCTCACAGAATCTCTGAGAGTGATACACAAACACACACCTATCGAATGTAGAATCAGCCTTTGGACTAGTGTTGAATAATGGATTCAACTCCAAACATTTTGTCTCTCAGAGACAATCATAGAGATGACCAACTCAATCTGAATCCCTCATTAATGTCATCATGAAGTATAAGAATTGTGGTCTTACCTTGGCTTTGTTTTTGAAAATAGATTTGGGCAATAGATTAGGTTTCAGATGTGTTACAATGATCCTTCTGGAAGGTAGTTTTTCCATGCTCTTTAAAAAGAAAAGAGTATCAAAACGAGTGTCAAGTTAAATGAATTCCTATCACTAGATACTCAATGACAAGACAAGTCTCTCTTTGTGTATGTGTGTGGGTATTGCCTTTTTGTGTTGCTAATCTGGTAAAGGTAAGCTAATCATACCTAACTCTAGGGTTCAGTGCTCATCTTTGTTTACACCCAAGAGCCAGCATTGTTTGTGTCCGCAGATGTTTCTGTGGTCATGTGGCAGGTATGACTAGACACCAGAGTACATGGAACATTGTTTACATTTCTGCCAAAGTGGTAACTATTGATCTGCTTGCAATTTCTTGCTTTTAAACTGCTAGGTTGGTAGGAGCAGGAACAGAGATGGGAGCTCACTCTGTCTTGCAGCACTCAGGTTTTGAACTTCTCACCTGCTGATCTTACAGTCATCAAGTTCACCATCTTAACAACTAATCCACCACTGTCCCTGTGCTGATCTGTTAAAATTCCTGCATATCTCCATTCCAAATTTGCCTAGACCTCTCCAGGAGCAGAAAAAACTTCCCTTTTGTTCATGCAAAAAGTTCTTAATGGGGTTTATGGGGAAGGGTTCCCTCAGGGCCAAAAATTACAGTTTGGGAACATCATGGAGTCTGTGAGTGATGCCCTCCCTATCAATGTAATTCCTAGCCTGCCCAGTTGCTAAAGGGCCGAAACATAAAAAAACACCTTCAAATAATTCCTTTACAGATATACCCCTTTCTGTTCTTAAACTTTCACATATGCCCTTCAGTAAATTCAGTGGTGTATTTGACTGCAGACATACTTTGCCAACTGACCAGAAAAGTGTGGCCTACATTGTGTTCTATTTTACCTTCATTGTAAAGATCTACAGTTGTGACAACTGAAGCTTTTCACCTCAATGGGGGAAAAGAACACCTTATGGTGTTGTTTGCATATCCTGATACCTTTTAAGTATTATTCTAATGTTCAGCTAAAATGCCTCTGCCCTTTTGCTATTCCATCCTTAGATTGTGATGGTTAGAGAAAATTGGGTGGTTCTCTGGTTTTCCACAGGTATAAGGTTATCTGTGGGCAAGTCTAGCCTGGTTATCCTGCTATGGTAATAGAGTAGACCATACTGACAACAACTCGATGCTGAGCATCAGGTGATGGTTAACTAACCTGACAACCCTGAGGACCAGCGGCATTGATGAAATCAACAGGGAAGGGTGATGGTCCCCAAGTGGATTAAATCCCACTTGAATCCATTTTGATGGAGGGCAGCAGCTTCATCAATACTGTCCTGGGGCTGATAAAGACTTTGCATGCCAAATGGGCTCAGGACCAGAAAGTGACTCACAGAGCTGGAACAGTGGTACGGGTGTCATGCTGCGATGCAGAAGGCAGATGAAAGGCCACTGCATTATATTCACAGGACAGTTTTCATGGCTGATTGCCATGATGATCACTACACCCCCCCTTGGCCCTCCCACTGGCCAGGAGGATAAACAGCCCCCATGGCCACAGGAAGCTGAAGATGCTGACACACCGATGTGACCTCCTTGGCCCTTCTATTGGTCAAGAGGATAAAGAGCCCCCATGGCCACGGGAGGCTGAAGATGCTGACACACCCTTCTTGACCCTTCCACCAGTGGTTTTGGTTGGGGTGCCGTGACATATTTGGGCAGTGACTTTTGTTTTTGTTGCTGTTGGACATCTCAAATGAATGTTTTTGTCTTTTATGATGCTTTTTTGATACTGTGATTTGTGATGATGATGATATGATATTGTTTGATTCTACTGTATTCTTTTGTACTGTAATGTAATTATGAGATGTATTGTGACTAGATTGTATTGTGATTGTTGTTAGCCACCCTGAGTCATAGCCGATTGGCTGGCATACAAGTTCAATCAATCAATCAATCAATCAATCAATCAATCAATCAATCAATCAATATTTGAAATCGGATATGGCACAAGGAGGAGGAGGAGGAGGAGGAGGTTACCATCAATACAAAGGGAAGAATTAATTTTATGTGATATTAGTTAGTGAGACCAAAAATTGGAAGATGCAGTTTACCTCAGGACCTGGTTGTGGGTTTCTTGTAGGCCCTTGGCCAACTCCTTTGGGGGCAGAATTCCAGATTAGATGGGTCTGCATTGCTCTCCATATATTCCTACTAATGTCTTTTCTGCAGCTGAGATTAAATCCCAAAGCCAAGATAATAGAACTAGCTAATCTCCTTGACACATTTTCATCTAGTGATTTTGACTGGTCCCTAGCTGCCACCTTTTCTTAATGGGCTATATGTCTTCCTACTGCAAATGCCTATCTTTGCAACTAATATACACCCAACATTTGTTTTCACAGTCAGAGAGGAATGCAATATGGATGGATGTGACTTTTCTCTGAATCTACATGCAGCTCTTTCTTTAAATCAAATCCCATCTCAAAACCTTTGCAAAAAGACCATGAGTAGACTTGAAGAACTGGTTGGATAATTCAGTGATTTCAGTATTGGTAGTTTGATTCCTCACTGTCCCTCCAGGGAGAACAGCCAGCCTGTGCAGCGATCAGCAAACTGCATAATTTAATTTAATTTAATTTTAATTTAATTATCACATTTATATACCGCTCACTCGGCCAAAGCCAACTCAGGGCGGTTCACAATAAAAATTAAAAACACAAGTTAAAACAGTTAAAACAGTTAAAACTACCCACCCCCTAAAAACAAGGGCTGCAGGATCCAAAGGCACCATGGGGAAGAGTTCTTCTACACCAACCACCCAATGGCGGTTACCCTTCCACCTGCACCCCACACTTGACCCGCCAGCCAGGTTTTAAGATCTTTTCTGAAAGGCAGCAATTCCGTCCGGAGACGTAGCTCTGTTGGCAGGAGGTTCCAGAGGGCCGGTGCAGACACGGAGAAGGCTCTCCTCCTTGTGCCAGAGAGGCGAGCCCCTCTGGCTGATGGAACGATTAGAGAGCCCCTCCGGTCCGCTCTGGTTGGACGGACAGACGTCCTCAGGGCGATGCGGTCTCTTAGGTAACCCGGCCCACTACCATATAGGGCTTTAAAGGTCAAAACCAGCACCTTGAATTGCACCCGGAGACAAACTGGCAACCAGTGCAGCTCCCGGAGCAGTGGCAAAGCACGGGCATAACGCCCACACCCCATCACCACCCGGGCTGCCGCATTTTGGACCAGCTGTAGCCTCCGAATGGTCGTCAAGGGCAGCCCCATGTAGAGCGCATTGCAATAATCTAGTCTGGAGGTAACCAGAGCGTGAGTGACCATGAGCAAGGAGTCCCGGTCCAGGAGTGGGCGCAACTGGCGGATCACCCGCAGTTGGGCGAAAGCCCTCCTGGTCACAGCCGCCACCTGTTCCTCTAGCAGTAGCCGTGAATCCAGGAGGACCCCCAAGTTGCGCACTGGGTCTGTCTGGGGCAAAATAGCCCCATCCAGAACCAACGATGGTAGCTCCCGGGTTAATGCAGAACCCCCTATCCATAGCCACTCAGTCTTGCTGGGATTCAGTTGTAGCCCGTTAGCCCCCATCCAGACCCCCACAGCTTCCAGGCATCTGGAAAGGACTTTGACGGCATCACTGGGGTCCCCATGGGCCGAGATGTACAACTGAGTGTCATCCGCGTACTGATGGTACCGCACCCCATGGGAACGAATGATCTCACCCAGCGGCTTCATGTAGATGTTAAATAGGAGAGGAGAGAGCATCCCAAAGCATCCCTGAAAAAGGGAGCGATAAAACTTTTCCTTCCTAGTTTGGAGAAAACAGGTTTCAAATTTATTTATTTACTTATTTATTTATTTATTTATTATGGTTCAAATTTCTAGGCCGCCCAATCAGGCGAACCCGACTCAGGGTGGCTCACAACAAGATTAAAACTTAATATTAAAAACAATTTAAAAAACCAACATACCCACCCACCTATTAAAACTCACATTAAAACTGCCTGCATTAAAAAGATGGGGGGCTTCATTTTATAAGCCAACAGGTGGGGGCCACTCTTCCATCTGAACCCCACACCTGCCCTGCCAACCAGGTTTTTAATTCTCTTCTGAAAGGCAGCAGCTCCATCTGCTCCCGCAACTCTACTGGCAGGAGGTTCCACAAGGCTGGTGCGGACACAGAAAAGGCCCTCCTTCATGTGCCAGAGAGGCGAGCCCCTCTGGCAGATGGAACAATTAGAGAGCCCCTCTGGTCTGCTCTGGTTGGATGGACAGACACTCTTGGGATGATGCGGTCTCAATGCATGAGATATATAATCTACATGTTAAGCGGTGGGGCTGAAATCTCAAATGGGCGAATGCCCTTTATATACCCATGTGATTAACAAGAGAGACCACATATTGCAGGAAGAACACCCCATATGGAGAAGAACATACTCCTATTAAAATGGACCTGAAATATAACCACTGATATCCATCACAGGAACTCATATTTTAACCTCTTTTATAACAGAGCTTTGATTTATTTAGAGTGGATCTGATAACTTCGCAAATCCATGTATGAAAATTTAGTGTAAGGGACCAAAGACAATGAAACAGCCGAAGGGTTGGCTTAACACAGGTTTATTGCATGATGATCCGGAGGAACATGTGGTAATGGCGGATGGGTAGCTCAATATATACAGCTGGCTATACATTTGAATGTGGCTCGTCGACAGATTATTGGTTGCTGCCTGAGTGACGTCGTAGAAGGTCACGCCCTTCTTGACCAGGTGAAGAGGTGGCGGGGAATCTTCCCGCGCTGCTGAACCAGGTGAATCTGAGCCATGAGAGCTGGACGCTCGCTATTGCCATCTAGTGGTCACTAGCTCGCGTCCCCTTATCAGGTTTACATTGATACAGCTGAAGGTTATAATGTTGCACACAGAAAGGTTACATTGTTAACACATGGCTAAGGTACATTGTTAAAGGCACAGCTTTACAGAACACAACATCCCTCCCCCCTAGGATGAGACGAAGTCTCTCAGCCAAGATGGCTTGTTGCATGTGCGTTTGGGCCGTGACGAGGGCTGACCCCCCCCGGGGGCGCTACTGCTTCTTTGTTCCCTGGTCCCTTGTCGTGAAATGGGAGAGGGAGACTCGTTAGTGGCTTGCCGCGGTCTGGCGGCCTTAGGGGAAGGGAAGAACTCCATTGTGGGCAGACCGGGGGCAATCGGGGCTAACGAACAACCCCTCTTCTCGCTTGGACGGGTGGGGGACCACTCCGAAAAAAACCCCCGGTTCTGAAAATCAAAATTTAACTTAGTAGGGGTATCCGCATTTGTGGGGACATTCCTCGAGATATGTATGGGGTCGGGTTCCTCCTCCTCCTCGGAAAGATCCCCTAGGATATCTACGAGAACATCCTCCTCCCCCCTTGGTGGGGACCCGCGGCCCCCTTTCCCTCCCCCTTGGGCTGAACGGGTGGGGGAGAACCCTAACGCTGATTTTTCCTCTGTTTGGTTTGTGCCCTGCTCATCGGAGACCCTGCGTCGGAGCTGCTCCGCGTGCCGCCTCCACAGGAGCCCTGTGCTGGTTTCCACGCGGTACGACACGGGGCCGGTTTGCTCCACAACTACGCCCGGTACCCAGGCTGGGCCCGTGCTGGTGTAATTCCTGCAATGCACGGGGGCGCCTACATTGAAACTCTTTGTGGCCTCTAGCCCGATGTTCCTTCCTTTGTCCTCTACCCTCATGGGGTCTAGCCTAGTAAGGATGGTGGTCAGTTTCCTACGCATTAAGAGCTCTGCGGGGGAGTATCCTGACGCCAATGGGGTCACCCTGTACCCTAGCAGAAACTGGCACACTTGTAGGTTCAGATCCCCGGGGCCCATGCGCCGCAACGCGTCCTTCATGGTGCGGACGAGGCGCTCTACTTGGCCATTGGTGGCTGGGTGAAACGGGGCGGAGGTGATGTGCCAAACGGCGTTAATCTCCATGAATGCCCTAAACTCGGAGGACGTGAAACAACTAGCGTTGTCGCTAATTAATGTGTCGGGTATGCCGAACATGGAAAAGAGCCTCCGCAAATGCCTAATGGTCTGGGCCGAGTTGGTGCTCGTGACTGGGATGACCTCCAACCACTTGGAGAAGGCGTCCACTACAAGAAGGAACAGGGTGCCTCTGAACGGGCCCGCGAAATCAACGTGCACCCGGGACCACGGCCCCTTAGCCGTGTCCCATTCCCTGTGGGGAAGGCGGGCCTCCTCTGGTCTGGAGCGTTGGCAACTTTCACAAGTGCCGACCATGTGCTCGATGTCGGAGTCCAGCTGGGGCCACCAGAAGTAACTTCGGGCCAGCGCCTTGGATCGCACGATGCCGGGGTGGCTGACGTGCAGCAGTTTGAGCACCCGCGGCCGAAGGAAAATGGGAATCACCACCCGCTGCCCCCACAAGAGGCACCCCCTCTCTAGGGACAGTTCTAGCTTTTTCCTGAAAAATGGGGCGAACTCCTCCGCTAGGGAGGACGCCGGCCACCCTTTCTGCACCCAGGAGCTAACTGCCACTAACGTCTTGTCCTTCTCTGTCGCTTTGGCAATGTCAGCGGGCATTACGGGGGGCGAATCTAGCACCTCTATCATAAGAACCTGATGGTCCCGCTCCCCCTTGCTCACCTGGCTGGGCGTTAGGGGGAGGGGAGACCTTGATAGAGCATCCGCATGACAGATCTCTTTCCCGGGCCGGTAGACCAACGCGTGCTGGTACGCGTTGAGAAAAATGGCCCACCTGAGCATCCTCGGGGACAGGATCTGTGGGGTGGGCTTATCTGCGGTAAAGATGCCTAGCAGGGGGTTGTGGTCCGTTACAATGGTGAAGGGGCGGCCATACAGAAAATCGTGAAATTTTTTCATCCCCGCAACTATTGCTAGTGCCTCCCTGTCTGTCTGTGCGTAGTTTCTCTCCGCTTGGGACAGGGACCTGGAGTAAAATGCTATCAGGGCCTCCCTCCTGTTTTCCAGCACGTGGCACAGCACCGCCCCCACCCCCACCGGGGATGCATCACAGGTCAGAACCACCGGGCGTTTGGGGTTGAAGTGGGTCAGTATGGCATCGGACGCTAGGAGGCTTTTTAGCTCACAAAATGCCCTTTCTTGGTCATCGCCCCACTTCCATGCCTGGTCTTTTTTTAGCAGTTTGTGTAGCGGTTCAGCCACCGCTGCCTTCCGGGGGAGGAAGGAGTGGTAAAAGTTGAGCAGCCCTAGGAACGACTGCAGCTCGGGCTTGGAGGTGGGGCGGGGAGCTTTCTTAATGGCTGCCACCTTGGACTTGGATGGTTTTATTCCCTCAGGAGTCACACAAAACCCTAGGAACTCAACCTCGGTTGCGAAGAAGACGCATTTATCCTTTCGCAGTCTCAGCCCCGCTTTTTCGAATATCGTCAGGACCTTCCCCAACCTCTTGGCCAATTCAACCCGACTCCCCCCCCCCCGTTATTAACACGTCATCAAAATAAGGCAACACCCCCTCCAGTCCCTTCAGGAGGCGTTCCACGAGTGACTGGAAAATTCCAGGCGCCGAATTCACGCCGAACTGGAGGCGCGTCACCTGGAACGCCCCCTTATGGGTGACTATGGTCTGCACAGCAGCTGCGGCAGGGGACACCGTAAGCTGCTGGTAGGCCTGTGCTAAGTCGAGCTTAGCGAAACACTTTCCCCCGTGTAACCTGGCCAGCAGATGGCTGACTACCGGCACCGGATATGCATTCGGGCGGATCGACTTGTAGTCGGTGCATATGCGGACCTCCCCATTGGCCTTTAGTGCGGTTACAATTGGAGTTTCCCACTCCGCAGAATCAACAGGCACAAGGATTCCCTGGCCCACCAGTTTCTCCAGTTCCGCCTCTATCTTGTCCTTAAGTGCGAACGGCACCCGGCGTGGTTTAAGACGAATTGGGCGGACCTCCGTGTCCAGGTCGAATGTCACTGGGGGCCCCTTGAATTTCCCCAGTCCTTTTTTGAAAACTTTGGGGTGCGCCTCGCACACCTCCTGAACTGGATCAGTCCCAACGGCGTGCATCCCAACGGCATGCACCCCCCCAATAAACAACCCCAGGGGCTGGAACCATTGAGTTCCGAGGAGGCTGCAATCTCCCCCTTTAAGCACGACTAGGGGGAGGGATGCGGCGTGCTTCTTGAATTTAACCTGAAATTCTCCAACCCCCAACACTGGAATGCTGTTCCCTTGCACGTCCCGTAGCGTGGATCTCAACGCTTTGAGCTTGGGTCGCTTGTGGGGGGCAATTCCCAAAAACTCCCTCTGGGAAATGATTGAATATGAGGACCCCGAGTCAATTTCCATCCTAATGGGAACCCCTTGGACTAGTACCTCAACAAAGTAGCGGGGGTGTCCTGCAGACACGCTGAACACTGGGGCGTCGTCCTCGCTGCCGTCGGAGATGTGGCCCACGCTGTCCTGCTTCCGCGTGGCCTGAGCGCCGTCCTTGGGTCTCGTTGAGCGGTCTTGTCCCGCGGAATGGTCTGCTGAGCTCCTCCGGGTCTCGCGCCTCTTCCTGCACACCTTGGCGATGTGCCCACGGCGGCCGCAGTTGTGGCACTCGGCCTTCCGAAACGGGCACTTTACGCGGTCGTGGGCCGCTCCACAGCCGTCGCACCGTCGGCTCTCTTTCCGGACCCTCCGGACGTCCTCGTCGTCGCTGCTCTCCGTGGACGACCTCTAAGCTCGCCGGGCCGCCTGTACCGGGGTCTCTGCCTTGCTCGACTTCGGCCACCAGTCCTGGAGTTCTTGGAACCCAGCCTTTGTAGCTTCCGCGGCCTGGGCCGCTCTGACGACCTCCTGCAACGTGGGAGGCGGCTCTTGGTTCATTAATGTGCGCTGGGTTTCGGCGTCGTTCAGGCCGCACAGCACACAGTCCCGGAGGGTGATTTCGGCATTCTCCCACTTGCACGGGCCGGCCGCCAGCCGCAGGGCCGCCACGAATGCGGCGACCGTCTCCCCGGGCGCTTGGACTCGCCTCCAGAATGCACTCCGAGCGGGAAACATCGCCGTGGCGGGCCGGACGTGCTCACGCAGCATCTGCATGAGTTCCTTGGCCTTGAATTCGCTCACCCTCCTCGGTGCAATCAGGTCCACCAGGGTCCTTTTGGTTTCTTGTCCGAGCATCCTAGTGAAGATGGCCCTTTTCTTTGCCTCTTCCGTGACTTCGGACTCGATCAGTGCAGCCTGGAAGTCCATCTCGAAGATCTCCCAGTCGCCCGGTTTCCTGATTTCGAAACCGGCGCATGTCTTGGTCCCGTGGGCTGCCATATCCCACCTTCATCACCAGTTTAGTGTAAGGGACCAAAGACAATGAAACAGCCGAAGGGTTGGCTTAACACAGGTTTATTGCATGATGATCCGGAGGAACATGTGGTAATGGCGGATGGGTAGCTCAATATATACAGCTGGCTATACATTTGAATGTGGCTCGTCGACAGATTATTGGTTGCTGCCTGCGTGATGTCGTAGAAGGTCACGCCCTTCTTGACCAGGTGAAGAGGTGGCGGGGAATCTTCCCGTGCTGCTGAACCAGGTGAATCTGAGCCATGAGAGCTGGACGCTCGCTATTGCCATCTAGTGGTCACTAGCTCGCGTCCCCTTATCAGGTTTACATTGATACAGCTGAAGGTTATAATGTTGCACACAGAAAGGTTACATTGTTAACACATGGCTAAGGTACATTGTTAAAGGCACAGCTTTACAGAACACAACAGAAAACATGTTCACTTAGCAGTCATGGCAGAATATTCTCTCTTTTCCCATCAAAAGTCATGATGTAATGCCATTAAACTTTACACCACACTCACTTTTATTGCACCTGGAGGCATAAACTCAAGGCGTGGAGGTAATGCCAATTCATTTTCAATATCATTTCTCTTTTCCTTTTCCTCATCTGTATATTTTGCACCAGTTTCTACCACATCCTTTAGTATTTGGTTAAGCCAGTGTGTACCTGAAAGAGAATGGAAAAAATATAAAGTATGTTCCTAAAGCCGGTACACCATGTTTTTATTGCTGTTTTTTTTAAAAAAATAATAACTATAGATTTAAGGGGTGGAGAAAATCCACAAATGCTTAATGATGTGATTGACTTTATTTTTGTCCCCAGAACACTGTCTTGGTGTTTCCTTATGAAGAGGTTTCAGTGGTCACCTAGCCAAGGTCCCAGCTGATGACATAAAGGTGTTTTACTTCCGCTTCTGGGAGCGACGAGGGCAGCGGGGGCCGGATGAATTGCAGCAAACCCATTTGCATGGATTCACAGGGTGCTTGGGCCCTGGGAATTGAAGTCCAAGAACATCTGGAGTGCCATGGTTCGCCATCACGGTTCTAACCTTTGTAAAAAAAAGCTTTAACAAAAAAGGCTTGATCACTTTCTGAGGCAATTGGTTCCAGACATTAACTCCCTAAAATCATTTGAATTGCATTCATTTAGTCATTGAATTTTTCTAATTTGACTTTTAGTTATTAATACTTTCATCAGCTCAGTGAGACAAGAAAAGTTAAAATCCTAAAATTCGGAAGTTTTCCTGATTCATACCTTGTATCAGAGCGAAATTAAAGGCAAGATTAGACTGTTCTTTAACTCATAATTGGTGGACTTATCACAGCTGTGGAACTGCCACATCCCAATGCTTGGTTTTGTAAGAGAAGAAATTTTTCCCTTGGCTCAAATTCAAATAGCACATGCTGGGGCAAAGTGCATCCAGCAGCTAAGTGGAGAGCAATGTGCTAAATAACTTTATTCCATACCATAGCTTCCATCAGGATCAGGGCCCTGGTGCCTGCTAGAATTTGTACTGCTTACTAATATGCTTCCAGTATGAGTTCAAAATATTGACAATGCTTTACAAAATCCTAAATGGCTTGGGACTTGGATATTTGAAGGAACACCACTCTGTACATAAACCTAGCTGATCACTAAGATCTGCTGAGCAAACCCTTCTTTGTGTGCCACCATTAAAAATAGTTCATTATGTGGTGACATGTGGGGTGGGTTCTGTCATAGCACCCCAACTGTGGAATGTCCTCTCCTTAGAGATTCAATCAGCAACAATACTGGCATTATTTTGGCACCAAGTCAAGACATACTTGTTTATTGGAGCTTTTAGGGGTTGAAGAACATAGCCTGCACAAGTTTTAGCATAATGGTTTTAATGTTCTTAATGTTGAAAAGTTCTAATTTTGTGTCATTTGGGTTTAAATTATTTTAAATATCTTCATTTTAAAATTATTTTATACAGCTTTGTAACCCTCTCTGAGATCCTGTGATATGCCACTGGGCTTGCCCCTCCCCTGCCTGGGAGAGGAGAAAAGCCACTGGGCTTGCGGCCAGCCCAAGGACCATTGCTGCTGCCTCAGCTGGGCACGGGGGCCAGCTTCTCCCCTGCCTAGGAGAGGAGAAAAGCCAGCAGGCTTGTGGCTGGCCCGACAACCATCGCCACCACCTCAGCTGGGCTCGGAGGCCAGCCCTTCCCCTGACTGGGACAGGAGAAAAGCCGCCGGGCTTGCACCTGGCCCAGGGACTCGCTGCCTCTCCCCAAGCCATTCCATCAACACGGGGGATGGAAGGCAGGTGCGACAGCTGCCACCTCCCAAGCCCACCTGCTCGGAATGCGTTTCCTACGCATTAAGAGCTCTGCGGGGGAGTATCCTGACGCCAACGGGGTCACCCTGTACCCTAGCAGAAACTGACACACTTGTAGGTTCAGGTCCCCGGGGCCCATGCGCCGCAACGCGTCCTTCGTGGTGCGGACGAGGCGCTCTACTTGACCATTGGTGGCTGGGTGAAACGGGGCGGAGGTGATATGCCGAACGGCGTTAATCTCCATGAATGCCCTAAACTCGGAGGACGTGAAACAACTAGCGTTGTCGCTAATTAACGTGTCGGGTATGCCGAACGTGGAAAAGAGCCTCCGCAAATGCTTAATGGTCTGGGCCGAGGAGGTGCTCGTGACTGGGATAACCTCCAACCACTTGGAGAAGGCGTCCACGACAAGAAGAAACAGGGTGCCTCTGAACGGGCCCGCGAAATCAATGTGCACCCGGGACCACGGCCCCTTGGCCGAGTCCCATTCCCTGTGGGGAAGGCGGGCCTCCTCTGGTCTGGAGCATTGGCAACTTTCACAAGTGCCGACCATGTGCTCGATGTCGGCATCCAGCTGGGGCCACCAGAAGTAACTCCGGGCCAGCGCCTTGGATCGCACGATGCCGGGGTGGCTGACGTGCAGCAGTTTGAGCACCCGCGGCCGAAGGGAAGTGGGAATCACCACCCGCTGCCCCCACAAGAGGCACCCCCTCTCTAGGGACAGCTCTAACTTTTTCCTGAAAAATGGGGCGAACTCCTCCACTGGGGAGGACGCCGGCCACCCTTTCTGCACCCAGGAGCTAACTGCCGCTAACGTCTTGTCCTTCTCTGTCGCTTTGGCAATGTCAGCGGGCATTACGGGGGGCGAATCCAGCACCTCTATCATAAGAACCTGATGGTCCCGCTCCCCCTTGCTCACCTGGCTGGGTGTCAGGGGGAGGGGAGACCTTGATAGAGCGTCCGCATGGCTGATCTCTTTCCCGGGCCGGAAGACCAACGCGTGCTGGTACGCGTTGAGAAAAATGGCCCACCTGAGCATCCTCGGGGACAGGATCTGTGGGGTGGGCTTATCTGCGGTAAAAATGCCTAGCAGGGGCTTGTGGTCCGTTACAATGGTGAAGGGGCGGCCATACAGAAAATCGCGAAATTTTTTCGTCCCCGCAACTATAGCTAATGCCTCCCTGTCTGTCTGTGCGTAGTTTCTCTCCGCTTGTGACAGGGACCTGGAGTAAAATGCTATCGGGGCCTCCCTTCCGTCTTCCAGCACGTGGCACAGCACCGCCCCCACCCCCACCGGGGATGCATCACAGGTCAGGACTACCGGGCGTTTGAGGTTGAAATGGGTCAGTATGGCATCAGACGCTAGGAGACTTTTTAGTTCGCTAAATGCCCTTTCTTGGTCCTCGCCCCACTTCCATGTCTCATCTTTTTTAAGCAGTTTGTGTAGTGGTTCAGCTACTGCTGCCTTCCGGGGGAGGAAAGAGTGGTAAAAGTTGAGCAGCCCTAGGAACGACTGCAGCTCGGGCTTGGAGGTGGGGCGGGGGGATTTCTTAATGGCGGCCACCTTGGATTTGGATGGTTTTATCCCCTCAGGAGTCACACAAAACCCCAGGAACTCAACCTCGGTCGCGACGAAGACACATTTGTCCTTTCGCAGTCTCAACCCCGTTTTTTCGAATATTGTCAGGACCTGATAAAATCTAACACAGAGACCTTAAATTTTCAAAAAGGAAATTTCCCAAAGTTGAGGAAACTAGTAAAAAAGAAGCTGAAAGGGAAAATTGAGAGAGTCCAAACACTCCAAGAGGCATGGAGGCTGTTTACAAAAACAATAACAGAGGCCCAATTGGAATGCATACCCAAAAGGAAAAAGGGCACTGCCAGGTCCAAGAGGACTCCAATGTGGCTTACAGGAGCTGTTCGGGAAGTGATCAAGAGCAAGAAAAGCTCATTTAGAAGATGGAAGGCTTGTCCAAATGAGGACAGCAGGCAGAAACATAAATTCTGGCAGAACAAATGCAAGGCAACAATCAGGAAAGCAAAGCAAGACTTTGAGGAGCGTATAGCTAAAAATACTCAGAGGAATAACAAAGACTTCTTTAAGTACATTAGAAGTAAGAACCCAACTAGGAAGGCCATTGGACCATTAGATGACAATGGAAGGCAAGGGGTTATTAAAGAGGAAACAGAGATTGCAGAGAGACTCAATGAATTCTTTGCTTCAGTATTCACTGAAGAAGATAGAGACCACATGCCCAAAACAGAGCCTATCTTCGTAGGGAGGGAAACTGAAGAATTAAGCAAGATAGAAATAACCAGGGAGGAGGTCCTTGCATGTCTTGTTAAACTAAACACTAACAAATCACCAGGACCAGATGGCATCCATCCACGAGTTCTCAGGGAACTTAAAGATGAAATTGCTGATCTCCTAGCCAAAATATATAATATTTCCCTCAAATCAGGGTTTGTGCCTGATGACTGGAAGGTAGCGAATGTAACACCAATTTTCAAAAAAGGATCCAGGGGTGATCCAGGAAATTACCGGCCTGTCAGTTTGACATGTGTCCCAGGTAAAGTGATGGAAACCATCCTAAAAGATAGAATTAATAGGTACATAGAAGAGGAGGCGCTGCTAAAGGAGAGCCAACATGGCTTTTGCAAGGGCAAATCATGCCTCACTAATCTGTTGGAATTTTTTGAGAGTGTCAACAAGCATGTGGATAAGGGGGATCCAGTTGACATTGTTTATCTGGACTTTCAGAAGGCTTTTGACAAGGTCCCACACCAAAGGCTCTTGAATAAACTTACCAGTCATGGAATAAAGGGACAGGTCTTGTCCTGGATCAGCAACTGGCTAAGGGACAGGAAACAGAGGGTAGCACTAAATGGACACTTCTCCAAGTGGAGGGAAGTAAAGAGTGGGGTCCCCCAAGGTTCAGTACTGGGACCCCTGCTTTTCAACCTCTTCATAAATGATCTAGAGGTAGGAGTAAAAAGCAAGGTAGCCAAATTTGCTGACGATACTAAATTATACAGGGTAGTGAAAACTGTGAGAGATTGTGAAGAGCTCCAGAGGGATCTCTTGACACTGGGGGAGTGGGCAAAACAGTGGCAAATGAGCTTCAACATCAGTAAGTGCAGAGTGATGCATGTTGGGGCAAAAAACCCCAATTACATTTATAAACTGATGGGGTCTGAACTCTCTGCGACAAACCAGGAAAGGGACCTTGGTGTCCTGGTGGACAGCTCAATGAAGGTGTCAACCCAGTGTGCCTCAGCAGTGAAAAAAGCAAACTCAATGTTAGGGATCATTAGGAAGGGTATAGAAAATAAGTCAGCAAGTGTCATTTTGCCTCTTTATAAATCTATGGTGAGGCCCCATCTGGAATACTGTGTACAGTTCTGGTCGCCATACCTCCAGAAGGATATTATGGAGTTGGAGAAAGTACAGAGGAGGGCAACCAGAATGATTAGGGGACTGGAACACCTTCCTTACCATCTGAGGCTGCAACGGTTGGGCCTTTTCACTCTTGAACGACGGCGTCTAAGAGGTGACCTGATTGAAGTTTATAAAATCATGCACGGTGTGGACAAAGTGGATAAGGAAAAACTGTTTTCCCTATCGCACAACACTAGAACTAGGGGACACTCCATGAAACTTTTGGGTACTAGTTCTCAAACAAATAAGAGAAAGTACTTTTTCACCCAGAGGATTACTGGTCTATGGAACTCCCTGCCAGAAGAAGTGGTGACAGCTGTCAGTCTTGACAGCTTTAAGAAAGGATTAGACAAGTTCATGGAGGACAAGGCTATCAATGGCTATAATTATGGCTACCTAAGGACAACCTCTGGGTTGGAGAGATAAGCAGGATATCTCTCAATGCCATTTCCAGGGAATCCTAAGCAGGTGAAGGCATCTCCTTGGGAATACCCTGAAGGAAATGGTGAGCCACTGTGTGAGACAGAATGCTGGACTGGATGGGCTGTGGCCTGTTCCAGCAAGGCTGTTCTTATGTTCTTATGTTCCCCAACCTCTTGGCCAATTCGACCCGACTCCCCCCCCATTATTAACACGTCATCAAAATAAGGCAACACCCCCTCTAGCCCCTTCAGGAGGCGTTCCACGAGTGATTGGAAAATTCCAGGCGCCGAATTCATGCCGAACTGAAGGCGCGTCACCTGGAACGCCCCCTTATGGGTGACTATGGTCTGCGCAGCAGCTGCGGCAGGGGACACCGTGAGCTGCTGGTAGGCCTGTGCTAAGTCGAGCTTAGCGAAACACTTTCCCCCGTGTAACCTGGCCAGCAGATGGCTGACTACCGGCACTGGATACGCATTCGGGCGGATCGCCTTGTTGATGGTGCACTTGTAATCGGCGCATATGCGGACCTCCCCATTGGCCTTTAGTGCGGTTACAATTGGAGTTTCCCACTCCGCAGAATCAACAGGCACAAGGATTCCCTGGCCCAACAATTTGTCCAGTTCTGCCTCTATCTTGTCCTTGAGTGCGAACGGCACCCGGCGTGGTTTGAGTCGAATTGGGCGGACCTCCGGGTCCAGGTCGAAAGTCACTGGGGGCCCCTTGAATTTCCCCAGTCCCTTTTTGAAGACTTCGGGGTGTGCCTCGCACACCTCCTGAATCGGGTCAGACCCAACGGCGTGCATCCCAACGGCATGCACCCCCCCAATAAACAAACCCAGGGGCTGGAACCATTGAGTCCCGAGGAGGCTGCAATCTCCCCCTTTAAGCACGACTAGAGGGAGGGACGCGGCGTGCTTCTTGAATTTAACCTGAAATTCTCCAACCCCCAACACTGGAATGCTGTTCCCTTGCACGTCCCGTAGTGTGGACCTCAACGCTTTGAGCTTGGGTCGCCTGTGGGGGGCAATTCTCAAAAACTCCCTCTGGGAAATGATTGAATATGAGGACCCCGAGTCAATTTCCATGCTAATGGGAACCCCTTGAACTAGTACCTCAACAAAGTAGCGGGGGTGTACTACGGACACACTGAATACTGGGGCGTCGTCCTCGCTGCCGTCGGAGATGCGGCCCACGCCATCCTGCTTCCGCGTGGCCTGAGCGCCGTCCTTGGGTCTCGTTGAGCGGTCTTGTCCCGCGGAACGGTCTGCTGAGCTTCTCCGGGTCTCGCGCCTCTTCCTGCACACCTTGGCGATGTGCCCGCGGCGGCCGCAGTTGTGGCACTCGGCCTTCCGAAACGGGCATTTTACGTGGTCGTGGGCCGCTCCACAGCCGTCGCACTGCCGGCTCTCTTTCCGGACCCTCCGGACGTCCTCGTCGTCGCTGCTCTCTGCGGACGACCTCGAAGCTCGCCGGGCCGCATGCACCGGAGTCTCTGCCTTGCTCGACTTCGGCCGCCAGTCCTGGAGTTCTTGGACCCCAGCCTTTGTAGCTTCCGCGGCCTGTGCCGCTCTGACGACCTCCTGCAACGTGGGAGGCGGCTCTTGGTTCATTAATGTGCGCTGGGTTTCGGCGTCGTTCAGGCCGCACAGCACACAGTCCCGGAGGGTGATTTCGGCATTCTCCCATTTGCACGGGCCGGCCGCCAGCCGCAGGGCCGCCACGAATGCGGCGACCGTCTCCCCGGGCGCTTGGACTCGCCTCCAGAACGCACTCCGAGCGGGAAACATCGCCGTGGCGGGCTGGACGTGCTCACGCAGCATCTGCATGAGTTCCTTGGCCTTGAATTCGCTCACCCTCCTCGGTGCGATCAGGTCCACCAAGGTCCTTTTGGTTTCTTGTCCGAGCATCCTGGTGAAGATGGCCCTTTTCTTTGCCTCTTCCGTGACTTCGGACTCAATCAGTGCTGCCTGGAAGTCCATTTCGAAGATCTCCCAGTCGCCCGGTTTCCTGATTTCGAAACCGGCGCATGTTTTGGTCCCGTGGGCTGCCATTATCCCACCTTCGTCGCCAATTTAGTGTAAGGGACCAAAGACAACGAAACAGCCGAAGGGTTGGCTTAACACAGGTTTATTGCATGATGATCCGGAGGAACATGTGGTAATGGCGGATGGGTAGCTCAATATATACAGCTGGCTATACATTTGAATGTGGCTCGTCGACAGACTATTGGTTGCTGCCTGCGTGACGTTGTAGAAGGTCACGCCCTTCTTGACCAGGTGAAGAGGTGGCGGGGAATCTTCCCGCGCTGCTGGTCCAGGTGAATCTGAGCCATGAGAGCTGGACGCTCGCTATTGCCATCTAGTGGTCACTAGCTCACGTCCCCTTATCACGTTTACATTGATACAGCTGAAGGTTATAATGTTGCACACAGAAAGGTTACATTGTTACCACATGGCTAACGTACATTGTTAAAGGCACAGCTTTACAGAACACAACAGCCACCATCCCGAGGACTCGCTGCCTCTCCCCGGGCCATTCCATCAACCTGGGGAGGTGTACCTTGTGCTTGTCTGGGCTCCATTTTTGGCGTCGTGCTTGGGCTTAGTATCTATTCTCTGTTTTGGAATTTGCACTATTTTTTGCAGTATATTGTGATTTTTATTGTGTGTTGTATTTATTTGTACCTGATAATGCATATGATTGTAAGCCGCTTTGGGTCTCCCGTGGGTGTGGAAAGCGGGATATAAATACAATAAATAAATAAATATGGAGGGGGGTTTAAATTGTTTTATACAGCTTTGTAACTCACTCTGAGATCCTGTGATATGGAGGGGGCTTTACATTTTTAAATAAATAAATAAAAATTATTCCAGAAAAAAATGAAAGAAGAATGGGTAAAATGCTTCATAATCATCACATCCATTTTGACCTTTAGCTGTTATACAACCAAAACATAAATATTCTTGTGATTCTTTAGATGTTATGCAACTAAAGCATAAATATTCTTGTGATTCTTTAGATGTTATGCAACCAAAGCATAAATATTCTTAGATTTTAAGAATTAGAGTTGTTAAAGGACATCTTCTCAAACTTTGAATGTTCCTTGAAGATCCTCCAGAACAGGTTGTTTGGGGAAGGGAGACATGCTCCATAAGAGGTAATTAATTTCTTCTCTCTCCCCTCCCCCCCAAGAAAAAAAGATTTTAAGGCATTGGTTGTTGTTTTTTAAAAAGCATAGACAAGCTATATGGAGTACAGTAAAACCCCTACTTATGAAAAAAGTCTGTTCCATAGGCTTTTGCTTAAATCAAAGCAAACTCACAGGAAAAAAATTTTTTACATAACTCAAAGCAAACCCATAGGAAAAATGACATTTTGATGTAAATTGAAGCAAACCCACAGGGAAATGAATTTTTATGTAACTTGAAGCAAACCTATAGGGAAAAAAATCTTTATGTAACTCAAAGCAAACCCATAGGAAATCGTGTAAATCGGATCATTATGTAAGTCAAATGTTATGTAACTCTTGGCATATGTAAATAAGGGTTTTACTGCACTTCATGCCTACACTGTTCTCAAGGTACACATTTGGTTAGGCTGGACAAGATTTATACTTACCACTTTTAGGATATCCTGCTAGGATCACATCATCCCTTCTGGCTTCAAAAGTGTCAAGATTCTGTAAAATTTCAGGCTGGCAGATAACAGAAGGATACAACACTCCCTTATAGGAAAAAAACATCTCTTCTGGTGCTCGTTTATATCCTTCCAAAATCATGTTCTCATGAAATGAGATAGTTGGTTTCTTGAGCTCAGCCATCTTTGGATATCCTGGAAAGTGAGCCTGGGACGAGATTGGAGCTCTGATATCTGTAGAGAGCAGAGTTCATGCCGGTAACCACCAAAAAAGATAATATTGAAGACTAATCATGGCTCCTGTATGATGCAGCAATTTTATTCAACATGAAATAAAGTTACTGTTTAACTAAGAGGCTGGAAAGTCATTCTAAGTCTTGGCTTTCCCCACACACCGCTTAACTTCATTTGTTGATACACAAACAATTGGCAAACATCCTTATTTATCCTCACCCATCCACAACCCCCTTCCACTTTTGAATTAGGAAAACAGAGCAGGGCAAAATAATTATTCAGTTGTTGAGGAAGGCTAGCAAAACCAGAAATAGAATAGCCTCGCTGCCTGGCAAAGAGTCACTTGCACTCCACCGAAAGGGAAAATAAAAATAGGGCACTGGCCTGCATAATGCTGCATAAGCTAATTTATTTGTACAAATTGCAAAACCAAAATGATTTTTTCATATAATTTGATTTGAAATACTGTATTTTCTGGCGTATAAGACTACTTTTTAACCCCGAAAAATCTGTGCCAAAGTCGGGGGTCGTCTTATAGGACAGGTACTTAACTGCAGCTGACAAGTATATTCCAAACTCTATATTTTAACTGGAAAAGTTGGGGGTCGTCTTATATGCCCAGTCGTCTTATACGCCGGAAAATACGGTACATACAGTACATCTCACATGGGTTAGGGAGAATATGACATGGTGACTTACTTGCCTGCTGTCTAAGTGCTCATTGTGGATGGCAATCACAAGACCCTTACTCCCACTCTTAATGGGCTATGCAGTAGCTTAGTGGTTAAGACACTGAACTTGATGACTGGAAGGTCAGCAGATCAGCAGTTCAAGACCCAAGTGCTGCATGATGGAATGAGCTTTTGTCTCTGTCCCTGTTCCTGCCAACCTAACAATTCGAAAGCAAGGAATTGCATGTAGATAAATAGGGAATGGTTTATGTATTCTCTACCTATAAAGCCCTGGAAAGGGAATTAACTTGATAGTATGCAAAGCAAAGGACTGCAGTGGCTCAAGTAGTTAAGACACTGAACTCAAAAACTGGAAAGTTGGAGTTCGATTCCCAAATACTGTATTGCATGACGGAGTGAGCTTTCATCTCTGTCCCAGCTCCTGCCAACGTAACAGTTCAAAAGCAAGAGATTTCAAGTAGATAAATAGGTACCACTTCAGTGGGAAGGTAAACAGTGTTCCATTCTAGGCATGCCTGCCACATGTCCAAAGAAAAGTCTGCAGCTGCAGACAGCACTGGCTTTTTGGCTATAAACAGAGATGAGCACTTAATCCTAGAGTAAGATACAACTGGCTTTTGAGCAAAGGTAACCTTTACCTTTACTAATGGGCTATGGGTTTTTCAACCTCGGGTCACCAAGTGTTTTGGCCTTCAATTCCCAGAAGCCCAAATCAGTCCACCTGCTAATCAGGGCTTCTGGGAACTGAAGTCGAAGAACATCTGGGAACCCAAGGTTGAGAAACATATTTTATAGAAAGTATGATTCTTATAAAAAAACTAGCTGATTGCCCAGCCTTGCCCGGGGCATTAGATTCGATTTTTTTTTATTCGATTTTTATTTATATCCCGCCCTCCTCAGCTTGTGCTGACTCAGGGCGGCTACGTCATATTAATAATATACATAATCAGTACAGCAAGAAATTCAAAAACAAACATCCAAAGTATCCCCAATAAGTACATAATATTACAATATAAAAAACTCAAATACAAAGTATCCAACAGTACAATATACAAAATACAATATTCAAATCAATAATGAGATATACAAATTGATTTCGTGTTGGTGGTGGGGTGGTTTTGGGGGGTGGCTTAAATGGGAAGAGAGGATTCACTTGAGAAAGCCTTGATGCTGGGGAATGTTGATGGCAAAGGAAGAAGAGGACGACCAAAGATTAGATGGCTAGATGGTATTGTGGACACAATGGGCAAAGGGCTGGACAGGCTGAGGAGGATGGTGGAGGACAGAGGTGCGTCCCTGGGGGCAAAGCAGCCTGCCCGTCCACTTCCCTCTCCGCCGTGCTGTTTCAAAGCTGGCCTCAAAAGAGTGGGGTGGAGGGGTAAGCTGATAGGCTGCTATTCATTCCTGGGTGGGAAGCAGCCTGCCTGCCAACTTTCCTCTCATTTCGCTGTTTCGAAGCAGGGCTCAAAACAGCGAGGCGGAGGGGGATGCTTATAGGCTGCTTTCCATCTGGCCTTGGCAGGGTTTTGTGTGTGTGTGTGTGTGTGTGTGTGTGTGTGTGTGTGTGTGTGTGTGTGTGTGTGTGTGTGTGTGTGTGTGTGTGTGTGTGTGTGTGTGTGTGTGTGTGTGTGTGTGTGTGTGTGTGTGTGTGTGTGTGGTTTCCCAAATGAATCATGGTCACCTTGATGTAAATTAGTATTTTAATGTTTATTTGTGGAGTAAGTTTGTCTGGTTGCTTGTCTTTTGGTCTTTCTGTTTTCATCTTGGGTTTTTTGTTTTTGTTTTTTTTGTAGGGTGACCAATAGTAGACTGGTGGTATTTGTGCCTGTTACCTGTACTGTTTGTTGTTTTCCTTCTTTTGGTTTGGGTGTGATGTTCATAGCTGTTATTTACCTGTGGGGTG
This sequence comes from Bradypodion pumilum, assembly GCA_035047305.1. NCBI lineage: Eukaryota > Metazoa > Chordata > Lepidosauria > Squamata > Chamaeleonidae > Bradypodion > Bradypodion pumilum. The sequence goes on from JAWDJD010000001.1 coordinate 89,660,975, forward strand.
AGTGCATAGGCTGTCTTTGTTTTTCTTGCACTGTGTCTTTGCATCGTTTGTTTTGTGCGTGTATCTATTGTTTCCTTGCCAACGTGTCCTAACCTGTTAGTTTGGTGGGCTGTGTTACTTTACCTGCACTATTGTTGGTCTTCCTTTAGGGTTGTGGATGGTGTTTTTTTTTAAAAAACTCAATGTTATTTTCTGTGATGGTTTGGTTTTTGGTATTTTGCATTCTTCCCTTTGTTTGCTGACAGTGTTATTTATTTTATTTTTTAAAATACCTGATGTCAGACAGGTTTTTTGCATTATGTAATTTTTAATTATCTGTTGTGTGTTCCTCTGGCCTGTTGGTGGGGGCTGTCATGTTGTGGCTATGACTTCTCCATTTGTTGTTGTTGTTTTCACTATTAGTTTGGCTGTTCGTTCTGTGGAGGCAAGACCACGCAAACGTCTGTATAAGCAGACAGCATTGAGTATTTGGCTATTTGGCTTTGAAACAGAGATGAGCGCTTTCCCCAGCAGGAAAGGACGGAACGGAGGGGGAATGGCAGGGCGAAAGGCAGGTATCCATCAGGGAAGGTGCTCTCCCTGGCGGATTGCTGGCTGCCGCCTGTGCATTTTCCTCTCTGCTGTTTAGAGGGCTGGCTCGAAACAGCGGTGGGGGGATCATGGCAAGGGCAAGAGACAGGTATCCATCAGGGGAGGTGCCTTCCCTGGTGGATCCCTGCCTGGTGCCTTTGCATTTCCCCCTCTGCAGGGAGGGCCCTCAGCTGTAGCGCTGGTTTGGTATGGGAAATTGCTATCACAGGCCAGAACCAGGAAGGAAGGAGGTTCTGCACCAGACAATGGGAGAACTGAGAAGCAGCTTATACGTGCATTCAAATGGAGCAAAAAGCAGGTTTTCTCTTGCTCAAAGGCCAGTCGTATCCGACTCTAGGGTGCAGTGCTCATCTCTGTTTCTAAGCCGAAGAGCCAGCGCTGTCTGCTTCTGCAGACGTTTCCGTGGTCATGTGGCAGGCATGACTAGACACCGGAGTGCACGGAACGCTGTTACCTTCCCACCGAAGTGGTTCCTATTTATCTACTTGCAATTTCTTGCTTTCGAACTGCTAGGTTGGCAGGATTGCATAAACATTATTGGTTCAAGGCATCACAAGGGAGGGGAATGGGTCTGCCCCCTTATTTGATTTGCTCAGGAGTGTCCACATTGAAAAGGAGAAGTCTACCTCCCAACGTGGTTGGTGTAGGATGTCACATGGAGAAGTGGGAGGAGTTTCACCATGTGGCCAGCATGGAGGCTGCTATGGGAGGAGTTGAGGTCAGTTACAAAAGCCCATATATGGTATTTCCACCAAAACACACTCTTGATTGGAGGAATTCATCCAGAAGCCCATGCAACAGGAATTTTGAAGATCAACACAGCAAAAGGAACAACTCTCACTAGGTAATATTCATACTGTATTTGAATTTGATTTGGACTGATCTGGACTAATTTGACATGCCTAGTGAGTAACCTTACTGCACCATCCTGGAGGACTGGTTTTGAATTGCACCATCCCCAGGGCCACATGGAGAGCAACCAGCTCTGGAGAGAGACATTTTGGGGAAGAAGAATATGCAAATCCTGGTTTCCTGCTTCTAAATTGTAAAAAGATGTAAGCTACCATTTGTTCCTACTGTTCTTCCATTTTACATCTAAGAATAAGCCTGGCTGGACTACATACTTCATGCCACATTAGCCTGAAGAAGTAGTCATGTACTACGAAAGCTTGCTAAGTCTTGAATTTTTTTAATGACCTGAAAAAGGCAGTGATGCACTCCAAAAAAAATTACTACCACCTCTGTGGGTGGGGCCAAATCTGTGGGCAGGGCCAAATATGTGGGTATGGCCAACGCAATGGGGTATGGAGGTAGGCGTGGCTGGCCAGGTGGGCATGGTTTGAGGGAATTTCCGCTACCGGTTCTCCTGAGCAGGACATGACCTGCTTCAGTGCATCACTGGAAAAAGGTATCATCTCTTTCCTGCATTTGTTTGAATTCTAATATTTAAACTTTTCTACTCTTGTCTTGCATGTGAAACATAACGCTAATTACAATTAGTCTAATCTTGCTTAGAGAGCATGTGATATGACCAGGGTGGTGTTATGTTTAAATTTGACTACCTAGTATCAACAGCAGGCTTCAAAATTACATGAAATACTAATTGAATCCCACTATGGCTGTAAATTAAGACCCCAAGTGGTATGGGAGAACAACTTGGGGATGACCATATCTGATATAAAATAAAATGGCAGACTTTATGAAACAAGGCTCCCCTCAGCTCAATCTCCTCCCAATTTAAGGAATGTTCTATTCAGCTGATACTGTGAGGTTTTAATATATAATAGGACTGTAATCATGAGTATAAACATGACTAGTTTCTCAGATATGATTTCTAACTTTTGCTTTTGTAGCATAGGGATGTCAATTAACTTTTCTTCCACCAGATGGCAGGAATGGAAAATAACTAGATTGCTTGACCTTCTAACTAGTTCACTGTTCATGTTTTAAAAAACCAATGACAGTACAGTATTTTAAAACATTCAAAAATGCATTACCTCACATCATTCTGTTACTGAATTCTGTTTATATTCTCAAAAGTTTATTGCACAGCTCTTGAATGTGTCAATATCTTTGCCCATCACTGGCTACCTTTAGAAAACAATTCAAAAAGCTCTTCTTCAAGGCCTTTCAGGGCGTTGTTCCCTTGTCAATAAATTAGCCAGTTAGGTTCAGTCTCGATGTCCTCTGACACCAATTAGTTTAGTTTAGTCTATGATGTATTTGGTGGTGGTGGGTTTTGATTTATTGTGGATATTGTTGTTATTCATTTTCTATCTGTTCACCGCCCAGATGGGTGGTATAGAAATTCAATCTTTACCTATAAGGAGGGACGATAACTGTTGGACTGCGGCATACATGCCCACACCCATCCATACTATCCCATACCGAACCACCCGCACTTGCCTTTACCTGGCCCACACATCGCTGCAAGGGTCCGGCAGTCGCCAGTGGGGCAACTGCCCCATGAACGCAAACAAAACAACTTCAAGTCCCAATATCCTCCATGTCATGCCACCTCTCAGCCAATCAGGCTGACAGGCAAGAGTAAGCAGAATGTTGGGAAAGCCAGCGTGCTCAATACAAAATGAGCCACAGAAAAAAGCCGCCGCACGAACATGAACAAAAGAAACAAAACTTCAAGTCCCAGTGTCCTCCATGCCATGACCACTTCAGCCAATCAGGTTGAAGGGCGCGAGTGCGCAGAACGCCGAAAAAGCTGGCACGTGAAAAATAAAATAAAATAACGCCTCACGCAATGGGAACACAAGGCCGCTCCAGGTGGATGCAGTGCCTCACGCAATAGGAATGCAAGGCCACCACAGGCGGACACATGCCTCACGGCCTTGCTAATACAAACCCAAAAAACCACGGCGAGACAACTGCCGGCCTTCTTTCCCAGAGCAACGGGGAGAAGAGGGACTCCCTCTCCTCCATGCTACCCCACCGAAGACATGGCGAGACCACTGCCGGCCTCAAGGTAAGTTGAGCCAGGGTGGAAAAAAGAAGCAGGCAGCAATTTGTCAGGGGAAGCACCCTCCCTGGCGAATGACTGGATGCTACCTTTGTACTACCCACACTGCTGATTTGAGAACTAGCATGAAACAGTGGTGGAGGTAATAGAAAAGCAGCAGCCAGAAATCCGCAAGGAAGAGCACCACCCTTTACGGATCATTGCCTGCCGATCTCCTGTTAGGTAAAGCCTGGGAAAAAGAAGGCCGAGAGGAGACAACCATTGTCAAGCAAATAGCTCTTCTCTGCCTCCTTCTCCCACGACCGACCTAACAAACCTTACCAGACGAAGAGCGAGCTGACTGCCGGCTCTTCCTTTTCCCCATCGCTGCATCGAAACCTAATTTCGAAACAGCAATGGGGAAAAGAAGAAACGACAAACAGGCCGTTCTTCACCCAACAAAACACAATAACAACAAAACAAAACAGTTAACCAGAATGCCAAGCATCAAAAATAATAAAAAAACAAATAAATAAACAAATAATTAAAATAAACCAAGTAAACAACACAACAAAAAACAACAAACTCAACAAAAAACACCCGAAATACAAAAGACTAACAAAAAACCATGAAAACTCACCAAAAACACCTATCTACAACACGAAAATACCTAACTCAACAAACAATAATATCACAAATTAAAGAAATAAATACGAAAAAAGTAAAAAATAACAAACATAAATACCCAAAACAATCAAACACATCTAAAATCCAAAGTAAAAACATAAGAACAAGCAGAAACACTGGGGGGGGGGGGTAGGTAGAAACTCCCTACTTAAACCCCGCAGCCCAACACCCCAAAATCAACACAAAATAAAAACAGAATAAAAAATCAAGAGTACTTACCAAACACATCCTACCTCCATGCCTCCGGAACAAAACTGAACAAAGAAAGACAATAGAGGTGCTCTTAGTCACAGCCCCACCTAGAGGCCAGAAGAGTATAAAACAGACAAAATAATATTTAAAAAATCAAAATAAAAAATAACTAAAATAAACAAAATCAAATAAATTAAAAAACCACAAATTCAAATCACAACCACCAAAACCACCCCTAACAAAAAAAAAAACCAACCACAAAAAAACTGCCCAGCAAAGCCGGACAAAATATGCTCGTAAATAAATAAAATCCAAGGTCAAAGATATTTCATGTTTTTTGTTTATAATTGCACTAGCTAATTTGAATGATTTTCACAAACAAATGTCTATACTTCAACACTTGTACATCAAGTTGTGTGTAGCTCTTTACACAAAGCATCTCCAACTGGCCTTGTTTCACTCCATGCCAGGGTCAAGAGACAATGAAAATGAGATAACATCCTTGGCTCTCAGGAAATCATTGGGCAGAATAGTCCTGTGATTTCAACTGGTTATTCAGGGACTGTGGTGGCTCAGAGATTAAGAAGCTCACCTTGTTAGCTGGAAGGTCAGCAAGTCAGCAGTTCAAGACCTGAGTACTGCATGATGGAATGAACGTCAGCCTCTGCCCTGGCTCCTAACAACCTAGCAAGAAATTGCAAGTAGATAAATAGGGACCACTTTGGGAACATGGAAGGAGCCTCATTCAGGCATCTCCTGAGCAGAGTTCCTCCAGCAAATATCCTTTCAACCCAGAAAGCACCTTTGTGCATACCTGTTAAGTATCCCAAATTGGCCGGGATTTCCCGTATTTCTGTGCTGCTTCCTCCACTTTCCCGCCACCATCCCGTAATTTGACCAGCTGGAAAACTAGTTACTGCGTAGAACCATTCTGCGCAGAACCCTTCTGTGCAGAAGGGTTCTGCGCAGGTCCCGTATTTTCCGGAGCTGCGCTTGATGGGCATGCCTTTGTGTGCTTCTGACATGACTTTTTTAAAATTCCTGGTTGTTCCTTAAAAATTAGACACCTGGTTTTTCTTCCTTTTTCTTTTCTTTTTCTTTGTAATAAAGGCTAGACTTTGGACACCATATAGCACAAACAAACTGGAATGCATGGCTTTGATTTTAATTGTTAGTTTAAGCGACATGTTTCAAAGTCAAATCATAACCAGGCTTGTTTGCTGAAATACAGATTAGAAATTTATAAACTCAGATAAATGATTCATACATATATAATAGTAAGAGCGGCATAAAAATGGGCCAGCTATGCTATACAGCAATAATACCATGAATCTGCTGCACAATATATATAAAGAAAGAGAGCAGATGATGCTTCACACAAAAGTTCTAAATACAGGCAGCTCTTCAACAAATGGTTCTGTCTCTTCAGAATTTGCATACTTCACATTTTTTCCTAATTTAGATCCAGCCAAACACTCGTCAATTTTTTTATCCATTGCCTAGCTTTGAGCTTTTGTGAACATGTTTTTCCAAGCACCAACACATCCTGCAGAAATGACAAATAGAAATAGTTCTAGCAAGTTGTAAAATGAAATAGGTAAAGGTCAAGGTTGCTCGAAAACCAGTCATATCCAATTGTAGGGTGTGGCATTCATCTCCGTTTACAGCCAAAGAGCCAGGGCTGTCTGTGTCTACAGACATTTACATGGTCATGCTGCAGGCATGACTAGACACCAGGGCACACAGAACACTGTTACCTTCCGACTGAAGTGGTACCTATTTATCAACTTGCAATTTCTTGTTTTCTAACAGCTATGTTGGCAGGAGTTGGAACAGAGATGGGAGCTCACTCCATTGTGTAGCACTTGGCTCTTGAACTGCTGACCTGCCGCCATTCCAGTTGTCAAGTTTTGATGTTCTGGTAGAAATACGAAGCAGCCAGCATAATAGGGCTAAACTCTTTATTAGGCAGTCAGAACATGGAGAAGAGCACTGCTCAATATATACACTCAGAAATTGATACATTTGGGTGGGAAATGGCAGGAAGGGGAGTGGGGTGATGGGGGGGGTCAACAGACCAGAGTGAAGACTGTACAGACTACATTGTTTAGGCGGGAACACAGTCCCACAATATTTCAAGACCAAGAAGAGACAAAATGGAGGATCGTACTGATCCCAATTACATTACAAAATGTTACAGCAATAATTGTATTCAAACACAACATCCCTCCCCCCTAGGATGGAACAGAGTTCCTTAGCAATTGTGGAGGCCCACAAACCCTTTTGGGCCATACTGATACCTGACTGTGGTAGGAAGTCCTAGGCTGACTGGGTTCCATTGAGTGATACCCCGTACTGGGGGCCCCTTCTGAACCATTTGCATTTTGGGAGCATTGTCCCGACTCAGAATTGGAACCTGGTAGAGGGCAAACTAAATCAAAACCCCGTTTGGCTGAAGTAGGAGCAGGGGATCACTTGAAATTAAAACTAGAATCAGGTGGGGTAAAACACAATGAAAAGTCCCGCCTTTGAGAAGTTTGAGTAGGGGGCGACTCAACAAAAGCTTGCCTCATTTGGGTGGGAGTTGAGGTAGTCTCAAATGCAGTAGGATGGGGGGTCCCTTGGGAGAAATCAAAGCCCCGCTTTTCACTTGGACGAGTGGGGGAATACTCTGTAATCTCCTCCTGATCCTGTAAATCAAAAGGTACATTTCCACGCTCTGGGCTTGCGGACGACCCCCAACGGAATGAGAAAGCCGGGAATCATGGCTGACTGCCAATCTGCATGTCTCACATCCCCCTGGGTGTAAGTGGGTGGGGAAGGACCCTAACATGGAATCACCATGAATAAAATCACCTTGTACCTCTTGAAACTCCGTAACCCTATGTCTGAGCTGGTCGGCGTGGCACCGCCATTTGACATGATATGACATTGGTCCTGTTTGTTCCACCACAATGCCCGGAACCCATGCTGGACCTGCGGCCACATAGTTCCGACAATGCACCAGGTCCCCAGCTGAGAATACCTTTTTGTGAGCCATTTCCACATTAACACCTTATCCTCCACCCTGGAAGGATCTAACCGGCCAAGCAATGAGACCGGCCTCCTGCACATTAGGAGTTCGGCTGGTGACAGCCCCAAGGCCAAGGGCGTTGTTAGGTAGCATGTGAGGAATTGGCAAAGTTGTACCTCAATGTCCCCCCGACCCATGCGGCGAAGTGCCTCTTTGGTAGTGTGAACCTGATGTTCCGCCTGACCGTTGGTATCAGGGTAGAAAGGGCAGAAGTTACATGCCAAATGGCTTTCCTCTCGAGGAATGCCTAGAATTCGGAAGAGGTGAACATTGTGACGCTGTCAGACACAAGCATGTCCGGCAATCCGAAACAACTGAACAACCACCGGAGCTGTTTGATAGTGACCGCAGAAGCTGTACTGGGCATTGGAATTACCACCAGCCATTTGGAAAATGAGTTGACCACCAGCAAGAAAAGCGTCCCCCAAAAAGGGCCTGTGAAATCGACATGAATCCATGACCACGACCAACGGGCAGTGTCCCATTCCCTGGTGGGAAGCCGGGACTCCTCAGGATGGGAGCTCTGGCAGCTCTGGCAAGTGCCTACCATTTGTTCAATGTCCCGGTCTACCTGGGGCCAACAGAAAAAGCTCCTGGCCAAAGCCTTGAAGCGCACTACACCAGGGTGGCTAATGTGTAAAAGCCTAAGCACCTTAAAGCATAATACAGTAGGAATGACCACCCCTTGGCCCAAAGGAGGCAACCTCTTTTGAGCAAAAAGCTCGAAACCATTTTCTAAAGAACACTTCGAACTCCTCAGCAAGAGGGGATGTGGGCCAGCCTTTCTTAACCCAAGAAATTACCTGGGACAGAATTTTGTCCCATGCCATTGCCTTTGCAATGTCTGAAGTACCTGAAGATCCTGCTCAATTTCGCAATCTCCCTTCCCCAGGTCTGGCAATGGAGACCGAGACAACGTGTCAGCTTGGCTGATGTCCTTACCTGATGGTGAACCATGGTGTACTGATAAGCATTCAAGAAAATGGCCCAGCATAGCATGCGGAGGGATAGTATCTGGGGAGTGGACTTAGAAGTAACGAAAATCCCCAGCAAGGGCTTGTGGTCCGTAATGACAGTGAATTACCTTCTGTAAAGGAAGTCATGGAACTTCTTTGTTCCAGCAACTATGACCACAGCCTCCCTGTCGGTCTGGGCATAGTTGTGCTCAGTTTTAGACAAGGACCTAGAATAGAACGCAACCGGGGCTTCCTTCCCATTTTCTAACACATGACACAGGATGGCCCCCACCCCCACTGGGGAAGTATCACATACAAGAACCACATGTTTCCTGGGATCGAAGTGAGTCAAGATTGCTTCAGAAGATAGAAGCTCTTTTAACTCACAAAACGCACAATGCTGGGCCTGCCCCCACCACCAGACAGCATCCTTTTTAAGCAAACGGTGTAGCGGCTCTGCTACGGAGGCCTTCCTGGGAAGGAAGGAGTGATAAAATTTGAGCAGACCTAGGAAGGACTGCAACTCAGTTTTCGAGGTTGGGGGGGGGCATTGCGGATGGCAGCAACCTTTGAATCAGAGGGTTTAACCCCCTCGGGAGTGATCTTAAACCTGAGCAACTCTACTTCCCGTGCAAGGAAAACACATTTGTCCTTTCTCAGATGTAACCCCGCATTTTCAAAAACCTGTAACACCTGATCTAATCTGCTGGCAAGCTCAGACTCACTTCCAGCAGTTTTGAGGACATCATTGAAGTAGGGGAGAACCCTGGGGAGACCCTTTAAAAGACGTTCAACAAGTGACTGAAATATACTCGGGGCTGCATTCACCCCAAACTGAAGGTGCGTTACCTTGAAGGCCCCCTTGTGTGTAACAATGGTTTGGGCTACAGCAGCAGCAGGTATGATGGATAACTGTTGATAGGCCTGTGCTAAGTCCAATTTGGCAAAACATTTGCCCCCATGTAAGGCATCCAATAAATGGCTAACTACTGACACCAGGTAAGCATTAGGCCAAATGGCCTTATTGATAGTGCATTTATAATCTGCACAAATCCTCACCTCCCCATTGGATTTGATCGCAGTCACGATAGGTGTTTCCCATTCTGCGGAGTCCATCGGAACCAAAATCCCCTGGCCCACCAGTTTGTCCAGTTCACCTCAATCTTGTCCTTTAAGGCAAATAGCACACTGCGAGGCTTGAGGTGGATCGGCTGCATGGCCAGATCAAGGTCAAAAGACACTGGGGGTCCCTGTAATTTCCTAGTCCCTTCTCGAAGACTGCTGGGTGCATGTTACAAATGTCCTGGGTCAGCGTCCGGTCCTGGGTCCGGTCCTGGTCCAGTTCTGGGTCAGCATGGACAGCATTGATGCCGGACAGTCTAATCCCTAGTGGCTCAAACCACTGCACACCAAGTAAACAGTTTGCTCCGCGTTTGACCACCACAAGAGGTAGCTTTGTTGTAATGTTTTTGAACACAACGGAAAAATCCCCCAGCCCCAGGACCGGAATCAGAGAAACCTGCACATCTCAGAGGGACGTCTTCAGGGCCCGTAGTTTTGGGTGAAGTTTTGGGGGGAACCTCAAGAATTCCCTCTGGGGCAGGATGGAGTAGGATGGAATCCACCTCCATCTTCACCGGAATGCCATGCAGCTGGACCTCCATGAAGAAACGGTTGGAGACACTGGAGACACAGTGGATGGATGGCTCCTCAGCAAAGATCTTCGATGCGTACGCTCTCTTCTGGCTCGGTCAGCTGGGCTGCTCCAGGACTTGCTTCTGGCATTGCCTGCAGACCTTGGCAATGTGGCCCTTCTTGTCACCGTGATGGCAGTTGGCATTTTTGAAGGGGCACTGTCAGCGGTCATGCCTCGCTCCACATCTGTCGCACTTGCGATGGGCCCTCTCAGAGGTGTGCTTGCCTGAAGTCTTCTTCCGGACCTTCCAGACCTCACCATTTTCGTCTCTGGACCCGGATCCCGATGAGGACATAGATGCCAGCAACGCTGAAGATGCAGAGGAGCGGGGCAAAGAACAGTGATGGGCCTGCACGGTGGACTCTGAACCCCCGGAGGTGGCAGGCCTATGCTTGAATGATTTGACTCCCGACCTCGCAGCCTCAGATGCCAACGCCTCTTGGAGGACCAACTTGAAAGTCAGGACATCCCTGACCATAAGCCGGCGCTGAGCCTCCTCATCCCGCATGCCAGCCAGCAAGCAATCCCTCAACGCTTCTTCCAGGTTGTCCTACTGGCACGGGGCAGCAGTCAACCTCAGTGCAGCGGTATAGTCAGCTACAGACTCTCCCGGGTGCTGATCCCGTCTGTGGAATGCCACCCGGACCAGGAAGATGGAACCTTCGGCTGGAAGTGTGTCCGAAGAGCCGTCAGGATCTCAGCCAGTGGGATGGTGTCAATGTCCCTGGGCAACACAAGGTGCATGGCCAGCTCGAGGGTGGCCAGGCCACACTGCGACAAAAAGCAGGAGCACTTCTTCTCCTCATTGATGATGTCCTGAGCCGCCATGGCATGGCAGAACTGCCGCTCATACAGGACTCATTTCTTGGGAGCGGTCACGTCGAATTGAGCCAGGGTAGGTGTATGGGTCACCATGATCCCACCTTCATCGCCAAATTGATGTTCTGGTAGAAATACGAAGCAGCCAGCATAACAGGGCTAAACTCTTTATTAGGCAGTCAGAACATGGAGAACATTGGCGCGGCACTGCTCAATATATACATTCAGAAATGGATACATTTGGGCAGGAAACGGCAGGAATGGGAGTGGGGTGACTGGGGGGTCAACGGACCAGAGTGAAGACTGTACAGACTGCATAGTTTAGGCAGAAACGCAGTCCCACGATATTTCAAGACCAAGATGAAAGAGACAAAATGGAGGATCATATTGATCCCAATTACATTACAAAAAGTTACAGCAATAATTGTATTCAAACACAACACAAGTGCAGCAACTTAACTACTGCTTCTACTGTGTCTAGGCCAGACATGAAACTGCCAAAATGAAGCCACCTGTGGGGAGTTCATTCTGTAGTTCCTTTCTCCTGTCCTAATGTGAGAAAGATTAGCTGGCACAAGGTGGCTGTTGCCCAGGATATGCTCATTGTAGTTAAACAAATACTACAATCTTTGGGGAGGCTCTTTCTGTGTACCCCATCTTAACCACTAAGCCACTAAGAACAAAGTAGAAAAGTGGCTCAGGAACAAATACATCAAGCAAAAGCCACCGCTCACAAATAATTAGAAAACAAGTAAAATACAATGTGCATTAATATTAAAACTTAACATTATAGGGGAAACTGGCAGTTTTTTAAAAAACAGCAAGTCCATATTTACTAGACAGAGCTGATTCAGGTTGAATCAAAGTTTCCTATGGCTGCTAAAATTACACAGAATGTTAACTATCCTGGGCAGTTTACAGGGCATAAGTCCATAGTGGATCTCTAATTACAATAATTCTCATGGGGATTGCAGGTCACCCACCCTCCTCTGTTATTAGCACTGCACTCTTCTTGCCTCTTTTTTAAACCTTTTTTTTTTTTTTTTTTTTTTTTGCTGAGTGGCAAAACAAGAAAAATGTTTGACCAACATGGTGAAGAACTGCCAGGAACAAAAGTTGTGTGGAATGTTGCCGTAGAACCTGTGGTGGGCTCCAAAAAAATTAACTGCCACACTGTGGGCGTGGCATGGTGGGCTTGGCCAGGGGGAAAGCCCTGCGTTGCACCCGAATTAGGACTTCTTTATTTCAAAACTTGGATCGGCGGAGCCAGTCAGAATTTCTGCTACCAGCTCTGGCGAACTGGTGCGAACCTGCTGATGTCCACCACTGCATAGAACTGTCTACTAATACAAGGATTCCTCACAGAATAATGACTCCAAGGTATCCAAGGTAAGGCAAAACACTGAATTGATACAAGAGCTTGTGAAACAGCAGTGCTTAGGTGACATAATCCAGAACCAGAAAGCACAATTTTGAAAAAAATTGTTCAGAAGAGAGAAAAATGACATTGAATTGAGGAGTATTGATTCCTTTGGTGCATCACAGTATGCCAGTACAGTGGAAACAAGCCGTTCAAGTGAGCACCTCTTGTCTCACCTTCAAATGATTTTTTAAATTATGCTGTATGAAATATGTTCACTCAGATTTTTTTAAATTATTATTGTTTAGTTGGGGCTGCAGTGGCTCAGGGATTAAGAAGCTCACCTTGTTAGCTAGAAGGCTGGCAAGTTGACAACTTGAGACCCGGGTCATATTTTTATATGACTGGAATATTCTCTATTTTTTCCAATAAATCTTTAAAATAATTTTCTTTGTCAAGAACGGTTATTCAGCCTCCTTCCTGCGTTGAAGGAGCAGAAGGGGAGTTTTTCTGATATGGCCTTGTTACTTTTACAACATGGACTCTTTGTTGAATCAGCCAGCCCATCTAAGTGCAACAATGAAGGGAGCAAGAAAAGGGAGGGATTTGGGAGTCAAGGCTTCCCAAGACTGTGCTCACCTCCCCCTCACCTAGCTGAAACATTGAAGGCCAAATTCCCATAAGAATAGCTGTGATAAGGGGTGACTTAGATCTAATGGAAGAAGCCGGTTTTTTGTCCCAGTGGGCTTTGCAGAGTTTTTCAAACTGCGACACTTTTAAGGCATTACCCATTAGATCTCCACCTTCCTTACTGGTTTTCCCTGCCTGGGTTAACTTACTAAGAGCACCCTTTTTCGGAAGCCTGCATCACTTTCTCTTTCTGAGTTGGCCTACCATTCCGTGAGTCTGGGAACGAGGTGACCAGCCTAAGCCGATCGGGGCGAGCAGGTGGAGTGGAGGGCGCCCTGCGGCCTGGTTCCGAGCAGGTGGCGAAGGAACACACCGGGCCAGCTTGTCGTGGGTGCAAGAGGGCCAACCTGTACAAAGTGGACAGTTTTCCACCCATGATTTTCCTTATTGTATAAGCCTTCTTTCACAACACATTATATTGGATATTAGATTCCTGATCCAGTTTTGCATCTGTTTTAGTCATAATTTCATTTCTGCTGGAATAGAGTGATTGATATGCACCACGTTTGGGATATCCTGCCAAGATGACATAATCTGTCTGGGCTTCAAAGGTGTCAAGAGCTTGTAGCATTTCTAACTGGCAACAAGAAACAGGGTACAAATTACCCTTATAGGGAAAATATGTCTCATCTGGGGTTAGCCTGGCACTGACGGCCACAAATTTCTCCAGAAATTCCACCGCACTTCTCCAGTGCTCTGCCATAGTTGGTTTCCTGAGATGTGTGCCTAAAGTAAATTGAGACTAGGGTTCAGCTGTTATTTCTGAACAGGCCAATATTCATCCAATTAGAACATAAGAACAGCCTTGCTGGAACAGGCCACAGCCCATCCAGTCCAGCATTCTGTCTCACACAGTGGCTCACCATTTGCTTCAGAGTATTCCCAAGCAGATACCTTCACCTGCTTAGGATTCCCTGGAAATGGCATTGAGAGATATCCTGCCTATCTCTCCAACCCAGAGGTTGCCCTTAGGTATCCATAATTATAGCCATTGATACGCTTGTCCTTCATGAACTTGTCTAAACATTTCTTAAAGCTGTCAAGACTGACAGCTGTCACCACTTCTTCTGGCAGGGAGTTCCATAGACCAGTGATCCTCTGGGTGAAAAAGTACTTTCTCTTATTTGTTTGAGAACTAGTACCCAAAGGTTTCATGGAGTGCCCCCTAGTTCTAGTGTTATGCGATAGGGAAAACAGTTTTTCCTTATCTACTTTGTCCACACTGTGCATGATTTCATAAACTTCAATTAGGTCACCTCTTAGACACCGTCGCTCAAGAGTGAAGAGGCCTAACCGTTGCAGCCTCAGGTGGTAAGGAAGGTGTTCCAGTCCCCTAATCAATCTGGTTGCCCTCCTCTGCACTTTTTCCAGCTCCATAATATCCTTCTGGAGGTATGGTGACCATAACTGTACACAGTATTCCAGATGGGGCCTCACCATAGATTTATAAAGAGGCAAAATGACACTTGCTGACGTATTAGCTATACCCTTCCTAATGATCCCTAGCATTGAGTTTGCTTTTTCCACTGCTGAGGCACACCGGGTTGACACCTTCATTGAGCTGTCCACCAGGACACCAAGGTCCCTTTCTTGGTTTGTCGTAGAGAGTTCAGACCCCATCAGTTTATAAATGTAATTGGGGTTTTTTGCCCCAACGTGCATCACTCTGCACTTACTAATGTTGAAGCTCATTTGCCACTGTTTTGCCCACTCCCCCAGTGTCAAGAGATCCCTCTGAAGCTCCTCACAATCTCTCACAGTTTTCACTACAAATTATCAACAACAAAAGAAAATGAAGTAAAGTCAAGGTTTCTATGTGGTACTAGCAGATTTTGCCCGGCTGTTTAAAATAGTTTTGGAAGGTTTTTGTTTTCTGTTTATGCAAATGAGGTTAGTTTTTAATTGTGTTTTTTTTAATTTTTATTTTTACGCATGGGCTGTTATAAACTGTGATCAGTTTTTTTTTTGTTTTAAAAAAGAGGAAAGGATGATATTATTTTTTATAATTATTGTATTTAACCAAATAATGTGTTACTATGTGAATTTTTTTAAATAGTTGTAACTTAGATAATAATTTTGAAAATGTGTAAGAATATGTTTTTTAAAAAAATCAATGTTTCTATACTGTGTTTAGATGTTTTGTTTTGTTTTTTGAGTGAAAACTTATTTCTTTTTTTAAAAATTATTTGTGATTATTGTGAATATTTGTTGAATGTTTTGAAAACTTATTTCATTAATTTGTGAATTCTTTGTGATTCTTTTGATTATTTTTGAATGTTTTTTCTCTTGTGGCCCCTGGGTGGGGCTGGTGAGCTTTTCTTGTAATTTACTATTTTTCTCTACTGTCCTCTGGATGTCACTTCTTCTTCCGGTAAGTAGTCTCTTTCTTTCCTCAGTTTAATTCCAGTCGTCATGGAATGAGGACCTCTCCTGGTAAGGTCTCTGGTTTAAAAAAAAATTTGGGGGGGGGGTGTTTTGGGTTTGGGAGGGGGGTTCTGTGTGATTTTTCTAGTTTGTTTTTGGATGTTTTTGTGTTTATTTTTTCTGTTTGTAATTTTTTATTACTTTTGAATGTTTTTTGATTGTGTTGTTTTGTGTTGGGGTGGGGGTATTTCCGTGGGCTGGTCTCAGTGGCTGGACCTCGGAAATATGTTTTTTCTTGTTTGTTTTTGGATGTTTTTGTGTTTACTTTTTCTGTTTGTTATTTTTGGTTTTGATTTCTTTTGAATGTTTTTTGATTGTGTTGTTTTGTGTTGGGGTGGGGGTATTTCCGTGGGCCGGTCTCAGTGGCTGGACCTCGGAAATATGTTTTTTCTTGTTTGTTTTTGGATGTTTTTGTGTTTACTTTTTCTGTTTGTTATTTTTGGTTTTGATTTCTTTTGAATGTTTTTGGATTGTGTTGTTTTGTGTTGGGGGTGGGGGTATTTCCGTGGGCCGGTCTCGGTGGCTGGACTGCGGAAATACCATCGCCGCTTGATGCGGCATTGGGGTGGTGGTATTTCCATGGGCAGGCCTGGGTGGCCGGAACACGGAAATTGCATCGCTGCTTCATGCGGTGTTGGGGGTGGGGGTATTTCCGTGGGCCAGCCTGGGTGGCCGGACCACGGAAATCCCATCGCCGCTTGATGCGGAGGTGGGGGTGGGGGTTCTGTGGCCTGCCTTTTTTATTTTTATTTTTCGCGCACCGGCTTCCTCAGCATTCTGCGCGCTAATGGCACGCAGGACGCTGGCGCTTGTAGTTTGGCATTTGCGATTTCAGTTTGTGCAGCGGGTTTTTTTTCCTGCGGCTTCCTTTTGATTGGCCGTGGCACATTTTCAAATGTTCCTTTTGAACGCGCCGCTCAGCCTGATTGGCTCTGGTGTGGTGCGGCGCAAGGAACATTGGGAATTGAAGTTCACTTTTTTGTTTGTGTCCGGGGGGCTCCTGCCCCACTGGCGCAAAAATAAACCCGACAGTTACCTGCAAACCGGGTTCGAGCGAGTGAACGGAGGCTTGGACGGGGCTAGTGGGGCCTGGCTAAACATCCTTTGTCACATTCCAATGGTTAATGCACAGATTTATAGGTTTAGATTGTGGGGAACTGAAGAATTAATACACTGCACAACAATGATTTTGCTAATGGGAATAACACGTGATTTACGTGATATCGAGTGTGTCCAAATCTGAACTCAGAATTTGCCTATCATGCACAGATTTTAAGTTATAGGCATGCTATGACTGTTCAAATGGTCAGTAACTGGGTTAACTAACTTAAGATCCTGACATCCTAGGCAGAATTGGACTTCAGATTTGGATTCAGTGCACTTGATTTAATATAAAACACATGGATTAGACCAAGTAGCACACAATAGTTATTTTTTGTGATGCAGTGTATCATTCCTTGAATTGTGTAAGTCACATATTGTGTAGTTAATAACTGCACATTGCTCTTGCCAACAAGCAGAAATACTCTTTGGATCCTTCTAGTGCGGGGGTTCTCAACCTTTTTAAACCATGGACTAGTTCATGCCCCCTCAGACAGTTTGCATGCCAGACTGGTTAAGTTTCATTTCATAGCAGGGCCATAGCCAGGGTGTGGCCAGGGTGGGTATCACCCACCCTGAGTTAGCAATTTGCCCACCCTCAAAATCTCAAACTCCTTGCTGCTTATATATATATGCTAGTGTGTGTGTGTGTGTGTGTGTGTGTGTGTGTGTGTGTGTGTGTGTGTGTGTGTGTGTGTGTGTGTGTGTGTGTGTGTGTGTGTATGTACATACACACATACATACTAGCATAGTTTGCCCAGAGTTGCCGGGCTGTTTTAAATTGTGTTGCAAAGTCTGTATGTTGTCCTTTGTTAAATAGATTGCATTGTTTTGATAGTATAAAGTAATAATAACTTGTAGTTTGTATTTTCTAATGTATTTTTGAATATTTGTTTTAACATATATGTTATTTTTAGTTACACATTTTTTTTAAAAAAAGAATAAATATATTAACATTTATTTTATTTTTATTTTTTGTGGATTAAAAATAGAACAAAGGATGATATAATTTTTTCAAATTGTTTTATTTAACCAAATAATGTTTTATTTTGTGTGTGTGTGTGTGTGGGGGGGGGGGGGTTTGACAGTTGTACTGTAGGTAATAATTTTAAAAATGTGAAAATACATGTTTTTTTACATTCAATGTTTTTAAACTGTGTTTAGATGTTTTGGGTTTTTTATTTGAGTTAACACTCAACACAGGATGTTATAAATCTTTTTATTTTTTATTTTTTTTGACATATGTTTGTGATTTGTGTAAAATGGTGATTTATTGTTATGTTTTTGACTTGTTTTTACTCTTCTGGCCTCTAGGTGGGGTTGTTGAGTCTTTTTGAGTTGTTTTTACTATTCTGTCCTGCAGGTGGGGCTGCTAGTGGTTCTGTTTTACTTTCACTGTTTTTTCTCTCCTGGCCTCTGGGTGGGGCTTCTTCCGGTAAGTAGTCTCTTTGTTTCTTCATTTCTGTTCTGGTTGTTGTGGAGGGAGGACGTGCTGGTGAGTTGTCTGATTTTCTTTCTTCTGGGGTTTTTCTTTGTTTTGCTTTTGTGGTGGTGGGCGGGGAGGTGTTTCTGTTTGTTCTTTTTTGTTTTGGTTTAGTTTTAGGTTTGTTTAATTGGTTTGGTTATTTCTGGTTTTGTTTAATTTTTCTTATTTCGTGGTTTATATTTGTAATTAGTTGTTGTTTGTTTGTGTACTTTGTGGTTTTTTGTGTTGTAGTTAGGTGTTTTCTTTGTGGTTTTGTGCCATTGTGGATGTTTTTGTTTGTGTATTCTGTGGTTTATTTTTATTTTTTTGATAGGTAGGTTGGGGAGAAGGAGGAGGCAGATGGTTCTCTCCTCTCTGTCTCCTTTTTCTCCCGGCTTACCTAACTGGAGATCGGCAGGCAGCAATCTGTAAGGGGTGTTGCTCTTCCTTGTGGATTGCTGGCTGTTGTTTTTGTATTCGGAAATACAAAGGCATCAGCCAGTCATCCGCCAGGGAGGGTGCTTCCCCTGCCGAAGTGCTGCCTGTTTTTGGGTTTTTTCCCACCCCGGCTCAACTTTATTTGAGGCTGGTGGTGGTCTCGCCATGTCTTCGACGGGGTAGCATGGAGGAGAGGGACTCCCTCTTCTCCCCGTTGCTCCAGGAAAGAAGGAGGGTGGGTGTCTCGTGGTGGCGTTTTGTGGCTTTTGGTTTTGCGTGGCTGTGAGGTGCTGAGTCTGCTTGCTGGAGACTTGCGCTCCCGTTGTTTTTTGTAAGTTTATTTTTTGCACGTCAGCTTTCTCAGCGTTCTGCGCGTGCAGGGCGCGCAGGGCGCTGGAACTTGTAGTTTTGCATTTGTGGTTTGCATTCGTGTGGCGGTTTTTTTCTGTGGCTCAATTTCAATTGGCCACGACGAGTTTCCCAACATTCTTTTTCCTCGCGCATATCAGCCTGATTGGCTGAGAGGCGCAAAGAACGTTGGGAATTGAAGTCCTTTTTCTTTATTTACGTTCGTGGGGCTCTTGCCCCACTGGCACATTTCTCAACCCTGCAGTAACCTCCGGACCGGGTTTGGGTGAGTGCAGGAGGCTTGGTACGGGCTAGTATGGCCGGGTGCGGGAGCCTTTGTCACAATCCAACGGTTAACGCTCAGATTTGTAGGTATAGATATGACATTGTTGCCCATCCAGAATTTTTTTTTTGCCTGCCCACATCTAGAATCCTGGCTGTGGCCCTATTTCATAGAAGTTTAAGTAACTAGATATAGGACTCATGGATTAGACGAAGTAGCAGGCAATAGGTTTTGTGTGTGTGTGTTTGTGTGTGTGTGTGTGTGTGTGTGTGTGTGTGTGTGTGTGTGTGTGTGTGTGTGTGTGTGTGTGATGCTGTGATATTTATCAAAAATTGCTAGAAAGAAAGGGTAGCCCTTTACTTCTCCAATATATTAGTGGCATCTTGATTACTGATGTACTGTAAGCATGGGGAACATCATCATGTGTCCCTTTTGGACATATGCATCCACTCAGACATGTTTTGAGAATAAATACATACAAGGGATCTTTTAAACCTGGCAGTTTGCAACTAAGCAGAAACAATGCATTTGCAAATATCTGCAGTAAAGCTTTTCTACGTCTTGTTATCTGCATGAACCTGCACATTATCAACTTCTAATGCAATTACTCACTTTAAAACACGACATGTAGTAAGAGCAGTCTCGGTAAATTGCATTCATGTCAAACTGGAGTGGTTAAAGACTTGATTCAAATGTATGCAAGCTACAGTATTATGTTCTGGAATCAAAAAAGAATGTCCTCAGAAAAACGGCCAAACGGTGTAACTAGATACAGACACAAAAAAACATTGGTGCTGGGGCAATGAAAATGATCAAAATAATGATACACTTAACTTCAGTAAAATAAAAATTGTATTAGATTCATACACGTGCTATAATAAGCCTCTTGTATTACAAGAGGCTTATTATAGCACGTGTATGAATCTAATACAATTTTTATTATACTGAAGTTAAGTGTATCATTATTTTGATCATTTTCATTGCGCCAGCACCCACTTTTTTTGTGTCCGTACCTGGAATCAAAAAAGGTCACAGCTTCATACATGACAAATGGTAAGTGAGTAAAAATAATAACTAGAGATGCCTGATGAAGTGGACCTGGTCCACGAAAGCTCACATTTAAATACAGGAGTTAGTCTTTAAGGTGACACAACATTTTTGTCTTTTTTTGTTGGTCTGTTTTGTTTACTCTCAGATATGCTTGCATAGATTAACACGGCTACCACTTCAAACATTTATATAATAACGTTATTTCAAAATCTTAGGAAATGAACTTATAAAACCACATTCACTTGCACAAGCAGAGGCTGAGAGAATCCTAAGATCCTAAGAAACCTCAAAGGGATTTAGTGGCTGGATTTCAGAGGAATAGCAAATTTGGTTTCCTTAGGATAAGGTAAAGGTTTCTCTTGCTCGAAAGCCAGTCGTATCTAATTCTAGGGTTCAGTGCTCATCTCTGTTTCAAAGCCGAAGAGCCAGCATTGTCTGCTTCTGCAGACATTTCTGTGGTCATGTGGCAGACATGACTAAACACCGGAGCGCACAGAACGCTGTTACCATCCCACCAAAGTGGTCCCTATTTATCTGCTTGCAATTTCTTGCTTTCAAACTGCTAGATTGGCAGGAGCTGGGACATTCTGTCCTGCAATACTCGGGAATCAAACTGCTGACCTTCCGCCTCCCAGTCAGTGTCTTAGCCACTTAGGGTACTGGGAGAAAAAGAGAGAAAGAAGGTAGCTTAAATAAGAAGTTAAGAAAGCAATGAAGAGAAAAGGAGTCTCCCACAACTTGTAGAATAGCATTAATCGTTTTCTGAATACTCACACGCAGACTTCCCAAATAAATGAAGTAGAGGGGAGAAAGGCTGCCACTGTAAAAAGAAAATACCTCCCAAAATTGGATGAGTGTTACAAATGTTACCTTCCGTTGAGGTCTTAATTCAGTCCTTCTCAAAGAATAGCTGAGAGGTGCTGCAACTCTAGTTTTTATTCAAGAAAAGCTAGAGATCTCAGAATATGAGGATAGACTAGCAATGTTCACAGTTACAGGACTGGAACTTGCAAAACAAGTTTTGGAACTCCTTTTTCCTGTTACTTTCAGGTGTGAAAATGGGCTACAGGAATGTCCAGTCAACTGATTTAAGTGCATGCTGGATCTCCCTTTTAAAAAAATGCAAACAGGTAGGGGAGGCGCATGTGCCATATGAATGGGTTTGAACTGAATACTTCCCCTGAATGACTGGGATGGTCAGAAGATTTTTGTGTGTGTGTGTTTTTAGATGATTAATCTTGCACTGCATTACTTAGATAACTGTAAACATTATTTCATGTTCTATGGCAATACACAGAAAGAGAAAGGGAAATACTTTTAGGTGACTGATCATTGCTTCACAACTTCTTTTGTTCAAGCTACAAATGCCTTCTTCTTACTGCAAGAGTAAAATGAGTGAGAATTTGGATCCCAAGCGTGTGGCCAGATTCTTTGAAAAGTTGAAAGATGCCAAATGGAATCACTTTTTCAGTGCTCTTCTTGCACTACCATATCAAAATCCTTCTACCTAAACCAAGATGGCCAGGGCCTTCTCATCCTCTGCAGAAACAACAGGCCCTGCCTCTCCATCTCTCCCTACTCTTTTTAGGTAAAATCTTGAATCACAGCCCCCCTTCCTAGGATTGCCCCACCTATTGAGCTGAACCAAACAGGCCGTAGGGGTTATACTTGCAGTATGTTCTTGGAGTAATGAACCTCTAACTACAGTTTTGTTTTGTGTGAAACTCAGCAATACAAGCACCCTGTTAAGAACAACAACCCAGTGTGGATGTAAGGCATGGGTCAAACACGGAAAGGCTGGTATGGTCGAGGACAAATCCTTCCATCAGCAGTTTTGTGGCTTACCTTTTGCCCCCATTGAACATCCTTTGTTCCTCTTCTGGTTAATAAACTGCAACCCTTGCATGGTAGAACACCACTTGTTTATTCTTTAGTTGTTTGACATAGCATTACTAGCTAAGGATGTAGGTTTGTACTTTGTCCACTGTGTGTATTCAAGAAACTAAATACAGTAATACCTCATACAAAGTCCACTTCATACAACATCGGATTCACACAACATCACCTAATTCCTTGAAAAAAGTTGCCTCATACAAAGTCGTGCGACTCTGTATGAGGCATTAGGGTTTTCCCAGGTTGCATTGTGCCTGGGCAGTATAAAAGGCAGGACACATGCGTGCATTGCTCTTGTAGGTTTTGCATGAGGCAAAGAGTGTTTAGGAGTGGTTTTGAGCACAATTTTGGATTTTTTTGAATTTTTTCATCAGAATTTTTAGACGCATTCCTGGGATTTTTGCAGCATTCTTCAGGTTCTTGGACAATCAGGGTTGTTTGACAAGTTTTTGTAATGTTTTTAGCCTTTAGATCAGTGGTTCCCAAAGTGGGCCCTTCGCCCCACAGGGGACTTCAATTCCCAGAAGCCTAAGTCAGTATATTGGCTGATCAGTGCTTTGAGGAATTGACTTAGGCTTCTGGGAAATGGAGTCCAAGAACCAAAGTTTGGGAAACACTGCTTTAGACAATGATTTCTTAAAGTTCTGTCAGTTTCCTGTCTATTTCCTTGACTTTGCTCTGAAGTCTGTGCTGTTACAGTACAATGTATCTCTATGGAAATTATGTTGTACGAGGCATCACGGCAAGGATTTAGACATTGTATGAGGCATTGCGGCTAGGATTTTGGATGCCTCATACAAAGTCCAAACTTGTGGAACCAAGTTTGGACATTGTATGAGGTATCACTGTAAAATGTGATGGCAGAGCAGCGATTAAGCTAAGCACTGACCACTGAACAGAAACCTGTCTCGCTTCCTGAGTGACACTCTACAACCCAGGGCTGACAAAGCTTACAGTCAGATTCTGTTCTCTAACTCGACCAGTAAGATTCTTTTCTTGCCTCCTCTTGTTAGGGGATGTAAGTCTTCGCCTCACACCCTAACTGGTTGCAAGGCCTATTGTCTCTGTGATGCCTTTAAGGCCCTACTGCAGGTGCACACAGGCGCTGGGACATTTCCCTGTTGTGCTCCATGGGCCAGTGTATTTAGGTCAGAGCAGGATTGCAAACTTCCAGCCAGTGCTGGGCATCAGCCGGTCCGTCCCGGTCCATGCACACCGGTAGTAGAGTTGGGCAGCCATGCAATGTCAATACCTAGTCCTGCAGGAAGAGAACGTCCTGCAGGACATCTGTCTGGGCATTGCGAGAGTTGCCCTGCTTGCGCTGCACTGCCTGGACATCCCGCTGCTGGGCGATGGGAAGAGCTTACACTGCGTTGCTTGGACCACCAGCCCGTATGCCACCGCTGCTTCTTTCAGCAGCATGTGCGCTGGTCCAGGCAGCGTGGCACAAGTTCTTCCCCAAGTTCCCCTGCAGTAGGATGCCCAGGCAGCACAACTCTCGCGATTCCCAGACAGGAGGTCCAGGCATTGCAAGAGTTGTGCTCTTGCTAGAAGGAGCAATGGCGGGGGTGGGGTAGCTGCTCCAGGAGGTACGGTGTGAGCTCTCCTCCCCTTTCCCCATCCACACACGCCACCGCATCCACCACCACATGAACGGCACCAGCAGCCTCTTAAGAAGGCACCAGCAGCAGGAGGAGGAGCAGGAAGAGCCGCTCTCCTGGGAGGAGGTGGGCGAGGTGGGGTGGGGAGCCAGCAGCAGCTACTGGAGGAGGACAAAGAAGAGGAGACGATCACGATGACAACATGGCTGCGAGTCTCCATGTGTGTTGGGGGGAGGGGGGAGGGGGACAGGGTCTGCACGCTCACCAGGGATTTCTAGGCATGACTAGACACCTGAGCGCTCGTCGTCTGCCCCGGCTCCTGCCAAGTTCCAACCTAGCAGTTCGAAAGCAAGAAATTGCAAGCCACTTTGGTGGGAAGGTAAACAGCATTCCGTGCATCTCCGGTGTCTAGTCATGCCTGCCACGTGTCCACAGAAATGTCTGCAGATGCAGACAGCGCTGCCTCTTTGGCTATAAGCACTGAATTTAATTTAATTTGTAAACCCTAGAATCAGATACAACTGGCTTTTGAGTAAGGGCAACCTTTACCTTACCCAACATGCTTGGTAATCATTTTAGTGACTTTGGAAGGATGGAAGGCTGAGTCAACCTAGTGTCCTGGTCAGGACTGAACTCACAACCTTTGGATTGAAGCAATAAATGTTTCCCTTGCTCGAAAGCCAGTCGTATCCCACGCTAGGGTTCAGGTTGCTCATCTCTGTTTCAAAGCCAAAGAGCCAGTGCTGTCTGCTTTTGCAGACGTTTCCGTGGTCATGTGGCAGGCATGACTAGACACCAGAGTGCACGGAATGCTGTTACCTTCCCACCAAAGTGGTCCCTATTTATCTACTTGCAATTTCTTGCTTTCGAACTGCTAGGCTGGCAGGAGCTGGGACAAAGACAGGAGCTTGTTCCATCCTGCATTATTCGAGTATCGAACTGCTGACCTGCCGCCTTCCAGTCAGAGCCTTAGCCACTTGAGCCACTGCAGCTCAGTGGTTAAGAAGCACGCCTTGTTAGCTGGAAGGCTGACACGTCCCAGCTCCTGGCAACCACAAGTAGATAAATAGGGACCACTTCGGTGGGAAAGGTAACAACATTCTGGTGTCTAGTCATGCCTGCCACATGTCCACAGAAACATCTACAAACAGACAGTGCAGACTCTTTGGCTATAAACAGATGAGCACTGAACCCTAGAGTCAGATATGACTGGTAGCTTTGGATCTAACAATAGGTAAAGGTAAAGGTTTCCCTTGCTCAAAAACCAGTCATATCCCACTCTAGGGTGCAGTGCTCATATCCATGTACAGCCAAAGAGCCAGTGCTATCTGTGTTTGCAGATGTTTTCATGGGCAATGTGGCAGGCCTTACCAGATTGGCCACCCAGTCACATGCCCACAGATTAGGCCACACCCACTGATTAGGCCACACCCACCAATTAGGCCTCTCCCACTGGTTAGGTCACACCTACCAATTAGGCCATGCCCACTGTGTGGTAGTAAAAATTTTTGGTGCCCATCACTGCTTCCAGCTACAATGCTCAACTTTCTCTGCTGATAGTCTGGACTATCCTGCGTCTTCCAGAAACTGCTCCGAGGACTGAATCTTTGCACTGATGCTGATGATGGCTTTGGCCTGATATGCCATCTGTGCTTGCGGGACAAAGAAGGACTACTTGGGGTAAGCCTCCACCAGGAAGGAGCATATTACCACTCTTATTTCTAAAAGCTTCATCATATAAAAGCCATGCATCCCTGGGGAAGTCAACATATGCCCTATAGCAGTGATGGTGAACCTTGGCACTCTAGGTGTTCTGGAACTTCAATTCCCAGAAGCCCTGATCAGCAGGAGTGCTGACTTGGGATTCTGGTAATTGAAGTCCAAGAACACCTGGAGTGCCAATGTTCACCATCACTGCCCTATAGATAATATCTAAGAAATGCAACAGGGAAGAAGCCCTCCAGGGTTGTGCTTTAATTATTACCCCCATATACAGTAGATCAGACTAGCTTCTTCCTCCTAGCCATCTCCTTATCACATTCCTCTTCCTTATTCTTTTTCTCAGAATCTCTGTTTAATTTCATTTCTTCGATTTATATCCCTCCCTACTTAGCCAGGGCCAACTCAGGCCCAACTTAATAAAGATGTCAACATGCCAATGTCTTCTCCTCTGTAGTTGTCAATATGTGGCCTCCTAGCAGTAAAGCTAGGTAAGCCAGTGGCAAACCAGAAGAGTGCTGGTGGCACAGTGGTTCTTCTTTTGTGTCCAGATCAAACTTTGAATTGCCTAACTGAAGCCACTTTCTTGGCCAGAATTCATCAGTATATGAGCCATATTCTGTATCTCTCCATGTTCAGACACAGTGGGGGTTAAACTGCTGTACTGCAGGCCAAAATTGCTGATGTTGTGAGTTCATTCCTGACTGGGATCAAGGTTGACTCAACCTTCCATCTTTCTGTGGTTGGTACAATTAGTACCCAGCATGTTGGGGGCAAAATGCTAATTGTGAACTGCCCAGAGAGTGCACAAGTGATATGGGGCAGTATATAGGTGTAATTGCTTTTGCTAAAGCATGATCTCCAAATGGCAAAGCCTTCCTTGGAACTGAGTTGTACCCAGTGTCTGGTATGCCAAGATAATGCCATGAAGGCCCTGGATGATTAAAAACCACACACTAATTAGGAAAGGTTCAGTTTGGGTTTGGCGCCTTCTATGAGGTGTCTGATCTAAACACTGCAAAGATGTGTCCCAACTCTGTAGTACTGAGCAGGTCAAGGAGCCGTCATTACCTGGGTCCTGGTGGTCCTAGTCCCTGCCAGTGGTTAAATTAAATGTAGCATGGATGCAGACTTACCTGGTGAATGCATACCAACTACCCCTGAAGTTTCAGTAGTTGGGCTGTTCCTTCAGAACTGACATTGGACTGCACCATCCTGACATCCATCCATTGGATTCTACAAGGCTGATGAAGCCCAAAACAAGGTGAAGAAGTGCTTAGCACTGGACAAAATGAAGGATTAGTGGAACCACCTCCTTGGACCTCCTCCAACATGGCAATATGTGCCGTTTTCCAGTATGTTGCCCTATGGGCCCAAGATTCCTTGGAAGACCTCCGGAGTGGAACTGGGGCCACCATCACTGTTTGCATGCTAGCCCCGCAGGAGGCCTCTTGAGCATGCACCTGTGCGATCACTGCAGGGTCACCACTGATGCCACTGTAGCCCATGATGCCCAGCCACAAAAGCCATTGCCCTCAGTGTCACTGCCATCACCGTCGTCTCACGGTTGTCACCACTCTCCACAGCACAATGGAGAGATCACCCTCTCCATTTACACCTTGAGGGAGAGGGGAGGAGGGAGCATCCCTTTATGGATATGATCAAATTTATTAACCATTTAAATAATTTGACTGCCACATTCTGTACCTGTTGCAAATTCCATACCAACCCCAAGGGCAGCTTTATCCTGAGAGCGTAATGGTACTGGATTTTTGAAATTTGCATTAACTAGTATTGTGAGGGAGTCCATGTCAAGGAATGGGCAATGACATTTAACTATCTAAGTCAGGGGTTTCCAACCTGAGGTCCATGGGCCAGACCCGGCCCATGGCACCATTTCATGTGGCCCACCACCACCCTTGCTGCTCCCAGAAAGTGGAAGCAGATCCATCATAAGAAGACCAAAGCCTCTGACCAGCTGAGGTGAGCCCCGCCCCTCCTCCCTTTTGCCAGGAGAGGTAAAGGGCCGTCAGAAGACCAAAGCCTCTGACCAGCTGAGGTGAGCCCCGCCCCTCCTCCCTTTTGCCAGGAGAGGTAAAGGGCCGTCAGAAGACAAGAAGCCTCTGACCAGCTGAGGTGAGCCCCGCCCCTCCTCCCTTTTGCCAGGAGAGGTAAAGGGCCATCGGGGCCGGCAGAAACAACAGCCTCTGCCCCTCCTCCCTTTGCCAGGAGGTTGTTGGGACCACCCTCACCATCGGCGTCCCGGGCTTCCGCCTCCCTGCGGGGGGCTCAAACAGCTGGCGGCTGTGGATGAATTTCCACCGCCACCCTGGAGACACCTGCGGCCAGTCTGGAGCTCGCTGGGACCACCAGGTACTCCTGTACCTGCCCCCTTGCAGGGTAAGGGACTCCCTGCCTGGGCTCCTCGAGGCTGTCTCAGCATTGGCGTTGGAGTTCCCTAGGCTGATGGTTCTGGGGGACTTCAATTTGCCTTCGCTGGGGTCCAGTTCCGGGGTGGCTCAGGAGTTCATGGCTTCCATGGCAACTATGGACCTGGCTCAGGTAATTCGGGGTCCTACCAGGGGCAGTGGCCACACACCAGATTTAGTCTTTTGTCGGGGCGGTGGCAGAGTGATCTGAATTTACAGAAGCTAGACATAACACCTGTGCCATGGTCAGATCACTATCTGGTGGCTCTAGACTTCCTGGGGGCAACACATCATCGTAGGGAGGCAGGGTCTATTAAAGTGGCCCGCCCCCGGCAACTGATGGATCCGGATGGATTCCAGAGGGAACTGGGGGCTTTTCCCCTGGATCGGCAACACGATTCGCCCGAGGCACTTGTTGACCTATGGTGTGGGTCAACGATAGCTGCCTTGGATGTAATCGCTCCACTACGGCCTCTCAGAGCCCGTGGAGCTAGGTCATCCCCGTGGTTCACAGAAGAACTACGGGAGCTCAAACGGGCAAAGAGACGCCTTGAGCGCCCCTGGGTGAAGACCAGGAACGATTCCGATTGGACACTAGCTAGAGCCGCTATTAGGGCCTACCTAGTGGCGATGGGGGTGGTGAGGAGGCAATACTTCACCTCCCTTATTGCCTCCGCTGATAATCGCCCAGCCACCCTGTTTCGGGTGACCAGGTCCCTCCTTGGTAGGGGGGGGCTGTGCCTGGTTGGCAGGGATCGGCTGAGGACTTTGCTGACCATCTGGTGGAGAAAATCGATCGGATTCGCTCAGGGTTTAATCTTGGCGTGGATGGGGAGGGTCAGGGGGGAGCCAGTGCACAGTCGTGCTGTGTTATCTGGGATCAGTTTGATCCTGTTGCCCCAGATGAAGTGGACAGGCTCCTTGCGGCGGTCCGCGCCACTAATTGTCCATTGGATCCCTGTCCCGCCTGGCTGGTAAAAGCCTCAAAGATGGTGACAGGTGGCTGGGTCGGGGCTATAATTAATGCGTCATTTCGGGAAGGGATATTTCCTGCACCATTGAAACATGCTTTGGTGCGCCCCCTCCTGAAGAAGCCATCCCTCGATCCAGCAGTCATAACCAACTACAGACCTGTTTCCAACCTCCCCTTTTTGGGGAAAGTATTGGAAAAGGCAGTGGCGCGTCAGTTGCAGGGGGTACTGGATGAAGCGGAATATCTGGACCCCTTCCAGTCAGGATTCAGACCTGGATATGGTACTGAGACTGCATTGGTCGCGCTGATGGATGATCTCTGGCGAGAGCGGGATGGCGGTCATCCGTCCGTCCTTGCTCTTCTTGACCTCTCAGCGGCCTTCGATACCGTCGGCCACGGTATCCTTCTGGAACGGCTCCGAGGATTGGGAATCCAGGGCACTGTGTGGTCCTGGTTTTCCTCATTTCTGAGGGGCCGGACCCAGTCGGTGTGGTTGGAGAGCGAGAAGTCCAGTCCTAGGTCCCTAAAATATGGGGTGCCTCAGGGCTCGGTACTCTCTCCTCTCCTTTTTAACATCTACATGAAGCCGCTGGGTGAGATCATCCGTTCCCACGGGGTGCGGTACCATCAGTACGCGGATGATACACAGTTGTACATCTCGGCCCGTGGGGACCCCAGTGATGCAGTCAAAGTCCTTTCCAGCTGTCTGGAGGCTGTTGGGGTCTGGATGGGGGCAAATGGGCTACAGCTGAATCCTAGCAAGACTGAGTGGCTATGGATAGGGGGTCCCGCCTTATCCCGGGAGCTACCATCTTTGGTTTTGGATGGGGCTATTCTGCCCCAGACCGACCCGGTGCGCAACTTGGGGGTCCTCCTGGATTCGCGGCTGCTGCTAGAAGAACAGGTGGCGGCTGTGGCCAGGAGGGCCTTTGCCCAACTTCGGGTGATTCGCCAGTTGCGCCCGCTCCTGGACCGGGACTCTTTGCTCATGGTCACTCATGCTCTGGTTACCTCCAGACTAGACTACTGTAATGCGCTCTACATGGGGCTGCCCTTGATGACCATTCGGAGGCTGCAGCTGGTCCAGAATGCGGCGGCCCGGGTGGTGATGGGGTGTGGACGTTATGCCCATGCCTCACCACTGCTGCGGGAGCTGCACTGGTTACCAGTTTGTCTCCGGGTGCAATTCAAGGTGCTGGTTTTGACCTTTAAAGCCCTATATGGTAGTGGGCCAGGTTACCTTAGAGACCGCATCGCCCTAAGGACGTCTGTCCGTCCAACCAGAGCGGACCGGAGGGGCTCTCTAATTGTGCCATCGGCCAGGGGGGCTCGCCTCTCTGGCACAAGGAGGAGAGCCTTCTCTGTGTCCGCACCGGCCCTTTGGAACCTCCTGCCTGTGGAACTGCGTCTCCAGACGGAGTTGTTGCCCTTTAGAAAAGAACTAAAAACCTGGCTGGCGGGCCAAGTTTGGGGTGCAGGTGGAGGGGTGGCTTCCGTTGGGTGGTTAATATAGGGGAGGATGCCTGCCCCACGGTTTCTTCAGTTCCTGCACCCCTCTCTTTTTAGGGGTGGGTTCTTATTGCTGGTTTTATCTGTTTTATTTGTTTTTATATGTTTTTACCCATTGTTGTGAACCGCCCGGAGTCGGCTTTGGCTGAGTGGGCGGTATAGAAATTTGACAATAAAATAAAAAATAAAATAAATAAACCATGCCCGCACATGAGTAAATGTGTCCGCAGCTGTAGCAAATGCAGATGTGGGCGTATTTACAGCTGTTGTAAACATGCCTGTTTCTGCTTCCGGGGGTATGGTCAGGCCTGCTCAGCTGTTCAGGAGCATGATCAGGCCCACAGGAAAAAAAGTGGAACCCCTGATCTAAGTGGTTTAAAAACAACAAAGAATCTTGCGGCACCTTTAAAACTAACAAGTTTTACCTGTCATAAGTTTTCATGGACTAACAGCACCATTTTGCAGTCTGAGATATTCATAACCAGAGAGTGGTGAGCTCCAAAAAAATGTACTACCACACTGTGGGCATGGTATTGTGGGCGTGGCCAGGGGGAAAGCCCTGCTTTGTGCCTAAATTAGGACTACAGTACAGTACTTTATTTCAAAACTTGGATGGGCGGGGCCAGCCTGAATTTCTGCTACCGGTTCTGGAAAACTGGTGCGAACCTGCTGATGCCCACCACTGTAACCAGGCAACTTGAATCTCTCTGCCTAACATGCACTGCATAAGAAATATTTTACTGTAACAGCTCACATATCCCTGGCCAATGGTATGTGAACATCAAGGCTTAATTTACAGAAAAATTGACAGGATCAGAATAAACATGGAGAGAGTCAACCCTGTTCCTTGTTGATGAGATCCTGTTGTGTATGTAACTGTATCACTTTAAGAATGCATGAATGTAACCTGACAATGATCACAATGTAACTCAGCTGTTAAAGGAAAGCGAGCTAGCTACCCATAGAGGGCAGCTGCGAGCGTTCAGCTTACATGGTTCAAATTCCCTCAATCACCAGCAGCCGTGGGAACCTTCCCGTGCAAGGAACACCTGGAGAAGAAGGGCATGACTCAGAATGACGTCACACAGGTAGCAGCCAATAAGCTACCGTGTAACCCTTTTCAAATGTATTGTTGCAGTATGAAAAGAGCTGTACCTCCACCATTACCACATGTTCATCCTGACCATCATGCAATAAAGCTGTGTTTTAGCCCTCACTGTGGCTCCTTCTTTGTCTTCCGTGAAAGACACCAAATTGGCGATGAAGGTGGGATGCATGGTGTATCCCAAGATCAAGCCTCACCAGTTTGACATCAGCGATCCTGAGCAATGGAAGCTGTACGAGTGCCAGTTTTGGCACGCAATGGATGCTGCAGGCATTGACGACGAGGGGAAGGTGCGGTCGCACTTCCTAGCCCAGGTGGGGCCGGCCATGCTGCACATCCTGATGAATCTGCTGGCTCCCCGGAAGGTCAATGCGGTACCCATTGACCGTATCCTCACAACGCTGAGGGATCACTTCCAGCCGCCCGTCTCTATTTTTCCAGTCCGGGTCGCATTCCACAGGCAGGACCAGCCTGTGTCTGCCTACGCGGTGGCCCTCAGGCTGGCAGCCGTTCACTGCCAATGGGAGGACCTGGACATAGCCCTTCGAGACCAAATGCTGTGCGGCCTAAGGGACGAGGAGGTCCAGAGAAAGTTGATGACCCGCGACCATCGCCTCACGTTCAATGAGGTACTGCGAGAGGCCCAAGCAGCCAAGGCAGCGAGGAGTGGGGTCAAAGTCTTCAAGTCCTGGGGGGCTGCACCTGAGAGGGCTAAGTCACCCATGCAAGCGGCCCGGCGGACTTCGGCACAAGCGGCCTGGCGGCCCCCGGCTGCCCACAGGCACCCCAGAAACCTTTGAGGAGTCGTCCATGACTGCGGACTCCTGCTCCAGTGAGGATGACGACATGCAGAGAGTCAAGAGGCACGGCGAAAAGTGCCAAGCCAGTGAGAGAGGAAACCACCATTGCGATGGCTGCAGGGCATCTCACGACCGAATGAGGTGCCCATTACGGAAGGCCGAGTGCCACAACTGCGGGCGGAAAGGCCACATCGCCAGGGTCTGCAGGCGTGGGCGAATGGAGGACAAGGGCTCATCAAGACACCCTCAAGCACACCAACGCAAGGTGGCCGGCATCGGAAAGGTCTCAGCCAATGACGACGCGGCAGCCATGAACCGCATGGGCCTGGAGCACCGGCGCTTCTTCATGGAGGTACTGTTACAAGGGGTCCCGGTTAGGATGGAAATAGACTTGGGGTTGTCCTACTCCATCCTGTCCCAGAAGGAGTTCCTGCACATTCCCCCAAATGCGCACCCCAAGTTGCGGGCCATGAAGTCGAACTTACGGGACGTGCAGGGTTATGGGATCCCGGTGTTGAGGGTGGGAAACTTCATGGTGAAGTTCAAAAGGTTCACAGAAAAACTTCCCTTAGTAGTTCTCAAGGAGGGGACCTGTTGCCTTTTGGGAACCCAGTGGTTTGCTCTCCTGGGAATTGAACTGTCTGGCATAAACGCCATAGAGACTGACCCAATTTGGGATGTGTGCAATGCGCACCCTGCAGTTTTCAAGAAGAGGCTCAGAACTTACAGGGGACCCTTGATTTCTTTTCAGTTGGACCCAGAAATCCGACCCATACGTCTCAAGCCAAGAAGAGTCCCCTTCGCCCTCAAGGACAAGATTGAGGCGGAATAGGACAAATTGGTGGGGCAGGGGATTTTAGTTCCAGTTGCTTCTGCGGAGTGGGAAACTCCGATTGTTACAGCTTTAAAATCCAATGGGGAGGTCAGGATTTGCACTGACTACAAATGTACAATCAACAAGGCTATTCGGCCAAATGCATATCCGATGCCGGTAGTTAGCCACTTACTGGCCACTTAGCACGGGGGGAGGTGTTTCACCAAGTTAGACCTGGCACAGGCGTACCAGCAGCTCACGGTAACCCCAGCTGCTGCCGTTGTGCAAACTATCGTCATGCATAAGGGGGTATTCAAGGTAACGCGCCTACAGTTCGGCGTAAATTCGGCCCCTGGGATCTTCCAGTCCCTCGTGGAACACCTTTTAAAGGGGCTTCAAGGCGTGCTCCCATATTTTGACAATGTTTTGATAACAGCGGGGAGCGAATCGGAACTAGTGAAAAGACTAGACAAGGTCCTATCTGTATTCGAGAGAGCAGGACTGAGGTTGAGAAGGGACAAATGTGTGTTTTTTGCGAGGGAGGTTGAGTTTTTCGGGTTCAAAATAACCCCAGAGGGCATCAAGCCATCCGAGTCCAAGGTTGCATCTGTGCAAAACACCCCTCGCCCCACCGCGAAACCAGAGCTGCCGTCATTCCTAGGGCTCCTGAATTTTTACCATTCCTTCTTGCCAAGGAAGGCATCCGTTGCGGAGCCACTGCACGGGCTACTTAAGAAAGACACGGCTTGGCGGTGGGGAGATAGGCAGGAGAAAGCATTCAAAGAACTCAAGGCGCTCTTGTTCTTAGACACCATCTTGACCCATTTTGACCCGAGGAAACCGGTAGTTTTGGTCTGTGATGCATCACCAGTGGGGGTGGGGGCGGTGCTGTGCCACATGTTAGAGAACAGGCAGGAAGCCCCGGTTGCCTTCTATTCCAGGTCACTTTCAAAGGCAGAGTGCAATTACGCGCAAACAGATAGAGAGGCCCTGGCCATAATCACGGGAACAAAGAAGTTCCACGATTTCCTGTATGGCCGCGAGTTCACAATTGTGACCGATCATAAGCCCCTTTTGGGAATCTTTACTACAGGCAAGCCCACCCCACAAATCCTGTCCCCTAGAATGCTGCGTTGGGTGATTTTCCTCAATGCCTACCAGTACGAGCTGGTCCATCGCCCGGGAAGGAGATCTCCCATGCAGATGTGCTGTCCCGATCTCCCCTCCCTAGTTTAGGAGACCCCAAATGCGAGGTAGAGCAGGACCACCAAGTCCTGCTGATCGAGTCTTTCGACTCACCCCCCCCCATAGTTCCCGCAGACCTCGCCAAAGCCACGGCAGCCGAAAAAATCCTGTCCCAAGTCAGTTCCTGGGTGAGAAAAGGGTGGCCCACAACTCCCCCCGAGGAGGAATTCAAATCGTTTTTCAGGTGCAGAGTAGAGTTTTCCCTTGAAAGGGGCTGCCTCCTCTGGGGCCAGTGGGTGGTCATCCCAGAGACGTTACGAGCAAAGGTGCTGAGGCTACTGCATACCAGCCACCCGGGAATAGTGCGTTCCAAAGCACTGGCCAGGAGCTACTTCTGGTGGCCCCAGACAGATGCAGATATAGAGCACTTGGTGGGCACGTGCGAGAGCTGCCAGAGCTCTTGGCCCGAGGAGTCCCAGCTGCCCCACAGGGAATCGGACACGGCCCGCGGGCCGTGGTCCCGAGTACACATCAACTTCGCTGGCCCCTTTCGCGGGTCCATGTTTCTGCTGATAGTTGATTCATATTCCAAATGACTGGAAGTCATTCCCATGTCCAACACCTCATCTGCCACAACCATTAAACAATTGTGCAAGGTGTTCAGTTGTTTCGGCCTGCCGGACATCCTTGTGAGCGATAACGCCAGTACTTTCACATCTATGGAATTCAAGGCATTCATCGAGAGGAATGCCATCCAGCACATTACCTCTACCCCATTTCACCCCACCACAAACAGTCAGGTAGAGCACCAAGTGCGCACTACGAAAGACGCACTGTAGCGCATGGGTCCCGGTGAGTTGAACCTCCAGCTGTGTCAATTCCTCATTTGTTATAGGGCAACTCCCCTAGCTTCAGGACTGTCGCTGGCTGAGCTCCTCATGCGGAGGAAGCCGGTAACACTTTTTGATCGGTTGGATCCTACCAGGGTGGAGGATGCGGGGAGAAATATAGAGATAGAGAGCTCCAAAAGCTTTGCGGTAGGGGACCCGGTTCACTGCAGGAATTACGCAACCTCAGGACCAACGTGGGTTCCAGGAACGGTCATTGAGCAAATGGGGCCAGTGTCTTACAGGGCTGAAACTAGCACAGGTCTGTTGTGGAGAAGGCATGCTGACCAGCTCAGAAGGCGAGTTACCAGTGAAAGAGAGTCAGCATTAGGGTTCTCCCCCACCTGTTTAGCCCAAGGGGGAGACACAGGGACATCCCCAGGTACAAATACATACCCTAGATTCTCACACTGGGAGGAGGATACTTTGAAAAAGTGGGATGAGTTTGATTTTATGTTGCCATACCAGGGGGATGTCGCGGAGTGATCTCCCACCCATCCGAGCGAGAAGAGGGGTTTTAGTTCAGCCCCTGGTATTTCCAGTCCTCCCAGTCCTTTTGTTCTAGAGTTTACCCCATCACCAAGACCCCCAACTCAGGCAGCAGGGGGAAGTTCATTCTCTCCATCCCCAAGACCACCAAGTCAGGCAGCAGGGGGTAGCACAAGTATGCCAGTTGCAGGTGCAAGAAACCGGGGCAAGACAACAATGGTCTCCTCATCGGTCCCGAGATTCATACTGGGGGGGTCGCCAGGCGCCACAAGCGACAGGCAGGGGTTCACATCCCAGTTACATGTTCCGTTCCCCTCTCCAAATGCAAGGTTGCCACAGAGTCCCCGTCAGACGACTAATGAGTCCCCCCTTTCCATTGCAGGATGAGAGTCTGCGGAATTCGGAGCCCCTAGTTCCCCTGAGCTCAGCCAAGCAGTCGTACGCCCCAAGCGCACATGCGGGAAGTCACAATGGTTGAGGGACTTTGTCCCATCCTAGGGGGGAGGAGTGTTGTGTATGTAACTGTATCACTTTAAGAATGTATGAATGTAACTTGACAATGATCACAATGTAACTCAGCTGTTAAAGGAACGCGAGCTAGCTACCCATAGAGGGCAGCTGCGAGCGTTCAGCTCACATGGTTCAAATTCCCCCAATCACCGGCAGCTGCGGGAACCTTCCCGCGCAAGGAACACCTGGAGAAGAAGGGCGTGACTCAGAATGACGTCACGCAGGTAGCAGCCAATAAGCTACCATGTAACCCTTTTCAAATGTATTGTTGCAGTATAAAAAGAGCTGTACCTCTGCCATTACCACATGTTCATCCTGACCATCATGCAATAAAGCTATGCTTTAGCCCTCACTGCGGCTCCTTCTTTGTCTTCCGTGAAAGACACTAAAGATCCTGAGTACAATTCCTCTTCCAAAGCTATATTTGCCATTAGCACTGACTGAGGATTTGCCCTGGAGGAAATTTCAGTCACCCTCCTACTCTACAAATAACTCTGTATGTTTACATATCTTCACAGCAAATATTAAGATTTGCTTAACATCTAGTTTGACCTTCATTCTGCCTCATCTGCAGCAGAGTTTACTCCCATGGTTACAGTAGTATACTCTACTCTCTCATTATTTTGGAAGTAAACTATTGCTGCACCTTAAAGGAAAGGACACTCACACAGTCCAGTTACAGATCTTGAATTGGATGTCTAGTTGTGTTGTGATTAGTAAAGGTAAAGGTCACCCTTGCTCGAAAGCCAGTCATATCCAACTCTAGGGTTCAATGCTCATCTCTGTTTATAGCCAAAGAGCCAGCGCTGTCTACATCTGCAGATGGTTCTGTGAACATGTGGCAGGCATGCCTCAACACCGTAGTGCACGGAACGCTGATTACCTTTCCACTGAAGTGGACCCAATTTATCTACTTGCAATTTCTTGCTTTTGAACTGCTAGGTTGGCAGGATTACCACCTGGTTTATTTGATGGTTACTATTGAAAATATTTGGCCAATAGCTCCACCAATTGACTGCTAACAGACATGCAGTGTAACATTGCTTATCCACTATTAAAACATAGCTTTGACATACTTGTTACTAATTTACTTGACTTGTCAGCAAGCTCTTTGGAGCTCTACAAAAACAGTGTTGAAGCTTATGGGTATTGTAACTCAAGAAGGAAGCAGAAAGCCAAATCAATGGGGAAATGCTCTATAATATCTATGTCAGAACTTGAAAAGACTAAAGCTAAGGATCAGAGGGAATAAAGATGGAACCTAAGAGAACACTTTAGAAACCCCTCAAGAAAAGGCAGAAAGTTATTGAGAGGTTTCTCCCTGCTTCTGCTAGTGCTCCAAGTATTCCATTCCAGCACCATCATACAGAATGGCATATACTGCTGAATTTTTGTGAGCTTATTTTTATAAACTGCCTCACAAGCATATGGGCCCATGGATTATTATATTTAATCAAAACTGTAGTTTCTTCTTTCCCTTGTCAGCTTCAAACTCCTTTCTATTAAAGCACGCCGACATGTCTTTGAAGATGTTTATTTGGTGTATATTTCCCTCCTTTCTTCACAAGAAAATACTACGTAGTATTCCTTGACAGACTCCCATCTAGACTAAGTTAAATTTTTGTACCATGTTCCTTTAAACCTCTTGGATTCTACCATGGCACTGGAAACTTAACATACAATATGTTTTATTATTCATTCATGTTGCCTCACCAGAAAATCTTGGTAGCACAGCACCAGCTTGAACGGCAGAGGCTGCAGACACTTGAGAAACATGGGAAGAGAGGAGAAATGTTAACCAGTTACATAAGAACATATATAACATAAGAACAGCCTTGCTGGAACAGGCCACAGCCCATCCAGTCCAGCATTCTATCTCACACAGTGGCTCACCATTTACTTCAGGGTATTATTCCCAAGGAGATGCCTTCACCTGCTTAGGATTCCCTGGAAATGGCATTGAGAGATATCCTGCCTATCTCTCCAACCAGGAGGTTGTCCTTAAGTATCCATAATTATACCCATTGTTACCCTTGTCCTCCTTGAACTTGTCTAATCCTTTCTTAAAGCTGTCAAGACTGACAGCTGTGACCACTTCTTCTGGCAGGGAGTTCCATAGAGCAGTAATCCTCTGGGTGAAGAAGTACTTTCTCATTTGTTTGAGAACTAATACCCAAAAGTTTAATGGAGTGTCCCCTAGTTCTAGTGTTATGCAATAGGGAAAACAGTTTTTCCTTATCTACTTTGTCCACACCGTGCATGATTTTATAAACTTCCATCAGGTCACCTCTTAGACACCATCGTTTAAGGGTGAAAAGGCCCAACCGTTGCAGCCTCAGATGATAAGGAAGGTGTTCCAGTCCCCTAATCATTTTGGTTGCTCTCCTCTGCACTTTTTCCAACTCCATAATATCCTTCTGGAGGTATGGCGACCAGAACTGTACACAGTATTCCAGATGGGGCCTCACCATAGATTTGTAAAGAGGCAAAATGACACTTGCTGACTTATTTTCTATACCCTTCCTAATGATCCCTAGCATTGAGTTTGCTTTTTTCACTACTGAGGCGCACTGGGTTGACACCTTCATTGAGTTGTCCACCAGGACACCAAGATCCCTTTCCTGGTTTGTCGCAGAGAGTTCAGAACCCATCAGTTTATAAATGTAATTGGGAGTTTTTGCCCCAAAATGCATCACTCTGCACTTACTAATGTTGAAGCTCATTTGCCACTGTTTTACCCACTCCCCCAGGGTCAAGAGATCCCTCTGGAGCTCCTCACAATCTCTCACAGTTTTCACTACCCTGTATAATTTAGTGTCGCCAGCAAATTTGGCTACCTTGCTTTTTACTCCTACCTCTAGATCATTTGTGAAGAGGTTGAAAAGCAGGGGTCCCAGTACTGAACCTTGGGGGACCCCACTCTTTACTTCCCTACACTTGGAGAAGTGTGCATTTAGTGCTACCCTCTGTTTCCTGTCTCTTAGCCAGTTGCTGATCCAGGACAAGACCTGTCCCTTTATTGAATAGTTACCTATACTTTATTTGGCAATACTATGGAACAAGCTTATACAGCTTATAGGAAAAAGGTACTTTCTGTTTGATTCATGTGGAAACACATTGCTATTAGGAAAGAGGTGATGACACTGGCATTTTATGAAGAGAGTTTCTGGTGATAGGCTATACACACTCTAGTGCAGGGGTTCTCAGCCTTTTCAAGCTGTGGGCCGGACCACACACCCTCAGACAGCTTAGCAGGCAGGGCTGGTGGTACCCATGCCATAAATGCTGCCATAAAATGTGTCCGTAACTGTCATAAACACATTTACAACAGCTGCGGGCACATTAATGGCTGTTGTAAAAGCATTTATGACAGCCGCAGGTGGATTTATGGCTGTCGTAAATGCATCCATGTCTGCTTCCACTGGTGGCAGTGGTGGCGCAGGTGACATGAAATGGTGCTGTGGGCCATATTTGTTTTCAATGCCTAAATGTATTGCTGGGAAGAGAGGCCCTGGATGTAGACAGACTTCATGGCTGAAGAATCTGAGAGACTGGTGTGGCATGTCCTCAAAGAACTGTTCCGAGGAGTTAAAAACAGGAAGACTATCGCCATGATGATAGCCAATATCTGGAATGGAACTTTCGTGTGTGTTTCCGTAACTTGTCTGATCTCCTTCCCCTTGTTGTGGTCAAGACTGGTAAGAGCAACCTCCTGTGAACTCAGTGGTTTGGGCCCCCGGGGATTGCCATTTTGGGTATTAATTCTGTGGAGACTGACTCAATTCATTCCATGTGTGATAAATTCCCAGACATCTTCTACTCGGGGTTGGGTACATATAAGGGTCCCCTGGTCCATTTTGAGCTGGATCCTACTGCTCCCATCAGGATGAAACCCCGCTGGGTGCTTTTTGCACTCAAGGACCATATTGAAGCAGAGCTCTATAAACTGGTTGTGCAGGGCATTTTGGAACTGGTGGACTCCGCTGAGTGGGAAACTCCGATTGTCATGGCCATCAAGTACAATGGAGACATCCGCATCTGCGCGGATTGCAAGTGTACTATAAATAAGGCCATTCGCCCAAATTCTTATCATGTGCCAGTGGTCAGCCCCCTCCTTGCTTCACTCCATGGGGGTAACTGTTTTGCTAAACTCAACTTGGTTCAGGCTTATCAGCAGCTGCCTGTTATCCCCACCATGGTGTTGTGCCAAACTATTACCACCAATATGGGTGCCTTTAAGGTTAATTGCTTCCAGTTCAGGGTCAACGCAGCCCCGGGTATTTTCCTGGGTTTGGTGGAAAGGTTACTAAAGGTCTCCCTGGGGTCTTGCCCTATTTTGATGATGTTTTAATACCGGGTAGTGATAGGGAGGACCTTGCGGTTAAATTGGGAAACGTATTGGAGCATTTTCGGAATGCGGGTCTCCGCCTAAAAAAGGAGAAATACTGTTTCTTCGCAACTGAGGTAGATTTTTTGGGATTTAAGGTTACTGCTGAGGGTGTCATGCCAGCTGCTTCTAAAGTCGCAGCAGTCTTGAACGCTCCATGACCTGTGTCGAAAACTAAGCTGCAGTCATTTTTGGGACTTTTGAATTTCTATCATTCATTCCTTCCCCAAAAGACAACTGTGGTGGCCCTGCTTCACAGCCTATTGCAGAAGAAGGCCATGTGGTGTTGGGGTCCACACATTTCAACCCCGGTAAGTTGGTCATCCTGGTCTGTGACGCTTCCCTTGTAGAGGTTGGAGCAGTTTTGTGCCATAACCTGGGGGAGGGTAGAGAGGCACCAATCTCTGATAGGGAAGCCCTAGTCAT
The DNA here is from genome assembly GCA_035047305.1 of Bradypodion pumilum. Lineage (NCBI taxonomy): Eukaryota > Metazoa > Chordata > Lepidosauria > Squamata > Chamaeleonidae > Bradypodion > Bradypodion pumilum. Next base: position 89,701,828 of record JAWDJD010000001.1, read on the forward strand.
TATCGTAGGGATGAAGAAATTCCACGACTTCATTTATGGGCGCCCATTCACAATTGTGACAGACCACAAACTGCTCCTAGGCATTTTTGCCCCTGATAAGCCGACACTGCAGATCTTGTCCCCAAGAGTGCTTTGGTGGGCAATGTTTTTGCAGGCCTATCAGTTCAACTTACAACATCGCCCGAGTGCCTGTATATCAAATGCGGATGCACTCTCCAGATCCCCTATTGAGTCTGGGGGTAAGATTACGGTGGACCATCAAGTCTTTATGATCAAGGTGTTAGACTCCCCACCCGTGTCCATCAAGGACATCATGGCAGCATCGAAGAAAGACTCCCTTCTGTGTAAGGTTTTGTCATGGGTACAAAAAGGCTGGCCATTGCCTCCTGTAGCTGACAAGTTTCGAGTCTATTACACTAAATGACATGAACTGTCATTGGAGTGGGGATGTCTGGTGTGGGGGGAAAGGGTGGTCATTCCCCCAGCACTATGAGGTAAGGTCCTCCGAATGTTACATGTGAGTCACCCTGGCATTGTTCGCTCTAAGGCGCTTGCTAGAAGCTACTTTTGGTGGCCTAGACTTGATTCGGATATTGAGGACTGGGTAGGGCGCTGCCGAGAGTGCCAGTCATCACGACCTGAAGAAACCCACCAGTCCACCAGCCCAAAGGGCCCCTGGTCGAGGGTTCACATTGATTTTGCTGGGCCTTTCCATGGTACCTTATTCTTACTGATTGTTGATTCATTTTCTGAATGGTTAGAAGTGGTCTCAGTTTCAAACACTTTGGCAGCCATTATAATTCGCAAACTAAGGAGGTTGTTTTGCACCTTCGGGCTGCCCGACATTGTCATATCCGACAATGCATCGACCTTTATGTCTGCAGAGTTCCGGGATTTCCTGAAACGAAATGGGGTTCGTCACATAACGGCTGCCCCCTTTCACCCTGCCACAAACAGGCAGATATAGAGGCAGGTCCGAATGGTTAAAGAGGCCCTAAAGAGAATGGGGTCTGGTGATCTTCGGTCTTTGACCATTTAGACCCGCACTGCATAGTAGACAAGGGACGAAATCTGCATGTATACAATTCTAATGGTTTTTTGGTGGGACAGTCCATGTATTGTCACAATTATGCCCCGGTGTCACAATGGTTGGGGGGGAGAAGTCCTTGAGCAAACGGAACCAGTCTCGTACAAAGTGCTCATGGATAATGGCTTGATTTGGAGAAGGCACATGGACCAAATGCGCCCCCACATTGTTGGGCAGAATACTTCCTTGCAGGTAGAGCTGGACGAGTCCTTTAGCTTGAGCAGGTCAGAGGAAGGCTCGGAGCCCTCAGATTTTGAAGTGGGGTCGGATTTCTTTAGCCAACCACTTCCCTCTGAATTGTTGCCTGCACATATCTCCCCTGGTTGCCCCCCCAAAAAAACAGGCTGCCTCTGGGGCTGTGGGACAGCCAGCTCCCCATTTGCCGAGTTCAATGTCAACACCACCTCCAGACACTCACAGGGCTACACACAGTCCTGATCACACCAGAGATTCCAAAGGAACCGCCAGTGATCATGGGGGTCCAATACCAGCTTTTCAGAGTTCTCCTCAATTGGAGCACCCAAACCGGCCTGTGGGCCTCCCCAAAGATATGGGGATTGGGTCCCCCATTAGGGGGGAGAAATGTTGTGTATTAAGGTTTCTTATGCATCAGCATTTCTTGCAAAAAAGGCGCCATTATTGTTGAAGCTTTGTCAATGTTTCCCCACTTCTCTGGAAGCCTAGGGTAAATGTATCTATTGTGTTCTGTATAAAAGCTCACATCCCTGCACCTGTTCCCTGTTCTTTGCCTCCTGCAATAAACCATGTTGTTCATCTCTCTCTGAGTAATTCGTCCGTGGCTTCAGACACAACAGAATCTGAGATGCTTCAACAGATCAGAAGGAACAAGAATTCCACTCTCCTGGGAGAAACAAGGATTTCAAAAGTCAGAGATGGCTCCTTTTTGTCCTTCCCTCTGCATCAGGAAAACTGGGGAGACAGTTAAATGAATCATTGCCCATCTCATTTCATTTGGTCATAATCCAGCCAAAATGGGGGAAAGATAGAAGTGTCTCTTCATATCTCTCTAATGTAGGGGTTCTCAACATTACCATGCCATGGGCCAGAAAAGTAACCCTCAGACAGCTGAGCGGTCCAGACATGTGGCTTCCCTCTGCCGCAAATGCTGCCATAAACTGCAGTGGGATTCTAACCAATGATCTTACAATAAGACATGTCAATCACACGTTAAGTTTCATTTCTTCTAAACCATGAGGCAACTCATGAGGCAAGGATGTTTTTACCATATTTTCTCTCTCCCCCTGATTTGAAATCCCCATTTGGAAAGAGAATGAAGCACAGGGTATACTTCATTCTGTTACAGTTGCATTGCAGGTGGTCTATTCTGATCTAAGGTCCAGAAAAACAACAATCCAGAAATTTATGTTCAGTCCTCATAGAAGAGAAGGAAAACCCCAAGACTGGCCTCTTCTAGTCATGTGTTTAATTAATTCCGGACTCTTCCCAACCACAGTGTTTTTTCTTTAAACATCTGCCTCAGTCTCACTCTTTCTCCACAGTCAGAACAAACATCTCCAGTTTCCAGCAGAAACTGGCCACACCCTCATTGTAGAATATTTCATAAAATGAAAGGCAAACAGATTATTGTGGGAGTGTCTCATCGTTAATCTGTAACAAGACTTTAACCAAAGTACAGCAATATAGGGTGTGTATGTTTCGGTGATTTCTTTGTAATCACAATTGCTTGTTCTGCCTGGCTGATTCTGCTGATACTTTAGTTTTACACTCCGAAGAGCACTCCAATGGCTGCCAAAGAATTAAGTGAAGGTCCGGAAAAGAAACAGGAAGAGACAGAAAAGACTTCGAAAGATGGCTTGTTTTTGTATGATGGAGATTTATATCCTGCTATTATCTGTTGCCCTGAAACACTGAAGATCCTTCACACTTTTAAAGCTCGGAGTGATGATATAGTACTTGTGGGATATGCCAAAACCGGTGAGTTTTTAAGCCTTGCAAGAATGGCTTGAGTCTGTGTTTGTGTACGTGAATGTTACTTTAATGTGACTGCAGTTAACTGTTTCATACATCAAGAAGAAACTTGTTTGTGAATGTTGAGCAAGTGTGTCAGAAAAGAAGTGTTATCAAAGAGATGAAAAAAATAATTCACCATATACACAATTTCCAGAAATATAGGACCCACTAAATGGCATTTGGTATTGATGATTTAAATTGTGAACTAGTATGTTGGCCTCTCTAGGACGAGGGGGAAGAGCAACGAGTAACAGGGAGAAAGAAGGTTATGGCCTTTCCGGCCCTGGGGAAACTCCTGAGGAAGGTGATGATGAACGGGTGCAAGGACGAAACCCCGACCGCTGGGAAGCGAGTCCTGGGCCTTAGAAATGCTTAGAAAACCATCCAGAAGCCTTGGAGGGAGGTGAGTGAAGAATCGGCCCCTCCCTTCCACCCCATCCTAAAACCTGGGTGTAAGGAAGAAAGAGGCAGAGAAAGACCAGGCCCAACTGCCCAGAAACCATCCAGAAGCCTTGGAGGGAGGTGAGTGAAGAATCGGCCCCTCCCTCCCACCCCATCCTAAAACCTGGGTGTAAGGAAGAAAGAGGCAGAGAAAGACCAGGCCCAACTGCCCAGAAACCATCCAGAAGCCTTGGAGGGAGGTGAGTGAAGAATCGGCCCCTCCCTTCCACCCCATCCTAAAACCTGGGTGTAAGGAAGAAAGAGGCAGAGAAAGACCAGGCCCAACTGCCCAGAAACCATCCAGAAGCCTTGGAGGGAGGTGAGTGAAGAATCGGCCCCTTCCTTCCACCCCATCCTAAAACCTGGGTGCAAGGAAGAAAGAGGCAGAGAAAGACCAGGCCCCAACTGCCCAGAAACCATCCAGAGGCCTGGGAGGGAGAAGGTCACCATCCACCACTGCAGCCAGAGGCAGAGGAAGAGGAACAGCTGAGACACAGGGAAAACATCCACTGCCCGCCACTGCGATGCCCCTGGAGCAAGGGACCCAGAGACAACAACCCCACCTGGGGAGTGAGGACACAAGGATAAGTAGCTGATGTGAAAAATGTAGCTGAATTAATATAGAGACTGACATAGAGACTTCATACTGACTTAATATAGCAAGTAACATAGAGACTGTGTTTTAGAGTGTGATAATTATGCATGACAATATGTAGTGTAAACTGTTCTAAACTTTTAAAACTGTGATATGATGTATGATGCGAGGAAAAAAATGGCGTAGAAACCGGCAAACCACGCCACAAAGCTTGCCAAGAGAACCCTATGGACCAAAACAAAAGGCAAAACAAAAGGGCAGGATAGGTGATACAGGATGCTTAACACCACAGAGGGGAGGAAGGGGATGGACAGGAAAGGGGGAGGGGAAATGCAATGTTGTAAGGAGCAATACTGTATAGGGACATGGAATGTGAGATCAATGAACCAAGGTAAACTGGAAGTGGTAAAAAATGAGATGGAAAGAATAAGCATTGACATCTTGGGAATCAGTGAGCTCAAATGGACAGGGATGGGCGAATTCAGCTCTGGAAACCATCACATCTACTACTGTGGACAAGAAAACCTTAGAAGACATGGAGTAGCCATAATTGTCAATAAAAGAGTGAGAAGAGCAGTAATGGGATACAACCTCAAAAATGACAGAATGATGTCAGTAAGAATTCAGGGCAAACCATTCAATGTTACTGTGATCCAAATATACGCACCAACCACGGGTGCAGATGAAGCCACAGTGGACCAGTTCTATGAGGACTTACAACACCTCATAGAACAAACACCAAGAAATGATGTTCAAATTATTCTAGGAGACTGGAATGCCAAAGTAGGCAATCAAAAAGTGGAGGGAATAACAGGCAGGTTCGGTCTTGGAACACAGAATGAAGCAGGACAAAGATTGATAGAGTTCTGCCAAGAGAACGCACTGGTCATAGCAAACACCCTCTTCCAGCAACACAAGAGGCGACTTTACACATGGACATCACCAGATGGCCAACACCGAAACCAGATTGACTACATACTCTGCAGCCAAAGATGGAGAACCTCCATACAGTCAGCAAAAACAAGACCTGGAGCAGATTGTGGCTCAGATCACAACCTACTGATTGCAAAATTCAGGCTTAGACTAAAGAAAATAGGGAAAACAAAGAGACCAGACAGATATCACCTAGACAGCATCCCTAAAGAATACACGGTGGAGGTGATGAACAGATTCAATGGCTTAGACTCAATAGATAGAGTGCCAGAAGAATTATGGACAGAGATGAGGGACATCATGCAGGAAGCAGCAAAGAAAACCATACCAAAAGAAAAGAAGAGTAAGAAAGCAAAGTGGTTGTCTGATGAGGCTCTTAAAATAGCAGAGGAAAGAAGGAACGCAAAAGTCAAAGGAGAAAGGAAAAAATACAATCATCTGAACACAGAATTTCAAAGAAAAGCAAGGAGAGATAAGGAAAACTATCTAAAAGAACAGTGCAAAGAAATGGAAGAAAACAACAAAAAAGGCAGAACCAGAGATCTTTTCAAAAAAATCCGGGAAATCAAGGGAACATTTAAAGCAAAAATGACCATGATAAGGGACAAAGACGGAAAGGAGCTAGCTGATGCAGAAGAGATTAAGAAAAGATGGAAAGAGTACACAGAGGAACTCTACAAAAAGGAACTCAACACTCCTGATAGTCACAATGATGAAGAAATTGAACCTGAGCCAGACATCCTGGAGAGTGAAGTCAGAAAGGCCCTAAAGAGCACTGCAAACAACAAAGCTAGTGGAGATGATGGTATCCCAGTTGAATTTTTCAAAGCTCTAAAAGATGATGGCATCAAATTACTGCATTCAATATGCCAGCAGATTTGGAAAACAAAACAGTGGCCACAGGACTGGAAAAGATCAGTATATGTTCCAATCCCAAAAAAGGGCAATGCCAAAGAATGTTCAAACTATCGAACAATTGCGCTCATCCCACACGCCAGCAAGGTGATGCTCAAGATAATACAGGATAGACTTCAGCAGCATGTGGAAAGAGAATTACCAGAGGTGCAGGCTGGTTTCAGAAGAGGCAGGGGGACTAGAGACCACATTGCCAACATACGTTGGATCATGGAGAAAACAAAGGAATACCAGAAACAAGTTTATTTTTGCTTTATTGACTACACTAAGGCATTTGATTGTGTGGATCACAACAAGATGTGGCAAGTGATTAAAGAGATGGGAATACCAGAACACCTCATATGCCTCCTGAGAAATCTGTACATGAACCAAGAAGCAACAGTTAGGACAGAACACGGAATGACCGAGTGGTTTGGAATAGGAAAAGGAGTAAGACAAGGCTGCATTTTGTCACCCTGCTTATTCAACTTATACACAGAGCACATAATGCGCAATGCAGGGATGGAGGAATCACAATATGGGATCAAAATTGCTGGGAGAAACATCAACAATCTGAGATATGCAGACGACACCACCCTAATGGCAGAAAGTGAGGAAGACCTAAAGAATCTCTTGATCGGTTTGAAGGAAGAGAGTGCAAAAGCTGGCTTGAGACTCAATATCAAGAAAACCAAGATAATGGCAACAGGCCCGATCAGTTCCTGGAAAATAGACGGGGAAGAAGTAGAAGCAGTGACAGATTTTACTTTCTTAGGATCTAAGATCACTGCAGATGGAGATTGCAGCCATGAAATAAAGAGGCGGCTGATTCTAGGGAGACAAGCCATGAGAAACCTGGGGAACATAGTGAAAAGCAGAGACATCACCTTGAAAACAAAAATTAGAATAGTCAAAGCAATGGTATTCCCAGTGGTAATGTACGGATGTGAGAGCTGGACAATTAGGAAAGCTGAACGCAGAAGAATAGATGCCTTTGAAATGTGGTGTTGGAGGAGAGTTTTGAGGGTACCTTGGACAGCGAGGAGAACAAATAGGTCAATCTTAGAAGAAATCAACACTGACTGCTCATTGGAAGGTCAAATAGTAAAGATGAGGCTAAAGTACTTTGGGCATCAAATGAGAAGGGAGGATTCACTTGAGAAGGCCGTGATGTTGGGAAAGGTGGAGGGCAAAAGAAGAAGGGGGAGGCCAAGGATGAGATGGATAGATGGTATTGTAGACACAATGGGCACAAAACTGGGAGGACTGAGGGGGATGGTGGAGGACAGAGGCGCCTGGAGAACGATGGTCCATAGGGTCGCAAAGGGTCGGAATCGACTGTGCGACTGAACAACAAAATGTTGTTCTTTAAATCATAAATATCAAATGTCATTTAGTGGGCCCCATATTGCTGGAAATTGGCTGTAGGACACTAAATTGTTCAGTGGTTTAGGTATCTGGTTACAGAACCAGAGCTTTCATTCTCCACTGTGCTTCCTAGAAAAAGAACCAGCCTGTGTAGCTTTGGGAAAGCTGCACAGTTCCATGATGACCCCAGCAGGGAATGGTAAACAACTTTTGGATACAGTGATACCTCATACAACGTCCAAACTTGGTTCCACAAGTTTGGACTTTATACGGATTTGGACTTTGTATGAGGCATGCAAAATTCTAGCCACGATGCCTCATACAACGTCCAAATCCTTGCCGCAATGCCTCATACAATGTCGTTTCCATAGTGATACATTGTACTGTAACAGCACAGACTTCAGGGCAAAGTCAAGGAAACAGACAGGAAACTGACAGAACTTTAAGAAATCATTGTCTAAAGGCTAAAAACATTACAAAAACTTGTCAAACAACCCTGATTGTCCAAGAACCTGAAGAATGCTGCAAAAATACCAGGAATGTTTCTAAAAATTCTGATGAAAAAATTCAAAAAAATCCAAAATCATGCTCAAAACCACTCCTAAACACTCTTTGCCTCATGCAAAACCCACAAGAGCAATGCACATGTGTCCTGCCTTTTATACTGCCCAGGCACAATGCAGCCTGGGAAAACCCCAATGCCTCATACAACGTCACACGACTTTGTATGAGGTAACTTTTTTCAAGGAATTAGGTGATGTTGTATGAAGCGGACTTTGTATGAGGTATTACTGTATTTTCTATCTAGAAAACCTTGGACATACCTAGTGTGTTGGAGTGACAGAGTGCTGGACCTGATCCCTAGAGTTCAAATCTTTGTATTGCTATGAAAATTTAATATTTAAAAAACAGTGCCATTAGATGGAGCTTTGGAGGAAAAAAAGGAAACAATAGCCTGATCCCAGGTTGTCATTCAAACTGTAGTAACTCCACTGAATCTATAGCATTTACACAATAATAAAGGTTGAATGGTTCTGTTCAGCCGGGAACTGGCACTTGGATTTCAGCCAACACTTACGTTCAAAGTTCATTAACAACTGAATGTCTGTACCAGTATAAGTCCCTAAGTCTGATCGTGAGGCCTGTTTGGGGCTTTGGAATATAGCTAAACCCAGTCCAGTGTGATTTATGTCCTATCTGATTTGATTCGTGCACAGGATCCAAATCAGTTAATAAGCTACAACTATACTGGAAAGCCAAATCAGAGCAATTTGGCTCTGTTGCAACTCGAAGTTTATTTTACCATTACATCTGCTTTAAGTGATCACCCAACCTAATATGCATCCACAGCCTCACTTTTTTTGGCATTGCCCACCTAGTTAACCCCTGGTATTACTTTTATATCTTTCTTTGCCTGTTCATACATGATCTAGCACTAAACTAATGCATCGCTCGTGTATCAGTGCAGTGATAAAGTGATGTAGCACTAAATTTGGCAGTTTGTTGTTGTTTTTTAAAAAATCAGGGCAATGAAGGAGACATTTTGTGAGAATGAATGTTCCTGCAGCCAACATGGGCATGATATTGTGCAGGAATATCAGGTGATTTCCTTGTGTTTTGAATCCTTGTTAGGTGAAGGTAAAGGTTTCCCTTGCTCGAAAGCCAGTCATATCCGACTCTAGGGTTCAGTGCTCATCTCTGTTTCAAAGCCGAAGAGCTAGCACTGTCTGCTTCTGCAGACATTTCCGTGGTCATGTGGCAGGCATGACTAGACACCAGAATGCTGTTACCTTCCCACCGAAGTGGTCCCTATTTATCTATTTGCAATTTCTTGCTTTCGAACTGCTAGGTTGGCAGGAGCTGGGACAAAGACGAGCGCTCATTCCGTCCTGCAGTACTTGGGAATAGAACTGCTGACCTTCTGCCTCCCAGTCAGCGTCTTAACCACTTGAGCCTTGGTAAAGAAGCACAATATCTCCATTGGAGGTTTTTTAAAAGAATTGAATTCTAACTCTTATGAGTTTCATCTGCAATCTTGCCTTCTTGATGAAAGCATTGTGTGACTGTTGAGACACTGTCTGCATTTTCTAACATAATTTCCGCATTGCTTTAGGTACTAACTGGGTTGCCCAGATTTTGACAGACCTAGAAGCTGCATCTGGGAAGTATGATGAAGAAGAAAGGAAGAGAAGGCAAGAAAATTTTAAAGCACTAAAGCTAGCTCCATACCTTGAATTTGGAGATCCAGGAAAGTTTAAGGTCAGTATATAGAGCAGGGGTTCTCAACCTAAGGCCCGTGGGCCAGATCTGGTCCCTGGTGCAATTTTATGTGCCTCCACCCACCCCTCCAAGGGCATTCAAGAAGCAAAATGGCCACCCCTTTGAAGCTGTTGGGCAAAATGGCTGCCCTCATCATGCAGACAGGGCAAAATGGCCATCTGACCCTTGAAGTTGACTGAGAGAGTATGACCCAGCCCCTGGCTTGAGAAGATTGGGAACCCCTAATATAAAGGAATACTTTACAACCATGTTCATCTGAATGGCATGAGACCTGCCCAAAACATTTTAATACACATAGCTTTCAATAAGCAAGAATGGCACTCTGCAAAGCTGCTGGAATGTAAAACGGTAGAATACAAAAAGTTGATGAGTTCCCCAAAGGGCCAATTCAAATAGGTAAATGTGAATTTCCATTAACACATGTTGTTCCCCTGGGCATGGAATGTCATGGTCATAGGTTTTCTTTACAGATACAGTGCTCTCATACTCCACATTTTTAATAACATATATTTTATTTGATCCAATTCCTTTCCACTTTACAAAATTCTAATTAGCATTTCACTGACATGGTAAGAGTCTGGCTTGTAATGGTCTGCATTATAATGACAATTAAGAAGTTAACCAAACCTATTGAGCTGACCCACATGAAACCATCTGTACGATTTTAACAAAAATTGCACTTCAGTTTTCTATTAAAGCAAGAAGCTAATAAAAATTGGGGCTGGAGTCATTACTTTTGGCAATAATAGCTAGTCTGAAATGTGCAGCTGGCTCTGCTCTGAAATTTGAAGCTTGTCCTCCTTTTTCCAAGGAACTACTTCTTGCCTTTACCTGTATTATACCACAAACACTGAGTTCAGTCAAGGCTCAGCACCACACAGGATTATATGGAAGGCATTGTGCAATGCAAGTACTAGCAAAAAGACACAGCAGAAGGGAATAAATCTCCATTGCACAAGGCTAATAGAGAACTCATCCAATCTGCTATGGATATAATACATATAACTACATATAAAGCCCACATTATGGGATGTAGCATCCTATCTAACCAAGGAACGCCACATAAGCTAAGGTGCTAGCTTGGCTACTGTGGTGCAGCTATTGTTAACCAGAATGGACTGTTGCATTGTGCTCTATGTGGGTCTGCCTTCAAGGCTTGTTCAGCAGCTGCAGCAAATACAGAATGCTTCCAGGTAGGCTTTTGAGTGGAATGATTTGCTGGTGGCATGCATCATAAGTGCTAAAAGAATTGTACTATAGAAAGAAAAAACTGCCCGAGAGCAAGGAAGATGCACAATAATATGTCTATATGATTAAATGGATCTAAGGAGACCAGGCAGTCATGTCAATATAATCTATTTATAGTCGGTGCAGTAATTGAAAACTCCAAGTTTGTTCAGTTCATAAGACATCAAATTATACAAAATAGTTTCTTGATCTCCAAGTAATTTCCAAATAGTTCTTCACAAAGGTACAGTCTGACAACATCACATATAGTGCATAAGAAGTTCTCAAATAGTGCAATAAAATCACAGGATATAATTTGCAAGTGTTTTCTTCATAAGGGTCCAGTCTTATAATGACAAAATAGTACAAGAAGTTCCAAAACTATGGGACAAAATCCAAAATATATATTATATCCTTCCGGTGTAGGATATTTCGATTCAACTATCTTCATCAGAAGGGGATTTACAATTTCTGAAATGTATAAAGAGTAAAGTTAGAGAGCTTAGGTCGGTAATCATGTTAAGAAAGACAAAAAGACAGTAACAAATTACAATGAAAGTATCTTACCATACTATAATCAAAGATATTCGCATTCAACAGCCTCCTGGAGTATATTCATAATGGGCAACAAAAAGTGAGTTTGTACAAGAAGGGTTATAAATCCTGTTGCAAGAACATTCTAATTGAAATCAAATGCACCTGTCATTTATACAGAGAAGAAGTAGCAGAATTCGCTTAAAGAGATACAGTTCATATCAATGTGGAAAGGGGCAACATGATTGCATATTACAAAAATGAAGAGAAATCAATATCTGAATTGAGACCATTGGGAATTAAGGTAGAAAATTGATAAATATAGAATGCTTCCCTCCTCAGCAAGGTTTGTTCCATATTGGTAACGTGGTAGGATCGTGCTTTGCAGACTTCTAAAACAGTGACCCGCAGGTCGGTGTGGGAATGTCCCATTTCAACATAATGTGGGACAATTGGGGCTTGTAAATTGGCATTTCTAATACGAGATTGATGTTCACCCACCCTAACTTTCAAAGGCCGACTAGATTTCCCTATGTAGGCTTTATTGCAAGAACATACTAGTAGATAAATACAGTTAGGGGTATTGCAATTACTGTATTCCTTCAGATCCAATGTAAACCTATAACCGGGATTGACACGTGGTCAGTTGTCCACATGAATTTACAGAATTTGCAAGAACCGCATTTGTGGTGACCTACGGGAAGCATCCGAAGATGAGGTACAAGGGGTTCCGAGTCAGTCTAGGTAATGAAATTTGCAATACTTTTGGCCCTCCTGAAGCCTATTGTTGGTCAATTATTTTGTATTATTTGATGTCTTATGAACTGAACAAATTTGGAGTTTTCAATTACTGCATGGACTATAAATAGATTATACTGACATGACTGCCTGGTCTCCTTAGATCAATTTAATCATATAGACATAATATATAGACATATAGCATTTTCCTTGCTATGGGGTGATTTTTTCTTTTTATAGTGACTTTTCCCACTCTGTCATCCCTTCCTTTGTGATTAAAAGAATTGCACTGGCTTCCTACTTGCTGCAGGGAGAGGTTTAAGATTTTGTTGCTTCTCTATTGGGCCCTTAGCAACTTGCAAACTGGCTACCTGAGGGATGGCCTTTTCCCTTATGGAGAGCCATTCAGTCCTTACTTAAGGTCATCTGGAGAGACCCTCCAGATTTTGCCATGTGTGTTTCAAGCCTGCTATGTAGTCCTTTGGAGCAGGTCATTTAGTGAGTCCCACCATGTGGAACACTTTCTCATCAACAGTCTAACATGGGCTTACACATTCTGGCTAGTTTCCAGCAGCAGTTCCAGGGAATCTCACTGATCCTTTCCTCTTACAGTGCTCCATAATCTGGAGGGCTAACAAATGTTCAGGAGCACTTTTTCTTCAATATGGAGGCCTGCAGAACCATTGATGTCAGACTTCAAATAATAATGGTGCTTTATGACCTTTCATTTTAGATTCTATTACCAACTTTCATGCAGACTTTTAATAGATAGTCCAACCTACCATCTATTTCACAGACACATAAAAATTCTATGTTAATTTCGAAGTTGTGTGCATTTTGAGTTTTTTTATTTCTGTACATTAGTTTATCCTTTTCAGTCCAAAGTGATTTGTAAGTGCTGGTAAATAAGTTAGTAAAATAAAGCTGAATCAAATCAAATAAGATTTCTGCCCAGGAATAGTCAGACAATCGACAGCTTAATGAGTTGTGTTAGTGTTAGAGGAGAGCACAGAGAATATATTCATAGTGCTAGCTGGTCAGTTTTGAATTGAGTTTCTCTCAATGCCATCCATAGCAAGAAATTTTTAAAAGACATTTTTGTTTGGGGAAAATATGTAGAGCCAAATCAGTTTAATTAGTTCCAAATTGAGTACAAACATCAAATAAATGGAGCATAAGTAACTGAAGTGCTATTCAGTCCATGGGCCTTCCCTACTTGGAAAAATAATTGGATTTGATCTGTAGCATTTAAAGCAAAAAAGTTACTTTTTTAAAAAAGTTTTAAAACATGTTTTGTTCTTACATTTTTCTTAGTTTTTTTTTATTTTTATAAAATCATTTATGCTCCAAGGCTAATTGCATAGGATTTAAATCTAAAGGAATAAATATTAATATAACATTACCTGTTTTCTACACCACTGGAATTATTGACCAATAATACCAGTACTAGAAATTTGTTGTTGTTCAGTTGCACAGTCGATTCCAACCCTTTGCGACCCTATGGACCATTGCCCGCCAGGCACCTCTGTCCTCCACCAACTTCCTTTGAGCCCACTGCATCTACAATACCATCTAGCCATCTCATTTTTGGCCTCCACCTTCTTCTTTTGCTCTCCACCTTTCCTAGCATCAAGGCTTTCTCAAGTGAATCCTCTCTTCTCATTTGATGTTCAACGTACTTTAGCTTCGTCTTTACTATTTGACCTTTGAAGGAGCAGTCAAGTTTAATTTCTTCTAAGATTGACCTGATAGTTCTCCTTACTGTCCAGAGTACTCTCAAAATTCTCCTCCAACACCACATTTCAAAGGCATCTATTCTTCTGCACTCAGCTTTCCTAATGGTCCAGCTCTCACAACCATACATGACCACCGGGAATACCATTGCTTTGAGACACACACACACACAGTGGTACCTCACTTAAAGAGCATAATGTGTTGCTATTTAAGCAAAACACATGGAAAAAGCACCGCCACCACCATGGTAAGTGACTTCTGGCGGGGGGGATTGTGAACCCCAATTTAATTGTTAAATGAGTTGTTAGTTGTTCTATGAGGTGACCATTTGGAGAAATTTTGCTCTTTAAGTGAGTTAGTCCCTAAGTGAGGCGCTCTTTATGCAAGGTTTTACTGTATTTTCCCCTTTTCACATAAAGAAATGTTAACTTTCCCGTTTTTATCATATCGTTAAAGAGGATGGAGACCTTACCTTCCAGAAGAATTATAAGAACACATCTCATGCCCCATAAAATTCCTAAGTCAATTTTTGACCAAAAAGCAAAGGTAAGTACTCTACTAAAAATATCCTTTGACTAATTTAGAATAGCTATGTGTTGTTTTTGAATTGGATGTTTTCAATATGATTTTCACTGGCACAAAGTGCAGCCTGTGGACCTCTGCAAGGCTTCACTCTTTGGAAGACATGTGGAGTGGAGATTTAATTCTGCATTTTGTTAGTATTCATTGTTTTCAGAAGTTTCCATTTAGCTGGGCAATGCTTCTGTGAATTTGACTTCCTTTCTACTTCACTGGATATTGTTTATTCCTTTTCTTCTATGTCCTGATGGTTAGACTCCAATTGTCTGATGCTGGAGCTGTGTATTCATCTGTATCCTGCAGTTCTCGATGCAAAAATGCATTTTAACATTAGAGACTCCATTTTTCATAGTAAATTAGTCTGAATTCTTAGAGAATAAGTAATACATTATGAAATAAAAAGCAGCATTTAAAAATCAAAAATACTGTACTGGTCATATCCTAATAAAATTTTTATGTTTGAGGGTGGGAGTTTCTTGATGTTTGGTGTACTTAAGGAAATCAACAAAATATTTAATTATTCAATACATAAATCATTTAAAGAGCTAATTAACTACTTTGATCGAGCCCTTCCCAACTTTAGCCATGCCCTTTTTGGGTTTCTGCCACCAGAAAAGTAGCCTCCTGATACACTGAAATTGCCCACTTCCTGATTTACACTATTGCTGAATTAAAGCAATAATTGAAAAGTCTGAATCAAACATTAAAGTGGTTTATTCTGAATCAAACATTTGGTTTCACTGTCTGTTGTCAAGTTTCCTCTTCTCATGGGCAAATAGGGAGATAAGATGTGAAGCCCGTGACTCTGAGATCGGTTACAGCTCATTTTCATAACAGTAACTCCAAACTTAGCACTATTTATGACCCAGGCCATTGAATCAAACTTACGGTCTCAAGAACAGCTCTTTACGTACATAAGGGCAAAACCTCCATTGAAGACTGTTTGTCATTAGAATTGAAGTTGTATAAGTTTTCTAAAACAACATGCTTCAAGCAGATTTTCCTGCCTTAAGAAATCGGACTTGCAAAACCAAATGTGCTTATATCCTGAAGACTGGTCACAAAATAAAGCAAGATCATTTCAGATTCAGAAGTTGAGAGAAATTCTTGCAGCGACTGCCACAGACAGTCAGCACTACTGAATTCTTTCTTCTAAAGAAAAGAAATATGAATTTCAACCTTAAGATACTTCAGTTTTGGAAGGTGAACTTAAAACAAATTATGAGCTATGGACTAAGTTTTAAAATATATATTTTCCTGGTTACATAAATTTATCTCTGAACTTCACTAAAGTAATTCATTTTGAAATACATTTGACTCTTCATATTGCTAATGTTGGGGGGAAATTTACCTATGCTTTTAGTATTTGGGATGTGAACTTGTTCCTGTTCCTCTCAAAGTTCCCTGCATGAATGTATGTCTCTTTGTCTTTTTAAGATATTAGTTTTGCTTCGGAATCCAAAGGACACAGCAGTATCCTACTTCCATTTTTCCAGAGGCATGAAACTGACTCCTAGTGAGCTAACCTGGGATGAATTCTTCACAGATTATATGACTGGAAAAGGTTGTCTTTTCTTTACTTCTCTTTAGTCAACCAACTTCTAAACCAGATTTATTTTAAATACATTGCTCTAAAACAGAGATCTGCAGCGCAGACCTCCCTTCCACCCACTGGGAAGGAGATCCAGCCATCCAACAGTGGTGGAAGAAGGGGAGAATGAAGACATTGGCATTAAGTTATGAGAAAGGCAATTGGCAGCACCATGACAAAGCAGTGGGAATGTAGTGCCAGATGCTGTTATCATTTACCAGCCAACAGGCCCTAGTCCTCTGCTTTTCTCCATCCTCTCTTTTACCCCTATAGGCTTCATTCAGTCTTCTTCTACCAAACAACAACACTCCTTGGGGAAGCAGAGCCAGGTTAGAATAGGAAAGGATAAAGATAACATGAAGCTCCCCAAATAATTTTTCTTCCTCCTCCTCTTCTTTTTCTTGTGCAATATACAGTTCTAAATATTGTCTATCCTCATGGTAATCAGCCATGAAAATTGGCCTGGCAACAATACAATGCCTTCCAGTTGCCTTCTGCATTGCAGTGTGACACCCATACCACTGATCCAGTTCCATGAGTCACTTAATGGCCCTGAGCCCTTTTGGTATACAAGGTCTTCCTCAGCCCCATGCCAGTATTGATGAAGCTATTTTTCTCCATCAAGATGGTTTCAAGTGGGATTTAATTCACTTGAGGACCATCACCCAAGGCTGTTAGTCTTCTGGGTTGTCAGGTTAGTTAACCACCACCTGACTATTGATGTGGAGTCGCTGGCAATATGGTCTACTCCAGTGGTAGTGAAACTTGGTACTCCAGGTATTCTTGGACTTAAATCACCAGGAGCTCAAGTCAGTACTGCTGATCATGGCTTCTGGGAATTGAAGTTCAAGAACAACTGGAGTGCCAAGGTTCACCACCACTAGCCTACTCTATTACCATAGCAAGATAACCTGGTCAGACAGAAAAAGAATTGTTGCAGGGTAAGATCAATAGAATAACCAACAAAATATGTTTTGGAGGGGCAGTCCATCTCTGGATTTTTGTGCAGGAAAAATCTGACTGAACTCTGGGAGGGGATTTGGGGAGTGTTTGCATTCCCACCACCCTTCTGGCCTTCTACAAGCACAAACACACACAGTGCTTTTGTGGAACTGTTAATCATTTATTTGATTGCTAGTCATAGGTTTATTTGCACAAAGTTACAACTAAAGTATTTTATTTGCCTTTTAGTATGTCATCCTTGTCCTAATTTAAACCAGTTAGCAAACTTAACTACAGGGTATAGTTTCACAGAATGAGAATTATAAAGGAATTGCCCTTGAATGAATATGGTAGCAATTTCCCCATAGTAAGCAGGTGTCTTAGCTCATCAGGGATATAAGGAAAATGGTACTTACTTTTACCTGAAAGCCAGGTAAAATGTCAAGGTTGTTGAAGAATAAGTCAAAGTAATGTGTTCTCTTACATGGAGGCGCTCACCATGAGGGAAGAAAAGGTGACCAAAACCACCCGAGGTGTCTTAACTGAATCTAAAACTTAGTAAAATGAAACGTGAATACATTGGAAATAATCAACTAAATGAGTTAGTCTGCACATGGGAATAATCAAGACGGTTCAGTTGGCCTCAATTTCGTTAGCATTGAACATCTTCACATGTTGTTAAAAGTGTCATAGGAGTGTTATTGAGCATAATGGAAAATTTATTTTGAGAAACATTTTCACTTGAGAGCCTTTCAAATAATCATTGCTGTAGATGCAAATGGAAATGTGAAAATGTAATCAGATTGTACAGAATTCCTATATTGTTCATTTATTGGATATATGTCATATGATCATAATTTTCTGCTTTCTTCCTATTAGTGCCCTATGGTGTTTATTTAGACCACATTATTGCATGGAACAAGTACACTGATGACAAAAATGTAATGTTTATTACCTATGAGGATCTAAAAGAGGTGAGGTTTTTCTGGAAATTCCTAACCTTGCATTTTAGTTAAATAGTCGGGGTACACAGGAAGAGCCTCTTTGAAGATTGTGGTAATTTTGTACTACCATCGGATGTACCCTGGTAACAGCAACCTTGTGTTGCCAGCTAATCTTTCTAACACTAGGTCAGGTGAAAGAAATTTCAGAATGAACTCACCAAAAGGTGCCTTCATTTTGGCAGTTTCACCTCAGGCCTAGACATGGAAGAAGAAGAAATTAAACAGACTTTGAGAAGCCTGGACTGGTGATAGTTGACTACATGAGTACTCCTAGGATATATATTTAAAGGCTCTACATCAGGCACTCTCAACCTATGGCCCAGGGGTCAAACCAGGCATCCGGTGCCATTTCATCCAGCCCCCAACACCCTTGCCACTCCCAAGAGCGGAAGAAAAACACGCTCCACGCATGTGCAGAATGCAGAAATGCATTCTGTGGATGCACGGGACGTGTTTTACTTCTGCTTCCATGTGGGAGGAACCATATGACCAGCCTGTAGGGATCGGGGCCAATCGGGGCCACTCGCGGGAATGAAAGAAGACACAGACGCAGGTCAAGATGCAAGGGAGGCAACCCCAAGGGGCTCGGAACGACCTCCTTTTATTCATAGCCAAAAATACCTGGACTGGCATAACTACACGTCAGCAACTGATCAGGGGGAAGTGGGTTTGAACAATGGGCTTTGTGTGTCCTGGTAACAGATAAACAGATGTTTATGCCAGAGGGTGACCGTTAATTGGGGTAAACATCGGTGGACAATGGCTTGTGGAATGGGAATGTTTGATGGGGAAGATAAAGAGGCTCCGTGACTCGGAGAGCTATCCTGCTGGGTCTGATAAAGACCCGCTTACTAAGCTTCTGCCGGGGAAGCGTCCTTGAAGGATTGTTGTGGCTGCATCCTGTTGATACAACCCCAGGTCGCACGATCAGCGCAACCTGGCCTCCTCCCCCTTCAGAAGCTGCTAGGGGCTATTGGCTATAGGCATTTCTTGGGGCAGACTTGGGGTATTTTTGGGGCAAAGGCTGGATCATCCCTACACTCAGCTGTCCAGGGGAGTATGATCCAGCCCCTGGTGTGAAAATGTTGAGAAAACCTGCTCTATACTGATCTTGACCTTTTTTTTTGCCTTTGCTGTTTTAACTGCCCTACACAAATTCTTTTAGTTCTGATAGCTGTGGGCACAAGAAGCACGTCCCTTGTTTGAGGCTGAGAAGGGTTTCTGCCTGCTAGTTTCCTTGAGCCTTTGCTGTGAACTTTCTGTCTTCTTGATAACAACTCTCCCCCGCCCTTTTTCCTTTAAAATTTGATTATATGGTGTTTCATTGTTGTGTAGTACAAGTTTTCCCTTTATTGTTTTTTTCATGTTACACCATTCTCTCTGAGAGGTATTAAAGATACCAGTGCCATTTAAAACTACAAACACACATAAAGACATACTCCTGGGATGGGTTTATTGTTCTAATCCTGCAGTTATTTCAGAGGAGCTTTTGAACAGGCTATCAACGTCATTGTGTGCTTTCTTCTGAGTTCCATTTTAATTTTTAAGCAGAGTCACATTTAGAAATAGATGCAGAAACAAAGATAGCCATGTGATCCATACACAAAATAAATGCAGGAGGAGGGCAATGCTTTTATAGGATTAATTAATTTTAATTTTATTTTTAATTTAATTTAATAGATTTATAGGCCACCCTATCCAAAGGACCCTTAAAAAAGTAAACATAAAAAAGTAAACATTGCACAAGCTTTTGTGATTCAAGATCACTTCTTCAGGCATGCATCAATTTCTTGTGAATAGGGTAGGAAAATTATAAAGTCCCAAAAGCTCATGGCATAATGTTCAGCCAGGCATTGTCTCTTAGATCGTTCTTTATTCGTGTCAGATGCACCACCAGCATATAATAACATACAAAGTTAAAATTAACACTCTAAAACAAAGTAGAATTAAAAGATGACATCCACCCAATATCGGGCCACATCAGCAACATTTCCTTTTGCCAACATAAGGTCCTCCTCAGTGCATGTTGAGGGGCATTGTGTGCATTGTATCATATGGGAAATAGTTTGTTCTTCTCTGCATTAACACAGGCTGTCATCTACAGGGAAACCCCACTTTCTCAGATAAGCCCTTGAGCTTACCCCTGCACACTGTCTGTTTAATGCTTTCCACACAAGTCATGGTTCTTCTTGGCCAGGTGGTAAAGAGTCGTGTGGTTCTGCCCAGTTAGCTCCTTATTTGCCTTCCATAGTTGTAAAGCGGTCTGTGTGGGCTGGTTGTTTGGAGGGGCAGAGGTTGTGAGAAAGCTATGCCTTGATTTCAGTCTCTGCTTTGGTGGTTGGTAATCAAATAGCAGATGTATTTACAAGGACATGAAAGGAGCCTCCCCAATGATTGCTACAGCAATTTTTCAGTGGCTAATTCTTTCAAGCCAGAAGCACCAGAAAGAGAAATGACTACACAGAGTCTCTTAGATGTGTTGTGGGGAAATTTATTTATTTATAAATAGATTAATTTTTTGTGAAACATTATATTGTTCTGATAGAAATAAAGCCCATTATTTCTGGACATGTCCAGACTGTAGAATCTGGGTTCTACTTAAAAGTTTATTATCGTTACTGCAATCAGCTTTCTTACCGAGAATTGCCAGAATGATTTGGCTGTTCACACCATAGATGTTTACTTTCCTGTGCCACTTGTACAGACATATCTTTGGATTACTCCACCTTGACCTCCTGTTCACTTATTGACACTCCCTTGCTTGCTTACTTCCTTGTCATCTTTCTCAGTCATCATTCATTGGTGCACCTTTTCATTTTTAAACAAAATTTAATGTAGTGAAAAAGCAATGCATTCATCTAGCATGTGACACCTGCTTATTTTATTATTTACACATGCAGAGCACTATGATCACTTTTCCATTAATGGATGGTGATGGTGATGATGATGATGGGGTGTGAACTAAATTTCCACATAGGCTACATAACAGGGTGATTGCAAGTACTCTAAAAACAAAGCCCTCGCAATATGCCAGAAAAATAGTGCAGCAGTTTAAAAAAAGAGATTATACTCTATGTAAAAGCAAATGTGAATTCTCTAACTTTATTCAACCCCAAAGAGCTCTACCTACCAAGCTATGTGGCCTGTCTGTGCATGTTCTAAGTGGCAGTCCACTAAACATTGTGCTTGTTAAAATGTTTATTTGATATTCAGATCAGATTTTGGATCGGGGTCTTGTATAGATTTCATTAACCTGATGCATTATTGACATTATCATGTGCCTGTTTCCATTATTCAGAATACAGCTTCAGGATTGGAGAAAATAGCCAAATTCTTTGAACTTTCCGTGACTGAACACGATATTCAAACCATTCTTGAGAACACCAGTTTCAAGGCCATGAAAGAGAAAAGTAGTGAAACCCATGGAAATGTGGGCAACGTGCTTTTTCGTAAAGGTAAAATTATAGTTTGTGTATATATAACATATGTGGTGGTAAGCAGAACAACAATAATAACTACAATTTGCAGAAAAAGAACAGCAGGAACCTCCTCAAACTCTTTCATTTAATGGACCTTTGGCTGTGCCATAAACACTTTACTTGTCTTCAGGATACAAAAAATATTGTTTGTTAAATCAGGACTATCTATGTATATCTAGCCATAACAATTATTAGGTCACCCTTGCTTGAAAGCCAGTTGTATCTAGGATTCGGTGCTCATATCCATTTATAGCAAATGTTTCTGTGGACATGTTGCAGGCATGCACTGGACACTGTTTACCTTCCCACTGAAGTGGTACCTATTTATCAACTTGAAATTTCTTGCTTTTGAACTGCTAGGTTGGCAGGAGTTGTGACAGAGACGAAAGCTCATTCTGCCATGCAGCACTTGGGTCTTGAACTGCTGATCTGCTGGCCTTCTGGTTGTCAAGTGCAGCATCTTAACCACTAAGCCACAGCAGTCTTTAAAAAATAATTCTAGTGGTTTGAATTTTTAAAAAACACACACAATACACAATATTAAAAACAACAGTTGGGTAAAATTAATGGACTTAAAACAGATTCACAGCATACCTCAAGGCAAGTCTATTCAAGTTCCACTGTATTTAATGGGAAGGGTAAATGGGTTACAACCTGTCATGAAAAAAGAAAGGAATATGAACATATAACAACTTCAGCGCAGTTCCCTACAAAAATAGCTGAATTTTTTTAAAAAATAAACGCTGACTGGGAGGTAGAAGGTCAGCAGTTAGATTCCCAAGTACTGCAGGACGGAATGAGCTCCCATGTCTTTGTCCCAGTTCCTGCCAACCTAGCAGTTTGAAAGCAAGAAATTGCAAGTAGATAAATAGGGACCACTTCAGTGGGAAGGTAAACAGCATTCCATGCACTCCTGTGTCTAGTCATGTCTACCACCTGACCATGGAAACGTCTGCAGAAGCAGACAGCGCTGGCTCTTCGGCTTTGAAACAAAGATGAGCACTGAACCCTAGAGTCAGATACGACTGGCTTTCGAGCAAGGGACACCTTTACCTTTACCTTACCACATAGATCTTATTAACATTCCTGATATTTCTTTCTAACTCTCTAATCTCAATCATGTTTCTGTTTGCAGGAATAGTGGGTGACTGGAAGAGTATCTTCTCTGAAGAGCAGAGCAAAGAATTGGATAGAAAATTTGAAGAATGTGCCGCAAGCACAAAGCTTGGGAAAATGTTGAAATATGAGATATATTGTAAGAACTAGAAGGCAACAATGTGACTCATGTTTTGGTTTTGTGTTCATGGGAAAATATAGCTGTGATCGCCTCATAAGAATTCTACTACTGCATTTCTCTGTTCTGTTACTTACTTTGTTGATACAACCTACATTTTTTTTAATCTGAAAAGTTTTTCACAATTAAAACCCTGTTATCCACCAAGGGCTTTCTAGAGAACGGAAAGATTTGGAAGCAGATTGCAAACCATATTTCTTTCCGAAGAGGCATAAGTATAAGGCAGAGGTATTGATTTTGTTCTTCGTTGATCAAGGGGGAAAATAGAGCACTTTGGAGGGAGATAAGAAAACTGCTTCCACTTCAGAAAAAAAGCCATTCTTTCCTCCTGCAACAGAGCACAGTGTGGGAGCTATTGGGAAATATTAGGCCCCTCTACTGGTCAGCTAAGATGAGTGGCTGAAAATAAACAAAGGGGACAGAAACCTAGGAAGCACAGCATAGTTTGATGGAAATGGAACTACATTCATGTGCAACAAGATGAAGCACACTGGGTTGAACTAAATTGGGTTGCTTAAGAGGATACAGAGGTGTGGCATTGCCAGTTGGTTAGATCTTTGGCATTCTTATGCAAGAATCAGGTAGTTTTGGGTCATGAAACCACTCTAGACCTGAAGCAACCCTACTTGGCCTTGTCTCCCTTTAATGAGAAGAAAGGAAAGTAGAAAAAGATCCCAGTCCCTGGCCTGTCCTCTTTCTAGAAGCTTTCAATTTTGATGATGACGACGACAACCCCAGCATATTTGCTATTGTTTTTGTTCAGTTGCACAGTCGATTCCGGCCCTTTGCGACCCTATGGACCATTGTTTTTCAAGCACTTCTATCCTCCACCATCCTTCTCAGCCCGCCCAGTTCTGTGCACATTGTGTCTATAATGCCATCTAGCCATCTCATCTTTGGCCGGCCCCTTCTTCTTTTGCCCCCCACTTTTCTCAGCATCAAGGCCTTCTCAAGTGAATCCTCCCTTCTCATTTTACCGTATCTTTGAACACAATGTTCAAATGTGACCTTACATGGCTTTTAAAAAAACTTTGCTTGTTCTTTCCCCCACTCCCCCATTACAGAGGAATACAAGGAACCTTTCAATTTCCAAAAATTGTTCAGTAACTTAAGTTGTTTTAAGCAATCTGCCATCTGCTTTGGTTCAATCCCAGCAATCACACATATCAGAACAGAGCCAAAATAGCACGTTCCTACCCTCAGAAAAAGAAAGACAAAACATTAGCCCCTGACAGGAATACAAAAGGTGTGGTAGACATCTTGCTGGAGGACAGCAGCATTATCAATACTGGCCTGGGGCTGAGGAGGGCTGTGTGTGCCAAAAGGGCAGCTTTGTAAGGGCATGTATGGGGCCATTCAACAATTAACTGATCCTCGAGGTGAGGAAGGGGGTCTGCCATCTGAATTATGGAAAATTACATGGGGTGGGTCAGGTCAAAGATTACGTAATCCATTTGGAGCTGTTGTGGTTTCGAAACATGGCACTTTTTTAGGCTTAAAAATGATCTCTGGGAAATTTATCCGTTGTGAGATTATTGAATACTCACCGACACATTCTGCATTAGGCACCAATAGTGAAAAGCTCTAAAAAAAAATAGAGTTTTGATATAAAAACTCTGGATTACGTAATTTTAAAGGGGGGGGTTCAAAGCAAAAATTACTGTCGGATTAATGGGTGATGGGTGGTGGTCAATTTTTCCCAAGAAATGGATCATGTAATTGTTGAATGGCTGGAGGAAAGAACAAACCAGCCCATCCACAGAGTGGCTCCAACAGCTGGACAAATTTGCATTAGGTAACACCCAAAGTTTAACATGAGGAGGATACAGGGCAGAAGGTGTGCTTCATCCTAGAATTCTGGAGCAAGGCACTCCCTTGTCCTGGTCCATATGTCACCTCTCATCTAGGAGTGGATTATTATTTTTTAACATAATAGGAATTTTTAATCTCAGAAATAGCATGGTCATGGCATTCTTGAAGTTGGCACATTTAAATAGTTGTACACCTCACCTCTTTGATAATAACACCAAATATGGAACTACAGAGGAAAGGTCAGCAGGAGAAGGATTGCATGAGAAAGTATATTTGACAATGCATTTTGATTATAACCTTATCTACAATTATGCATTACCTACCTGTACCAACAAGAAAACTACTTGTGAACTTTGAAACATAACCTACACTCTCTTTTCTTCCTTTTTACCAACCTCTCCCTTTAAT
The DNA here is from genome assembly GCA_035047305.1 of Bradypodion pumilum. Classification (NCBI taxonomy): domain Eukaryota; kingdom Metazoa; phylum Chordata; class Lepidosauria; order Squamata; family Chamaeleonidae; genus Bradypodion; species Bradypodion pumilum. The sequence goes on from JAWDJD010000001.1 coordinate 89,726,760, forward strand.
GAACAGGTGAGGCCACATTTGAACTTTGCATTTAAAGATATGGTATATTTCCACACAGCGTGTGAGTTCCAGTCTTAGTGTGGAAAAATACATGAAGTAACATTTTACGAGTAATAGGATGTATTATGTTATGGGTAATGCAGATACGTGTAACAATGTTTTCCAGATGTGAGTTGAAAAACTTCTATGTAATGCAGCTTAAATCCACAGGAAAATATTTCTGCAGCTATAGTAGTTTCCCTAGGCCCCTGATGGTGAACCTTGGCACTCCAGATGTTCTTGGACTAAAATTCCCAGAAGCCCCTGTGAATCCACACAAATGGGTTTACTGCGATTCATCTGGCCCACGCCGCCCTCGTCGCTCCTGGAGGTGGAAGTAAAATGCATCCAAGAACATCTGGAGTGCCAAGGTTCGCCATCACGGCCCTAGTCCCACTAGCACTTGTGTCTTTCATGGCCTTACCTACAGAACATATGAAACACAAGGAGTTTTTCCAGGCACTGAACTGCTGCTGGAATGTCTAATATTCTTACTAGCCTACGTTATGTTTGTGTCCAGCTATTGCATTGCTGCTGGTAGGGTTTGTGCAACAAGAAAGCTCATCAGTCATGTCCATAGATGACCACTACCTACCTTGCTGCACATGTATTCTGGACCCACAGGACTGCGTCCACTGGTTCTATCTCTAATTCCTTCCTCTTGTTTCTGGCCTTATTCTACATTGACACTGCAGAAGTCCCTATAAAACACTTTCATGCTGAACCAGTAAGCCTTAATGACTGGTGGAAAAGGATGAGGACAAGTGTTCCTTCTTATATGAACACCTTAATCTGGTGAGGTGAGGTGAGTGTCAGAGAAGCTGAGAGGAATGCTGTCAGGAGACCAGGGTCCCTTATGAGTCTGGCCTCCTATCAGGATCACCCAAGGAATAGTTTTCACAGCTGAGGCACTAGCATAAGATGCATCTGCCCTTTTCAGAAATAACAGCTGCATCAACAGAAAAGAATGGATAGTTCCATTGGTGATGGGCAGCAATAGTAGCTGAAGGTAACAGTGATGAAGGAGGCAAGCTAACATTTGCTAGTACTGCACAGAAGGTAGCAAAGGTAAAGCACTAACTGAATTTTCTTTACCATGAAATCCCTATGACTAGGCAGTTCAAAATAACACAAGCAGTAGTGCTCAAAAATGAGACTCCCAGGTGAGAAAACACTCAAGAAGTGCAAAAGGCAAGTACTAATAGAGTTGCTACTAATGTTGTAACTCAGGGATGCTCAACCTGTGGCCATGAGCCAGATGTGGCCCATGGTGCCATTTCATGTGGCCCCCCACTGCCTCTACCACACCTGGAAGTGCCATGCGGTGGAGGAAGGGCAAAATGGCCATCTGGCCCCTGAAGCTGTCTGAGGGAGCGTGACCTGGCCCCCAGCTTTAAAAGGTTGAGAACTCCTGATGTAACTAAATTAAAGCCGAAAGACATCTAGTGGCTGCTAATAATAATAATTTCATCAGAAATTATTCTGGGTTGAAAGATTTTTTGCAGGAGAAACTCTGCTCAGGGAATGCCCAAATGAGGCTCCTTTCATGTCCCCGAGAGCATGGACAGAGACAGGTGCTCAATCCATCATGCAGTACCTAGGTTTCACACTGCTGGCTTTCCAGCTAACAAGCCAAGCTTCTTAACCACTGAGCCACAACAGCCCCTTATTTATTTTAGTGGCTGCTGTGCACAAAGGTGAAAGGAAAGTACAATGCTGCACAACACATACAACTGGAACTCAGAATGTGAGAAGCAGGACCATAGCCAGGATTCTAGATATGGGTGGGTGAATATTTTTTCAGGATGGGTAACAATACACACACACACACACACACACACACACACACACACACACACACACACACACACACACACACACACACACACACACACACACACACACACACACACACACACACACACACACACACACACACACACACACACTGTTATCGGTGTAGAAGATGCACTCCATTTTGCCAGTGTATTTTGACTGGGCGAAAGTGCATCTTATACACTGGCAAATATAATATATAAATTACTGTGACCTTGGGGAATTGCCGAACGTCAATATGAAGAAAGAAATTAATATCTTACAGTTCCCACCTCTCAATAACAACTTGAGAAAGAGATGACTTTTGCATGGTATCCTTTATCAGAGGACGTTTCAAAAGTATCTTAAAACAATGCTTTCATGTTAATCTTAAATATTAAATTGGCTACAAAGATTTCTTCATGTGTACAGTACAGTATCTTGCTTCAAGAAGAAAGTTCACTTCCTTCCCTGACAATTATATAGATTTTTAAGATCGTGAAAGTGAGCAATTAAGGAAGCTACTTATTATTCTGTCAAGACTTGAAAGGAGACTAAGATGAAAGATAATTAAGATCATGCAACATGTTGGACATGTTTTTGTTTTCTCAAGTGCAGCAGGGAATAAGTGTTAGGGAAGACTCCCAGTTGGAGAGCGTTTTTCCAACACCTAAAATAGAGCAACTCAATTTTATGGCCTCAGCATCAGTTGCTACTTGTATCCGAGTATACATTTCTCTTTGAAATCATTTTCACAACAAACAGGAAAAGTGCCACTGACGTGAATTTGTTTAAGGTGGATCCCAGCTTGCCATGAAGTGACCCATACACTATGATCATGGAACCGTCTCCGGCAGCACATATGAAATGACGTAAGCAGATGGAAATCTCCAAAGAGAGATAAACAATGACTGATGGAAGGTCAGGCTGTGCATCAGACTCACATGTTACCAGCACATTTGGAACTACTGTAAGCCAGGTCACAGCAGGTGGTACCTCTTGATAATGAATAAACAAATAGTGTGAACTTCCTTTTATTTTCTGATTCAATAAATTCTTCCAGGATTGTTATTCTCTAATACAAAAATTGATTATTCTAAAAATAAAAGTAACTTTCCAAGCTCTGCAGGATTGCCATGAAAATTATTATAGAAGTATCTTTTCCCCACAGTTTGTAAATGCTAGAATGTCTTCTTAATAAATAGGACTTTTCTCTGTTACAAATTTGGAGATACTTCTGCTGCTGCTGCTCCGGATGGCTCTTTCTGTTCTCTTGCCAGTTTTGTTTTTTGTAATCCCTTGAATTGGTTTTCCAAATTGTTTTACCGTAATCTATTTAATTCTATTTTAACATTACATTTGTGCATTTAGCTATATATTTTTCTTGTTTTTAATTCATATTATGAACTACAATGGGCCTTTTATGGGGAGAAAATCAGGATATAAATGAAGGAAACAAATCACCACATTTAAACATAACTGATGCTTGTTCCTTGAACTCTCCCAGTGTACAGATACAGAAGTGAAATGAAGAACTGATACTGAAAGGAAATTGAGAATGCCTCTATGCTTCAAATCTGGTAATCCCAATAAAGCTGCCATGACCCAAAAATTAACAATGCTACAGAATGACTCCAGTGGATGACACTGGATGCCTTCAGTCATTTGTAAGCTTGTGTGTGTGTGTGTGTGTGTGTGTGTGTGTGTGTGTGTGTGTGTGTGTGTGTGTGTGTGTGTGTGTGTGTGTGTGTGTGTTTCAACCGGGTGAATTTTAGTTAATATACATTATAGTCCAAAGGTTATTCATAATTAAATTAATTTTTAATTATGTGGCATAAGGCTGTATTAATCCATTCACAATGTCATGCTCTCCCAGAGATTTCTGATCATCTGGGGCAATTTTTCTATCTAGAAGATATTATCAAATCAAATGCTTGGTTTTGCTGTTTTCAAAACTATGCATTTGGATCTGCAACGATAACATTCCTCCTTCATAGCAAAAAAATGTTATAAAATAAACATCAGAATTGAGAAAAAGACCGTAATCCCATTGTTCTTCTGCAAATCTATGCACACAAAATCAACCCCCTTACCTCTTAAGTGCTGCAACATTTCAAGAAGTTCAATGAGTAGAAGGTTGTTTGGAATGGAATAGCACAAGGAGAAAAGTTTGAGGAGGGAGGGGCAAACAATAAAATAAAAGTGAAACCTTTTGAGGACAGAACTCTACATCTTGAGATCTTTATTTGTATAGCAGCCTGAAGTTTATCATATGGACCTGGCTGATGTAGTGAATGACTGTCAGTCTAAGTTTTTAAAAATATATTTACCACATCAGTTAACAAACATAGTTGTTTAAGCAAATATAAGCATACATATTGCTATATAATGTTATTGTTTTGGTTAAATAAAACTATTTAAATGTTAAGGTAATATGAATGATTAACCTATTAAACTGGAGATAGTTCACCTTGCAGTAATTTCTTAATTTTCTATCTTTGTATTTCTAATGGTATAAAACCAACAAATCAGTAATTTTCTGATATAACTGTAAAACTACTGTAATCTGAAAAGTTATTATTCTAAAAATGAAACCTTTATCTAGTTGTAAATATTAAGATTAAAACAACTCCAGAAAAAATGTGTCTTTATGTAGAAAATCATGATTTAAATCGAGCCTTACTGGCTAGTGATTTAAATCGTGATTTAAATCATGATTTAAATCAAAGTGATTTAAATCAAATCCACCCTGGTTTCAACAGTTCTGTTGTAGTGTTCTTCAAGCCCTGCAGTACACCTCATATTTCAGCTTCTTCCCCAGCTTTGTCCCACCTAAGCGTTCTTCAAACATAAGGCCCATCTTCTCATTGTGGTCTTCGTTAAAAAGGGTTTTCCAATCACTAATACCACCTAAACAAAGTGTATGTGTTAATACCACATTGTTCTTATACAGAATGTTAATATCAAATTTACATATGATGCTGTTTCCCCACATTTTCCTTGCTCTAATTGTGGTGTGTGCCCCCCCCCCAGTTTGTTGACATTTTGGTACTACCATTGGTTTTGTCAAGAAAAAAAATGGGTAGCATATTCTTTAAAGAGGCTGGATGGGTAGTTCAATGGTTTAGGTATCTAGTTGTAGAACCAGACTTTGTGAGTTTGATTTCCCATCATGTCTTCCAGGAGAAGAGTCAGCCTGTGCAGGCAAGCTACATAGTCCAGTCCCAAGGCCCTCGCTAGATTGTACCAGTTTTCATTTAAAAGAGTACATAAAGGAAAAAGAAGCAATACATTATAAGAAATGCAGATACATTACTTGTAACAATTTCCCCCAGTTATGATGCAGGTCAGGGGTCTGATGCTTAAACATCCCCTTAAGAGTTCTACAGAACTAGATAGACCTCTAGGAAAGCATCCAAAGCCTGTGTTAATCACAATTGGCACTTTTCCCATTAAAGCAACAATTCCAGAATGAAATCAGATGGAAGATAAATCTGAGTATCAAGATACTATATAAGTATTTTCTTTGTTGCAGTAATTCCAGACATCAGACTTTCTATTTATACAAGTTTTATTTATCTCCATTGTTTCTAATTTCCATATCCACAACACACTTTAAAGTTGTTGATAATATTAAAAAATCTTACGTGTCTGCAGAATTGTAGGTATTTGTTTAATATATATAATGTATTTGTCAGTGTATAAGACACATCAGAGTATAAGACTGTTATTACCAAAATAGCTCACTATAGGCCACTATATACAGTACAAGACACACTCCATTTTCCAGTGTATTTTAAGGGGCGGAGTGGGTCTTATACGCCAGCAAATACCGTATATTAAACTACATTTAAGTTGCATCCAATACTTATTGTAAATTTAAATATAAAATGGAGGAACTCATAGTCTAAAAAGGCATATTGAGAAAAATAGAGAATACATCTCTAAAATACATCATTTAAAAGTAAAAAGCATCATAATTTTGAACCATCTTTAGCCTTTAAGCATCTTAAAATGACGTGCAGAAAAATTAAACAAGTTTTCACCCAGCCAAGCCACTTTGAATCTATGGAGATAGAAAATGTAGCTGCTGCTCCTACTACATTGTTATTTGCACCTGGTGTGAGTATGGCATGTTATCTTGTTGTATTATATTACCATGTATGTGTCTCTTGCCTCCCTATATTTATATTTCTCCTGCATATAAACAACTAGCTTTTTCAAGACCTGTATATCAAGGGTCTTTAACTACTAACAGAAATTTTATAATAGGCATTTCAATTGCTTTTGCACCTCCTGTAACTTATTTGATTGTATTTTAACATTGTGTCTGTATTTTTATCTATTTGTTATTACTATTATGAACCACTGTGGGTCTTGTGCTGGGAGAAAAACAAAATATTAATAAATGGGGGGGGCACCATATTTAAACATAACTGATCATTTCTCCTTGAACACTCCCAGTGTACAGAAAAGAAAGTGAAATGGAGAATTGAGACTGAAAGGAAATTGAGTATGCCTCAATGTTGGTAATCCCAATAAATCTGCCATGATGTCCCAAATATTAGCAATGCTACAGAATGACTCCAGAGGTTGAGATAGGATACCCACGGTAAAGTGAGCTTTCATTGATTTGTAAGCTGAACTCTCTGAGTGTGCCTGTTTCAACATGTCTCTTGTAGTCTTCTTTAAGCCTTGCAGTACACCTCATATTTCATCTTCTTCCCCAGCTTTGTCCCACCTAAGCGTTCTTCAAACATCAGCTCCATTTTCTCATTGTGGTCTTCATTAAAAAGATGTTTCCAATCTCTAACATCACCTAAACAGAACATATGTGTTAATACTACAATACAATACAGCACACTTATATCCAATTTATATATGCTGTACTTGCACCAGAATCTCTTACTCTGATTGTATATTTTTCCACTTTGTTGGCATTTTCTTACTGCCATTGGCTTTGTTAAGAAAAATCAAATAATGGTAGCATATTCTTTAAAAAGGTTGACTGAATAGTTCAATGGTTTAGTTATCTAGCTGCAGAACCAGAGTTTGGTTCTCCATCTTGTCTTCCAGGAGAAGAGCCAGCCTATGCTGTCACGGACAAGCTACATACAGGTGACACTTGGAAAATTAGAATATCGTGCAAATGTCCATTCATTTCACTTAAAAGGTGAAACAAATATATGAGATAGACTCACTACATGCAAAGCGAAATATGTCATGCCTTAATTCGTTATAATTGTGATGATCATGGCGTATAGCAGCACATAAGATTATGTGATGATTATGGGGTACATGAGATTGGGCTGTTGGGATTTTCATAAGATGTAAGCCATAAGGATCAATATTATAACAAAGCAAGGCTTGAACTATCTCGCTTTACGTGCAATGAGTCTATCTCATATTTTTGTTTCACCTTTTAAGTTGTATTACTGAACTGAATGAATTTGCACAATATTCTAATTTTCTGAGTTTCACCTGTAGTCCTAGAAGAAGGGGATGGTAAACCACTTCTGAGTACTCTCTACTTAGGAAGCCCTGGAAATGTCTGCCATAGGTCACAACTGATGACACACACCTTTTTTTATTATTCCTTAAGGAACAAGAGAGAAGAAAGTAATAGCAAGGACTAACAGAATGAAATGGAAATTAGCAAAAGGAGAGATCATAAGTTAGTCTAATATTACCAAATAATTAACTTCCACTGGTAAAGTTACAGTGATCCCAAGATTCAGAAGACAAACCCTAATGTCTTGGCAGTTCCTGATGTTCACATTTAACACAAGAGGGTCATTATTGCCTGATAAACTCTTCTCCAGTTTCTATCTTAATCTGAGCAGGAGAAGAGCTTCTCCCACCCACTGCTTCACTCTGACAAGGGCATTAGCAATTTGCTCCCAACAACTGGAGAAGGGGCAGCAGAGGATGAGATAGCCAAATGGCATCATTGACACAGTGGGCATATTGCTGAGCAGACTGCGGAGGATGGTGGAAGATAGGGGTGCCTGGCATGTAATGGTCCATGGAGTCGCAAAGGGTTGGACTCGACTGTGTGACTGAACAACAAAAAACCCAGAATATAATAGTAGCAATGTCTAAGATTTGACAGAAAATTGGCTTTATTTTGGAAGTTACCTTTGCGGAAAAAATATTTGCCAACTGAACCATGTGTTTTTGCAGAGTTTTCTTTCATAGCCTGGAAGCTGCTTCTGTCTACCACGCTCTGAATCTCTTCCTCTTTTAGATGCAACTTGAGGAAATCACTGATCCGTTTCACTCCCAATGCCCTATTCTGAAAGATACAATAGTATTTAAACTTTAATTGATCCTAAATATATATTTTATGAAATACAAAGAATGCAATGTACATGCGTTTGATATCATCTTGATCTTTAGAAAAGGAAAAACCCTGCAATATAACGTTTCATATGGTATTGCAAGCCTTTAGGTTTCTGTGAGTAACCAGCTGACCATCAGGAAGTATCTTCCCGAATAGTGCTATAACCAGACTTCAGTGATCATAGCCGAAAGTGCAGGATGTTCTCCACACAGGGTTATGCTTACCTCCTTCAGTTCTTCATAAGTGATTGTCATGACATTTTCATCATCAGCATGCTTGTTCCATTCAAAAACATGGTCAAAATAAGAACCCCAGGGACCTGTAAATAAATGTAAGTATGTAAGTCAGCCATTAAATGGAGAATAGTTGAGGATTTGAATACTCTTTCACATTCTATGGGCAATGAGGTTCACTAGCAGTAGTCAGAAATAAACATACTTCTTTCAGACTTAGCTATTTATGGCCACACTATAGATCACAGATAACCTGTATTTAGAACAAGGAATTCTTTAAGTGTGGATAATATCTAACTTCCAAAACTGGAGGCTTTCATCTCTTCCATGGACCAAGATATGGCTAATTGTCTTCAGGAGCCTTAGAATATTAGGGGTCTGCTTAAAATAAAAGCCAGATATTTCTGAAAAGGTGGAATGAAGTTTAAAGGTAAAGATAAAGGTTTCCCTTGCTCGAAAGCCAGTCATATCTGACTCTAGGGTTTCAGTGCTCATCTCTGTTTCAAAGCCGAAAAGCCAGTGCTGTCTGCTTCTGCAGACTTTTCCGTGGTCATGTGGCAGGCTGATGGGACACCGGAGCATATGGAACACTGTTACCTTCTCACTGAAGTGGTCCCTATTTATTGTATCTACTTGTAATTTCTTGCTTTCGAACTGCTAGGTTGGCAGGAGCTAGGACAAAGACGGGAGCTCATTCCGTCCTGCAGTACTCGGGAATCAAACTGCTGACCTTCCGCCTCCCAGTCAGCTGCTGAAATTTCTTACAGGTTACCTCAGTTTGGAGGAGAACAAGACTGCAGCACTTTCTCCACTCCTCATCTTTACCATATCAACAGCAGCACCTGCTCTTTACCATAGCAACAAAACATGTAATTTCTTTAATGAAGTTATGTCAATCAAATTGTTGTACTGGTTCAGATTATCTCAATGGTTTCCCATGAATCTACAGCCATGGACACCAGAAAGTTTTGCATCCAGGTTTTCACACAGCAAGTGCCATGTTAATTAGACACTAAGGAAACTTACTTTCTCCATTCACAAAATCTATGAAGAATTCATCCCAGCTGTTATACGAAGGATAATAGCCAACCCATTGGCAAAATGGTAAAAAGAAGTTGCCACATCCTTTGGATTTCTAAGGAGCAGCAGTATCTGAAAATAAAAGAGCATATTTATAATGCTGATTCTGACAAAACTGTATCAATTAAGATTTATATAGTGGCAGACAATAAACATAGGAATAATCCTCAGATGCCCTCAATTTTCAGAGGTGTCACCCAGTTTGAGGGGGAACCAAGATGGCTCTGATCAACCTCTTCCATCTTTGCTGGTCTTCTGGTTTTGTACTTAGTCATGGTAACAAGAGCAACTTCTGCCACTGTTAGAAGAACAAACTGTGGTCACCCAGTCAAGGCCAGGATCCCAAAGCATAACAGATTTATCTATTTTCCATGTTTACATTTCTCTAAGGGCAAGCTGAGCTTCTCAGAAATTGGTCTTTTCAGAAATGCTAAATGGGACTTTGTAAAGCAGTTATGATCGATCATGCCTGCAAACCTCCACTCATGCTTGAAACGTAAATGAAATAAAACAAAATGTATGTTTATTTTTGCCACTGAAGCTCTTCAATGGTCAGTGAACTACTAGAAGGGTTAATAAAATGTTCAAGACATAATAATTTACGTACCTTCGCTTTGCTCTTGAAAACAGATGGAGGGAGATTTTGAGGGAAAAGATGTGTACGTATAACTCTTCTAGAAGGTAAATTTGCCATTCTCTTTTGATAAATTGAATGGTAGAAGAGGGAAGGCAAAAGAAAAGATAGAATAACAACTTTAGACAGGTGTTTCGGAACCTTTGGTTTTTGGACTTCAATTCCCAAAAGCTTAAATCAATTCCCCAAAGTACTGATCAGTTAATGTACTGACTAGAGCTCTGGGAATTGAAGTTCCCCTGTGGGGTGTGTACCCCACATTGGGAACCACTGCTATAAAGACATTAAATACAGTTCATCACATTTATTTGGGCTTTAACTGGTGAAGTGGCAGTGGGGAACACAAACATTCACTTGCTCCCAAATTTCTAGGTGTTCACTTGAACACAACTTGGAATTTCCACTCAGATAAGCTAGTATATGTTAGGCCCTGGGAGCAAAGCTGACATGAGTCTATCTTCCACATTTAAGCCCTTATATGTTGTACTACATAAATACTGTACAAAAGATTCTGTCTTAGGCAAATGACTTGATCAAATACCTCTCAATGTCCCCCTTGAACAAGCATCATCAGAAACATTTTCATATTGAAAGTGAAGATCTGCAGAGTGGTTTGTAACAACATTCAGCTGAACATGGGTACAGAACAGCCTTATCAGTCACAGGAGCTCATGGACTGCACTCAGGAAACACAGTGGCAAAGGCATCTGCAGGATTTTGAAATTTTGATGTATGTATAATGTTGCTTTCTAGAAGGGGCAGAGTTCAGCACTATGGCACGTCCCAGTTGAACTTCCTCACTGCAAGCTTTATAAAAGCACTCAGAACATTAAAAAAACAAATACATGAAATACATTTTAAATAGGAGTTTGGACAAAGATCCCATTTAACTTTATGTTCCTTGAGCATCAAGTGCTAGAAACGGGGGGGGGGGGGAATAGTCCATCCAAAAAAGCACTATCCTGCCTTAAAGCCTTTTTGTATGTTCCTACTAGTAAATTTTGATTTACAGGTCAAGAAACCAAGATTACTTAGTTCTGCTTTCCTCATTTTTTACATATGTAACATTACTAATGGCACAAACAGACTAAATGACTAGATTAAATATAATTCACCGAGACAGTTCAGAAATTATTTTTGCAATAAGGTGTTCCGCATGCACCTGATATTTCTCAGCATCACCACCTTCAAGATATGGAAACTCTTCCAGTTCCTCATCATCATCCAAGTTATTTGACTCTCCTCCATTCTTTGAAGCTATTTTTACTAGATCAGTTAAGATTTGACCAACCCAGTTTGTTCCTGAGAAAGAGATGGAAAGAAAAGATTAAAAATAAGAGAGAGAGAATGACTAATTTTTGTGAAGCACAGTGATCTTTTTGAAAACTACTTGCTAATGCACTGGAGAATGTTCAATAAATAATCCAAAAATCACATACTATCCAGGTTGCACATTAGAAGTTATCTCTGGTACAGAAGAATTAACAGTTTGGAATACTAATGATTGACACTATAAAATCCCAATGAACTTCTGTACAATTCACAGTGATATCATTTCCCTTTACATCCTCTGCAATGCTTGGAATTCAGCGATTTGTGGGCTGGACTCCATGAAAATGATTTTATCTGCAAAATGTTTGCAAACAAGTCTCACGGGTTGATCAAGGGAAAAGTTCTATTGATTGGCATAGATGCAGTGGTGATGGCCAAGAAGTCAATATTCTTCACACCCAACCATAACATACCTGTCAAGCATGGCTCCGGAAAATACGGGAAATTACTGCGCATGTGCAGTCGCACATGCTCAGTAACCCATTTGTGCATGCTCAGTAACCCCTTTGCACATGCGCAGAACCCGTTTGCGCATGCGCAGAACCCCTGTGTAATGGGTGCGCATGCGCAGTAACCCCTTTCCCTGCCATTCAAAATACGGGACAATGGTGGGAAAGGGGAGGAACAAGTGCTAAAATACGGGAAATCCTGGCCAATGCGGGATACTTGACAGGTATGAACCATAATTGTCACAAACTGGGCACTAAAATAGGCTCCTGAAAGTACTGAGTTAGTTCAGTTGTGATTTTTATGCTTAATTCTACAATTTATTTTGTAATTGTATTCTTCCATCAGGAGTAGGGCTATTCTTAGTGAACAGACGTGCAACTATGTTCTGTTCACATCATATATCGCTATCATCATTGCCAGTTTTAGTCATTTGTGCTTCTACTGTTCCCTCTGCAAAGCACATCAACAGCAGACCCTGGTTTGTTCCCTCCCATCTTTCCAATTCTCTCCTAGCACTGCTTGAAATTATTTTGGACATGGCATATATTCATAGTAAACAAAAGGCATTTACCAGTCTTGGGGTATCCTGATAGAAAGATGTCGTCATTCCTTGCTTTGAAGAACTCAAGAGCTTTGAAGGTCTCTGGGTTACAAAGAGCAGCTGGGTACAAAATGCCCTTATAAGAAAAAAGTAGCTCTTCTGGTACCATTTTTGCACCCTCAGCCATTGCCTTGTCTACTAGGGCAAGAACTTTCTTCTTTGACATTTTGCCGTCTTGCTCACTCTCACTTTGCCTTTGAAAACACTGCTGTGAGGCAGAAGGCTCGTAGTCACCTTTTAATAAGGCCCACAGATGTGTAGAGAGCTGGACGAAGAACACTTGACTAGCAATGTGTCTGCTTATAGGGATAGGATTCCATACAAAATTTTTCCAATCACAGTGATTTTAACTGAGCCCATCAACTTTGTTTGGTGTCAGAGTTGCCTCTAGAAGAGGAGAAAACAAAGAATGTGATACCTCCCTGACTTGAAAGGCCTATCTGATTTCAAAATGTCACATTTTACTCTCTCAAAAAGTGCTACTGAATTAACTGTTGGTACCCTTGTACAATCTGTGATGCAAAAGTAATATAAGTGCCCATGATTAAGTACACCTGTGCTCGTGCATTTATAAAAGTTAGATTTCTTGTTATGTAAGACTAGCAATGGCTACCCGGCTTCGTCGGTTGGGTCACTTGGGCCAGGAGGCAGGAGCCAAATGCAGCCATGCTCCCCCCCCCTCCCAGTGTAGGTGCTTGCCTTCTTCTGGGAGGCGAGGGCGGAAGCCAGCCAGCCTTGCGCCCAAAACGCGTTTGCAATAAACCATATTGGATGAGAGACTTCGTCTCATCCTAGGGGGGAGGGATGTTGTGTATAAGAAAGTATGCCTTTATACAATGTAACAGAATAACTACCAGCTGTAACTCTGTAACCTCCTGTATTAGGACGCGAGCTAATGTCCACCAGATGGCAATAGCGAGCGTCCAGCTCACATGGTTCCCATTCCACAAATACCTACAGCGTGGGAAGATTCCCGCCACCACTCACCTGGACAAGAAGGGCGTGACCAGAAATGACGTCACGCAGACAGTAGCCAATGGGCTACCGAGGAGCCACATTCAAATGTATAGCCTCTGTATATATTGAGCTGTTCGTCCACCATTACCACATGTTCCCCCGGACCACCATGCAATAAAGATGTGTTAAGCCAATCCTTCGGCTGTTCCTGTGTCTTGGTTCTCATACACTAAATTGGCGACGAGGATGGGATAATGGATCCCCACGAGATCAAGACACACGCCGGTTTCGACATCAACAAACCGGAGGAATGGGAGCTCTTCGAAATGGACTTCCAAAGCGCGCTGGTGGTGTCCGACATTACGGACGAAGGAAAGAAGAGGGCCATCCTCACCCGGATGCTGGGACGTGCCACCATGAGAGTACTGGTGGACCTGGTTTCGCCGAAGAAGGTGAGCGAGGTGTCGGTCAAGCAGCTCCTGAAAGCGATGCGCGATCACTTTCAGCCCTTGGTCTCGATGTTTTCGGCTCGAGACGCATTCTGGAAGAGAGTCCAAGCGCCTGGGGAGTCCATCGCAGCCATTGCAGCTGCCCTCCGGTTGGCCGCCGGCCCTTGCAAGTGGGAGAACCTGGAAATCGCCCTCAGGGACCGCATGCTCTGTGGCCTGTGGGACGAAGAAGTTCAGCGAAAGCTGATGAACCAGGAGCCGCCCCCGACGCTGCACGAGGTCGTGAAGGCGGTGCAGGCCGCGGAAGCCACGAGGGCCGGAGTCAAGGGGTTCAGGAAAAGGCCCCCACAACCCGACAAGGCAGCGGGCTCGGTGCACGCGGCCAGGCGAGCGCCACAATCCTCCACGGAGAGCAGCGAGGACGAGGACGTCCGGAAGGTATGGAAGGATGGCCGACGTTGCGACGGCTGCGGGGCGGCCCATGACCGTGCCAAGTGCCCGTTCCGGAAGGCTGAGTGCCACAACTGTGGACGTCGAGGGCACATAGCCAAGGTTTGCAGACAGCGGCGCGGGGACCAGAGAGGCTCGACAGACCGCTCACCGAGATTCCAGGAAGGCACCCGGCCCTCGAGGAAGCAGGACGGCGTGGGCCACATCTCCGACGGCAGCGACGACGACGCCCCAGTTCACAGCGTGTCCTTAGGACACCCCCGTTACTTTGTTGAGGTACTGGTGCAAGGGGTCCCCATTAGAATGGAGATAGACTCGGGGTCTTCATATTCAATCATTTCCTAGAGGGAGTTTTTGGGAATTTCCCCCAACTTGCGGCCCAGGCTCAAAGCGCTGAGGTCTACGCTGCGGGACGTACAGGGAAATAGCATTCCGGTGTTGGGGGTTGGAAAATTCAAGGTCCAGTACAAGCGGCACGCCGCAGAACTGCCCCTGGTTGTCCTCAAGGGGGGAAGCTGTAGCCTTCTCGGGACTCAATGGTTTAAGCCCCTGGGTTTGTTCATCGGGGGGGTGCATGCCGTTGGGACTGACCCTATACAAGAGGTGTGTGACGCGCACCCCGAAGTGTTCAAGAAGGGACTCGGAAAATTCAAGGGACCCCCAGTTGCGTTTGACCTGGACCCGGAGGTCCGCCCAATAAGACTCAAACCGTGCAGAGTGCCTTTTGCACTCAAGGACAAGATAGAGGCGGAACTGGACAAATTGGTGGGCCAGGGGATTCTTGTTCCTGTTGATTCCGCGGAGTGGGAAACTCCAATTGTAACAGCGCTGAAGGCCAACGGGGAGGTTCGCATATGCGCAGATTACAAATGCACCATTAATAAGGCGATATGCCCAAATGCGTATCCGGTACCGGTGGTCAGCCACCTGTTGGCCAGGTTACATGGGGGGAGGTGCTTTGCAAAACTTGACCTGGCACAAGCATATCAGCAGCTATCTGTAACCCCAGCTGCGGCTGCTGCGCAGACAACAGTCACCCATAAGGGGGCGTTCCAGGTCACGCGCCTACAGTTTGGCGTGAACTCGGCGCCAGATATCTTCCAATCGCTCGTGGAACGCCTCTTAAAGGGTCTAGAGGGGGTCTTACCATACTTTGATGACGTGTTGATAACGGGGGGGGGGCGAATCTGAATTGGCTGAAAGATTAGACAAAGTGCTGACGATATTCGAAAAGGCGGGGTTGAGGCTGCGGAAAGACAAATGCGTCTTCTTCGCCACAGAGGTTGAGTTCTTGGGTTTCCGGGTAACCCCTGCAGGAATCAAGCCCTCCAAATCAAAGGTGGCCGCCATTCAAAATGCTCCTCGCCCCACCTCCAAGCCCGAATTGCAGTCGTTCCTGGGGCTCCTAAACTTCTACCATTCCTTCCTGCCTCGGAAGGCTTCGGTGGCGGAGCCACTTCACAAGCTTCTAAAAAAGGACGAGGCATGGAAATGGGGCGAGAGCCAAGAGAAAGCATTCAATGACCTGAAACAACTCCTAGCCTCAGACGCTATACTAACCCATTTTGACCCCAAGAGACCAGTAGTCCTGATATGTGATGCGTCCCCAGTGGGGGTGGGGGCGGTTCTGTGCCATGTGATGGAAAACGGGCGGGAGGCCCCGGTGGCGTTCTACTCCAGGTCCCTGTCTCAGGCAGAGCGAAATTACGCACAGACAGACAGGGAAGCGTTGGCAATAATCGCTGGGACCAAAAAGTTCCACGATTTCCTCTATGGCCGCCCTTTTACCATCGTGACTGACCACAAGCCCCTGCTAGGCATTTTCACTGTGGACAAGCCCACGCCTCAAATCCTGTCGCCTAGGATGCTCAGGTGGGCCATTTTTTAAAACGCATACCAGAACGCGCTGGTGTATCGCCCTGGAAAGGACATAAGCCACGCGGACGCCCTGTCGAGGTCACCCCTCCCCCACACAAGTGGCCACGTGTGCGAGATGGAGCAAGACCACCAAGTGCTCATGATAGAGGTCTTGGATTCACCCCCCGTATTGCCCGCAGAGATCGCCAAGGCGACAGGCAAGGACAAGACGTTGGCCCTGGTTAGTTCTTGGGTGCAGAAAGGGTGGCCAACGTCCTCCCCAGCGACGGAGTTCGCCCCATTTTTTTCGGAAAAAAGCTTGAATTGTCCTTAGAGAGGGGGTGCCTCCTGTGGGGCCAGCGGGTAATTGTCCCTGAAGCACTGAGAGCGAGGGTGCTCAAACTGCTGCACGTCAGCCACCCCGGAATTGTCCGTTCCAAGGCGCTGGCCAGGAGCTACTTCTGGTGGCCTCAGTTGGACGCCGATATCGAGCACATGGTGGGCACTTGCGCGAGCTGCCAGAGCTCTCGGCCTGAAGAAGCTCGTCTTCCACACAGGGAATGGGACACGGCAAAGGGGCCGTGGTCCCGCGTGTACATTGACTTTGCGGGCCCTTTCAGAGGATCTCTTTTTCTCCTCGTAGTGGATGCTTACTCCAAGTGGCTGGAGGTTCTCCAGGTTGCGAACACCTCCTCAGCCACAACTGTTAAACATTTGCGGAGGGTGTTCAGCACGTTGGGCATACCAGACACCCTTATTAGCGATAACGCTAGTTGTTTCACGTCCGCTGAGTTTAGGGCATTCACTGAGATCAACGCCATCCAGCACATCACCTCCGCACCTTTCCACCCGGCGACAAATGGCCAGGTAGAACGCCTCGTGCGTATCACCAAAGACGCGCTGAGGCGCATGGGCCCCGGGGATTTAAACCTGCAGTTGTGTCAGTTTTTACTAGGATACAGAGTTACCCCCCTAGCGTCAGGGTACTCACCCGTAGAACTCCTAATGCGCAGGAAGCTGACTACGATACTGACCAGGCTAGACCCCACTAGGGTGGAAGACACTGGGAGGAACATCGGGGTAGCGGGCACGAAGAGTTTCGAGATAGGCGCCCCGGTTCATTGCAGAAACTACGCTAGCGCAGGGCCAGCCTGGGTTCCGGGCGTAGTTATTGGGCAGACAGGCCCCGTGTCGTATTGCGTAGAGACCAGCACAGGTCTACTCTGGAGGCGACACGCAGACCAACTCCGGCGCCAGATCTCCAAAAACCAGGGCGCTAACAGCGCAGAAAAGGATTCAACGTTAGGGTTCTCCCCCACCCGTTCAGCCCAAGGGGGAGGAGAGGGGGGCCGGTGGTCCCCACCACGGGGGGAAGGGAATAAGCTTGTCCCCGTAGATATCCTGTCAGATACTCCCACAGATTCCCCAGTAGATGATTTTGAGTTTGAGTTACAAAACCGGGGGGGGGGTTTTCGGAGTGGTCCCCCACCCATCCAAGCGAGAAGCGGGGTTTTGCGTTAGCCCCCAGTGCCCCCGGTTTTCCCACAATGGAGTTCCTCCCTACCCCAAAAGCCGCGGAACCGCAGCAAGTCGCTAACGAGTATCCCTCTCCCATTGCAGGACAAGAGACCAGGGAGCAAAGAAGCGATAGCGCCCCCGGGACAAGCCAGCCAGCCTTGCGCCCAAAACGCGTTTGCAATAAACCATATTGGATGAGAGACTTCGTCTCATCCTAGGGGGGAGGGATGTTGTGTATAAGAAAGTATGCCTTTATACAATGTAACAGAATAACTACCAGCTGTAACTCTGTAACCTCCTGTATTAGGACGCGAGCTAATGTCCACCAGATGGCAATAGCGAGCGTCCAGCTCACATGGTTCCCATTCCACAAATACCTACAGCGTGGGAAGATTCCCGCCACCACTCACCTGGACAAGAAGGGCATGACCAGAAATGACGTCACGCAGACAGTAGCCAATGGGCTACCGAGGAGCCACATTCAAATGTATAGCCTCTGTATATATTGAGCTGTTCGTCCACCATTACCACATGTTCCCCCGGACCACCATGCAATAAAGATGTGTTAAGCCAATCCTTCGGCTGTTCCTGTGTCTTGGTTCTCATACACTAAAGTAGGATATTCCAAAATGGTTTACTGAGTGGGAACCTCAGCTCAGGTCTCCTAAAGCCTCATCCCTCACTATGTCCAATACACAACACTGGCTCTTAACTGAACTATTGAATTCTGATCCCATAGTGTGCATGCTCACAAAGGAGTTTCCAGATTTGCATAACATGATGTTCTTTTAATCATTCTGGCACTGTTGTGTATGTACAATGTTGCTTTATATGTATGTTCAATATCGCTTTAAGAAATGTATGAATGTAACCTGGCCACAATCACAATGTAACCCAGCTGTTAAAGGAACGCGAGCAAGCTGCCTATAGAGGGCAGCTGCGAGTGTTCAACTCACATGGTTCTCATTCCTCAAATCACCTGCAGCCGCGGGAACTCCCCGCAACAACAAACTACTACCGACCCAATACTGAAGATGGGCGTGACCCGGACGACGTCACGCCGGTAGCAGCCAATGAGCTACCGTGCAGCAAGATTCAAATGTATTGTACCACTGTATATAATGTGAGGTATCTCCGCCATTACCACATGTTCGTTCTGATCATCAACCAATAAACCTGTGTTAGTCCTTACTGCGACTCCTTCTATGTCTCCTGGAAAAGACACTAAAGGCACTTTATTTGAATTAAGATTTTTAGGGATACCCCTTATCAAATATTCTTAAATACGTTGTTATTGGCAATTTTCCATCAGTTCTTCCTACAACCTGTGTAGCACTGCTAACACTGTTCTCAAGAGAATCCCCCAACCATTCAAAGCACATTTTTAAGAGCACGGGATCTATAGGCAGGGGTAGAATTTTTTTTAATTTTTTTTTTTGGGGGGGAGGACTCACAACCATCATTTTTCATTTGCAGGATAGTTAACACTTTCAATTCCGCACAGCTACAGGATCCAGTGCTGTAAATTTGGTGAACTCTTCCTACTTCTGCCTTAAGAGGAAAAGAGTAGTTAAACCAATTTCAAAAACCTGTATAGCTGCATTCCTCACTGTTAAGTGTCCTTATTAACATTCTTTTCTTCTACCCCACTTCACTGTCATCTCTATATTTGACTAACACTGTGTCTCTTTCCCTGTTTTCCTATCTTTTTTCCAGGGGGAACATCAAGTCTATGAGCCAGAGCCAGCCAGTAAGAGTTCCCTTTTCTGGCCCACATGTTCTTCTGTTGTTAAAATTTAAAAGACCTGTTTAATTACTGGGGAAATGACTGCATGGAACTGAACTTTGATTTGGAACCTGAACAACTAATGTCTTAAACTAAGGTTTGAATTGCAACCTGGGAAGCTGTTGCAGTTTCTTTTATGTGCTTTTCCTACATTCTATATCATGTACGTGTAATGTGTGTGCATTTCAGAAAAAAATATGATGTTGTGCCAAGTCATTTCCAAGGTTTTTGTTGTTATTCAGATGGACAGTTGAGTCTGACCCTTTGCGACCTCATAGACCACCGCATGCCAGGCTCCTCTGTCATCCACCATTCTCTGGAGTCTGTCCAGATCTACATCCACTGCATCAATGATGCTGTCTAGCCATGTCATCCTCTGCCACCACCTTCTCCTTTTGCCCTCAATCTTTCCCAGCATCAAGGCCTTCTCCAGTGAGTCCTCTCTTCTCATTTGATAGCCAAAGTACTTGAGCCTCACCTTCAGTATTTGTCCTTCCAAGGAGCAGTCAGGGTTGATTTCTTTTAGGATTGACTGATTTGATCTCTTTGCAATCTAGGGGACTCTCAAAAAGCTTCCCCAGCACCAGAGGTGTGCTGGACACCATGGGAGGGCTCTGGACAGGGGCGAAGGGCAGTGACCAAGGGACGGGGGAGAAGGCTTCCCCCAGGAATCACTTGGTCACCGCCCCTCACTTGGTCCGCCCGGCACACAGCCCTTTAGAATAAACCATTGCTCCAAGTAGAAGGAAGGAGCTTGGAGCAATGGCTTAATCTAAAGTGCAGCATGAAGGGTGGATAAAATAATAATAAACTTATTATTATTTGCACTGCAGGGTGCCAGAGGTGAGGGTGCACTGGGATGAATCCCCCTGTCCTGGTGGCCCAGCCCATGCCTGCCCAGCACCACAGTTCAAAGGTGTCTATTCTTCTTTGTTCAGGCTTACTTACAGTCCAGCTTTCACAGTCATACATTACTACTGGGAAGACCGTTGCTTTTACTATGCAGATTTTTTGTTGGTCTATACTTCTTATTATGCTGCCTAGGTTTGCAATAGCTTGCAATATCCAACATAAAATGTCCCTTTCCAGGGTTCTGCTTCTATGCTAAAAAGCTCTAAAATAGTTTTCCCTAGCTACTTATTCCTAGGCACACAATCCTGCCTAATACTTAAACTCTAGAAAATAAAAACTCGATGTTTTCTAAGTACTGTATAGCTAAGCAAGCTGGAAATATTTCCAAGTCCCAAAGCTGGAAAATAACCTAAGTCCAGTTGTTGGGAAAATGACTATGTCAAGCAGATTGCCTCCCATTTAGACGATAATTGCTAACGTAACGGCCTTACCGGCTGTATTTCTTCGAAGCTTCATCCTTTCATGGTGATGCAAAGTCTCAGGAATATCCTCCCACATTCTTCAAAGCTTTTGGGTCCTCCTCCTGGTCTCTCCTCTCTGGACTATCTGGGGGTTCCCTTTATACCCAGAGGTGTTACTCGCTCCCTCTTTAAGAATGTCAAATATCTCATGGTTAGCTAGTGTCCTTGGGATTAGATGTTGCAGATAAGGTTTCCATTATCTCCCAAGATCTTTCAAGATTGCCTTATCAAGATGGGAATGATCCTGACTTGGCAAGTTGTCCAGATATTATTTTCCTCCCCCTCTCTTTGGGTGGATGAACTCTGTAGGTTAAAGTGTGTGAACATGTGAATGGCCTGATGGGTAAATTATTCCCTTGATAATTAAACATGCCACTAGGGGTGCTTACCTACTGTTTCTCTAAGAAGAATTCAAAATACAATGCTAGTCAATGAAGTTTCGTCTTTTCACAACTCAAATGGAATGATTAAAGTAAATCATTCTAACACATCTGTAACTTATTTACATGGTTAATTCATTCAAATTCATTACAGGGGTGCACCTGAACAATTTGCTAAAGATGGGGGGAGGCAGATTTTGGTCACAGTTGTGATCTGCCATACCAATTTGAGTGCAAATCCAAAGTGACCCCCAAAACTACAAACATGCCACCCTCATAGAAAGGACAAATCCATCCAAGATAGGGGCCATACCACATAATTGGCCAGGGGATTCCCCCCCCCCCCTTGTCTTGTTGGGACACATTGCCAACTGATTTGTCAGTGGGGAAAGCAGAGGAAAGTGAGATCAAACTGCAGGAATCACAATGACAAATATAATGGATATAGATTAAATATTTTATTAGTACTAGAAAATATTTTAGTTTAACTTTATTTGTCCAATCTGAGTTTTCCTCCAACCATATTTATCAGGTTATGTTCTGGAGTCTGTGTTACCAGCCAAATACTATTTGGTAATGGCCACATTTAAGGTAATGAGCAGGGTGTTTTTTGTTTGTTTGTTTGTTTTGCATTTCTTTGCCCTGTCATCCGCTGCTACACCCTTCTTATAAAAGAGGCATGTAATAAAAGAGGCAGTGCTCTGTAAACCTCATGGAAATGGGCTACAGTCCAGGGCAGTTCATGACAGATACAGCTAGACAGTCTTTAAGGCACCTCATGACAAGTCTGATTTTGCTTGACTAGTGTTTCTATGTGCAGGAAAGATATATATTTCAACATCATTTAAGATCCAATGAGAATGGAGTAACTTTCTCTTAAAATACCATTTTATATTTTAATCCTGCTTTTCCTCAAAACAAATTCTTTCTATAACTCCATACCCAACAGCTATGGGGCTTTTAAATTTGTTGTAGACTATACCATAGTATATAATGAGGTACCAAAAATACTTGTCAAAGTTGTTTTGTGAAGGACTACAATATCTAGAATCCCCAGGCAGCATGGACATGGGGAATCTGAAAATATAGTCCAAATGGTAATTTTACCAATGCTTGCCTCCTAATAACCAAACTATATCTGCTTGTATTTGGATGCAAGATACATTTAACTTAGTAACACATATATTAGGGTAAACAATTCCAGGGGCTATACCATGCTCTTAAGACAACGAAAAGTAGAAATAGTTTTTTCAAAAGAATGTTTTTGTTGACATTATCTGAACCTTAGGAAACTCTAGGGTTTAAGAAGTTCAAAAGGTGAGGGTACTCATAGAATTGAGCTTTCTCAGGAATGGAGCATTCACAGAGTTTGGAATTAGGCACAGATGCCTTGAGCAAGATTGCAATCTTTTGCCCACATCCTACCTGCAAAGTTGGAACAAGAGCTGTCCTCCCTGTAAAGATTATAGAGCGTGTACAGGGAAAGTATTTTTATTGTTTAAAAATACTCAGAAAAAAATATTTTTCCCAGAGTTTTACTCTTCAAGGAATGGAGAAGCAGACAAATGAAGTAGTGAAATCCAGCTCTTCATTAGTGGGGTTTGAACACAGTTTGGATGGGGCAAAACTCGGACTTATATATACTATAAACAGTAACAGTAACAATAATACAACAAGCCCATTGGCTAACAGAGTGTGCACATTTTTCGATCGACTTATTTGCATAAGAATAGATACATTCTGCTCCTGTCAGAAAACACAGTTAACATTCAAAACATTCTCCCCCCCCCCTAGGTAAAAACAAAATCCTTTAACCAGGATGGCAAATTAGTTTCCCTTCTGGGTCGGATGCTTTGCTGAGCCAGCTCAGGGGCTCGTAGGATGGCCGATCCAACTGAAGTGAGGGATTGACTAGAGAGAGGATTGTAAACCCAAATTAAAGCTCCATTTGTCAGATGGAGGAGCAGGGGATCGCTCAAAACCAAAATCTAATTCTGTGGATGAATAAGACAACTCAGGGTCCCTCCTGTGTGTACTAAGAGTGGAGGGCGACTCCAAACAAAATTGGCCATCATCAATAAAGGAATCCAGAGTGCTAGGCTGGGACAGTATAGGGGTACACATGGCCGGAGTAGGGGAGAATTCCACAATTTTCCCTTGAAATCAGTCCCTAGAACACAGCTCTGGGTCTAAGTTAGCTTGCTGCTGACTATTACCTCTGCCCCCTGGGTTTAAATGGGTGGGGGCCAACCCTAATGTTGAGTGTCTGTATTCATCCTTGTGGGTCCAGTATTCTGGGTCTCAATTGATCTGCGTGCCTCCTCCAGATCAGACCAGTGGCTTTTTCGATTCTGTAAAAAACAGGACAAGTCTGATCGATCACAAATCCAGGCACCCACGTAGGACCACCAGCTGCATAATTGCAGCAATGTACAGGGTCTCCTGTAGAAAAACCCTTCTGGTGTTGGATCGCTATATTTGTGCCTTTGTCCTCCACCCTAGAGGAATCCAATCTATTCAAGAAAGGATGCCAGTTTCCTCCACGTAGGACCACCAGCTGCATAATTGTGGCAATGTACAGGGTCTCCTGTAGAAAAAGCCTTCTGGTGTTGGATTGCTATATTTGTGCCTTTGTCCTCCACCCTAGAGGAATCCAATCTGTCCAGCAAGGATGCCAGTTTCCTTCACTGGAGCAATTCAGCAGAGGACAGCCCTGAGGCAAGGGGGGTGAGCCTATACGTGAAAAGAAACTGGCATAGCTGGAGCTCGAAATCCCCTTCACCCATACGCCAAAATGCGTCTTTAGTTGTGCGCACCTGCCGCTCCACCTGACCATTGGTGGCTGGCTGGAATGGGGTGGCAGTGATGTGCCTAATTGCATTCCTTTCCATGAAGGATTGGAATTCTGCAGATGTGAACGTGGACACATTGTCAGACACCAGCACATCTGGAAGCCCAAATGCTGCGAACAGCCTTCTCAGGTGCATTATCGTGGTAGCTGAAGTGGTATTAGGCACTCTAATCACTTCCAGCCACTTAGAAAATGAGTCTACAACCAACAAAAATAGGGCACCCCTAAATGGACCTCCAAAATCTATGTGCAACCTGGACCACGGGCCCCTAGCACAATCCCATTCCCGAGAGGGAAGGTGGGATTGCTCTGGGCAAGAGGATTGACAGCTGGCACAAGTGCCGACCATCTGCTCTATGTCTTGGTCCAGTTGAGGCCACCAAAAGTAGCTACGGGCAAGGGCTTTGGAATGTACAATTCCCAGATGACTTGTGTGAAGTAAATGTAAAACCTTTTTCCTGAGAGTGACAGGAAATACCACCCGCTGGCCCCATAGAAGGCAACCTCATTCCACTGACAATTCCAAATGCTTGCGGTGGAATGTTCTGAATTCCTCGGCTAGAGGAGAGACAGGCCAGCCTTTTTGTACCCAAGACATTACTTTAGTCAATGTTACATCCTTAGCCATAGCTATGGCTATATCTGAGTGGACGACCGGGGGCAAGTCGAATGTCTCAATCATGAGGACCTGGTGGTCGCTTTCAATCTCGCAATCGGCTTCCCCAACCCCTGGCAGTGGAGAACGTGACAGGGCATCAGCATGGTTGATGTCCTTGCCGGGCCTGTGCACCAAAGTAAAATTGTATGCATTTAGGAAAATTGCCCAATGCAACATCCTTGGGGACATAATTTGGTAAAAGAACTTCCGTAAAGGTAATCGTCGCTGCCGCGCTCCTGGCCCCGGTGGGGGCGAAGAGGCCTTTCGGCCACAACATCAGCCGTCGTTTCTCAGGCCCCGCCCCCCTCGCCTTGGACTAAAAAGGCGAGAGGGTGCCGGGCAAGCCGCCGTCGCTGCCGCGCTCCTGGGCCCCGGTGGGGGCGAAGAGGCCCCTCGGCCACAGCACCAGCCGCCGTCTCCCGGGCCCCGCCCTCCCCCTCGCCTTGGAATCAATAGGCGAGAGGGTGCCGGGCAAGTCGCCGCCGCAGCGTTGCCGCAGCGTCCCTGGCCCCGGTGGGGGCGAAGAGGCCCTTCGGCCACAACACCTGCCGCTGTTTCCAGGGCCCCGCCCTCCCCCTCTGAGGGGAGTGGTTTTATATGGGGGTGGAAGGGAGGGAGGGAGAGACTGTTCGGCCAACCAGGAAGGGGGGGCAGCACTCTGTCTGGGGCAATTAGGGAGGCTCCGGAGGCCAGGATAGAGGTTGTGATGGGCATGGGGCGATAACGCGGGTACCGAGGGGCGGGCCGCACTCGGGGAATGCGGGGGAGATGCTTAGTATCTGTCCCTCGTTCCAGCCCCTCGGTTACACCTCTAGGTCCTGAGCAGCTGACCCAGGGTGACCCTGTCCTTAGGCTGCTGCTGATGAATGCCAGGTCGGTATGTAATAAGGCCCACCTGATACAAGATTCTATTACGGGGGAGCGGGCCGACCTGGCATGTATCACTGAGACCTGGCTGAGACCAGAGGATGGGGTTCCTCTGTCAGAAATGTGTCCAGCTGGGTTCAGTATTTGGCACCAGCCTAGGGATGAGGGTAAGGGCGGTGGCGTTGCCATCATAGCCAGGGAGTCACTGGGAGTCGCCAGGGCTACCGCTCCACAAATTCTGGGTTGTGAGGCCCTGCTTCTGTGTCTGGGCTCTAAGGGTCAGTTGGGAATCTTGCTCCTGTACCTGCCCCCTTGCAGGGTTAAGGGACTCCCTGCCTGAGCTCCTCGAGGCCATCTCAGCGTTGGCGTTGGAGTTCCCTAGACTGATGGTTCTGGGGGACTTCAATTTGCCTTCGCTGGGGATTGGCTCCGAGGTGGCTCAGGAGTTCATGGCTTCCATGACAGCTATGGACCTGATTCAGGTAATTTAGGGCCCGACCAGGGGCAGTGGCCACACACCAGATTTAATCTTTTTGTCGGAGCGGTGGCAGAGTGATCTGAGACTACGGAAATTAGATATAACACCTGTGCCATGGTCGGATCACTATTTGGTGGCTCTAGACTTCCTGGGTGCGACGCTTCATCGTAGGGAGGCAGGGCCTATTAGAATGGCCCGCCCCCGGCAACTGATGGATCCTGACGGATTCCAGAGGGAACTGGGGGATTTCCCTCTGGATCGGCAACACGATTCGCCTGAGGCGCTGGTTGACCTGTGGAACAGGATGACAACAGCGGCCTTGGATGAAATCGCACCACTACGGCCTCTCAGAGCTCATGGAGCTAGGTCATCTCCGTGGTTCACAGATGAACTGCGGGAGCTCAAACGGGCAAAGAGACGCCTAGAGCGCCGCTGGGTGAAGACCCGGAGAGTCTCCGATTGGTCACTAGCTAGAGCCGCTATTACGGCCTATCTAGTGGCGATGGAGGTGGTGAGACGGCAATACTTCACCACCCTTATTGCCTCTGCTGTTCCGGGTTACCAGGTCTCTCCTTGGTAGGGGGACCTCGGTGCCTGGTTGGCAGGGGTCGGCTGAGGAATTTGCTGACCATCTAGTGGAGAAAATCGATCGGATTCGCTCTGGGTTTAATCCTGGCGTGGATGGGGAGAGTCTGGAGGGAGCTGGAGCACAGTCTGGCCATACCATCTGGGACCAGTTTGATCCAGTTGCCCCCGATGAAGTGGACAGGCTCCTTGCAGCTGTGCGCGCCACTAACTGCCCATTGGACCCCTGTCCCACCTGGTTGGTGAAAACCTCCAAGGCAGTGACAGGTGGCTGGGTTGGGGCTGTGATCAATGCATCACTGCGGGAGGGGATGTTTCCTGCACCTTTAAAACATGCTTTGGTGCGCCCCCTCCTGAAGAAATCTTCCCTCGACCCAGCTGTCCTAACTAACTATAGGCCTGTCTCAAACCTCCCCTTTTTAGGGAAGGTGTTGGAGAAGGCAGTGGCGTATCGGCTGCAGGGGGTACTGGATGAAGCGGATTACCTGGACCCCTTTCAGTCAGGATTCAGGCCTGGATATGGTACCGAGACGGCATTGGTCGCGCTGATGGATGATCTCTGGCGGGAGCGGGACGGTGGTCACCCATCCGTCCTTGCTCTTCTTGACCTTTCAGCAGCTTTCGATACCATCGACCACGGTATCCTTCTGGAACGGCTCCGAGGTTTGGGAATCCAGGGTACTGTGTGGTCCTGGTTTTCCTCATTTCTGAGGGGTCGGTCCCAGTCGGTGTGGTTGGAGAGTGAGAGGTCCAGTCCTAGGCCCCTCAAATGGGGGGTGCCTCAGGGCTCGGTAAGGTAGGGGTTCTTACATTTATGTTCAACCTCAATTAAAAAACATGTTCTGAGACCAACTGATGAAAGATAAATCCCATTGTCTCAATCCCACATCCACCAGGGGCAACTGAGAGGACCATTTGGCTTAGGGGGAAATGACATGTGTGGTTGGCTTTGATGCAAAAGGTAAATCTTTGACTTGATGATCTTGGAAATTTCATAACAGATGCCAGAACTGTAGCTTGAGCACAGAGATGAGCCTGCCTATGTTGGAGGGTGGTCTCTGCCTTAACCACAATTAGGATGTGGCCTACAACAAACTGCCCAGCATTGGCTCTTCAGGGCAAATGATAATTATTATACACAAACAGATTGCCCCTTGGTGTTGTAGTCACTGAGGATTCATATTAAAGAAAGGTTTTATTTAAAAGGTAAAGGTCACCCTTGCTCGAAAGCCAGTCATATCTGACTCTAGGGATCCAGGGCACTGTGTTGTCCTGGTTCCCCTCATTTCTGGAGGGCAGTACCCAGTCGGTGTGGTTGGAGAGTGAGAAATCCAATCCTAGGCCCTTCAAATATGGGGTGCCACAGGGCTCGGTGTTCTCTCCTCTCCTATTTAACATCTACATGAAACCGCTGGGTGAGATCATTCGTTCCCATGGGGTGCGGTACCATCAGTACGCGGATGACACTCAGTTGTACATCTCGGCCCATGGGGACCCCAGTGATGCCGTCAAAGTCCTTTCCAGATGCCTGGAACCTGTGGGGGTCTGGATGGGGGCTAACGGGCTACAACTGAATCCCAGCAAGACTGAGTGGCTATGGATAGGGGGTCCTGCGTTAACCCGGGAGCTACCATCGTTGGTTCTGGATGGGGCTATTTTGCCACAGACAGACCCGGTGCGCAACTTGGGGGTCCTCCTGGATTCACGGCTACTGCTAGAAGAACAGGTGGCGGCTGTGACCAGGAGGGCTTTCGCCCAACTTCGGGTGATTCGCCAGTTGCGCCCACTCCTGGACCGGGACTCCTTGCTCATGGTCACCCACGCTCTGGTTACCTCAAGACTGGATTATTGCAATGCGCTCTACATGGGGCTGCCCTTGACGACCATTCGGAGGCTACAGCTGGTCCAAAATGTGGCTGCCCGGGTGATGATGGGGTGTGGGCGTTATGCCCGTGCTTCGCCACTGCTCCAGGAGCTGCACTGGCTGCCAGTCTGTCTCCAGGTGCAATTCCAGGTGCTGGTTTTGACCTTTAAAGCCCTATATGGTAGTGGGCCGGGTTACCTAAGAGACCGCATCGCCCTGAGGACGTCTGTCCGTCCAACCAGAGCGGACCGGAGGGGCTCTCTAATTGTTCCATCAGCCAGAGGGGCTCGCCTCTCTGGCACAAGGAGGAGAGCCTTCTCCGTGTATGCACCGGCTCTCTGGAACCTCCTGCCAACAGAAGTACGCCTCCGGACGGAGTTGCTGCCTTTCAGAAAGGATCTTAAAACCTGGCTGGCGGGTCAAGTCTGGGGCACAGGTGGAAGGGTAACCACCATGGGGTGGTTGGTGTAGAAGAACTCTTCCCTATGGTGCCTTTGGATCCTGTAGCCCTTGTTTTCGGGGGTGGGTAGTCTTAACTGTTTTAACTGTTTTAATTGTTTTTAACATGTGCTTTTAATTCTTGTTGTGAACCGCCCTGAGTTGGCTTTGGCCGAGTGGGCGGTATATAAATGTGATAATTAAATTAAATTAAATTAAATTAAATCGTGGAATTTCTTAGTGCCTGCCACGATTGCCAATGCCTCCCTGTCTGTCTGTGTGCAATTTTTCTCAGGCTTTGAGAGCGAACGGGAATAGAATGCTACGGGGGCTTCCCTCCCATCATTTAGTACTTGGCATAACACAGCTCCCACCCCCACAGGGGATGCATCACACACAAGTACAACCTCTTTGTTAGGATCAAAATGAGTTAATACAGCATCCGAAGATAGCAGCCTTTTTAGTTCTATGAACGCTTTCTCCTGGCAATGGCCCCAGTGCCAAACAGTATATTTCTTAAGAAGCCGATGCAATGGTTCAGCAACTGAGGCTTTGCAATGGAGAAAAGCATGATAGAAGTTTAACAATCCTAGAAATGATTGCAATTCAGCTTTACATTTCGGCCTGGGTGCATTCCGCATGGCCTTCACCTTGGAGTCAGAGGGCATGATACCTTGGGGTGTAATGCGGTACCCCAGGAACTCCACTTCCCATGCCAAAAACACACATTTGTCTCTTCTGAGACGTAGACCATCCCTCTCGAAATGTGACAGGACTCGATCGAGCCTGGCCGCTAGTTCAACGGTATCCTTAGCGGTGATCAGGACATCGTCAAAATATGGCAGGACACCAGGCAACCCTTTCAAAATATGTTCTACAAGAGATTGAAATATTCCGGGGGCCGCATTCACCCCAAATTGTAGTCTACTTACCTTAAATGCCCCCTATGTGTTACTATGGTCTGGGCTATGGCAGCAGCAGGCGACACAGTTAATTGTTGGTAAGCCTGGGCAAGGGCAAGTTTTGCAAAGCAATTTCCTCCATTCAAGGAGGCAAGAAGGTGGCTTACCACAGGCACAGGATATGCATTCAGGCGAATAGCTTTATTGATGGTACACTTGAAGTAAGCGCATATCCTGACCTCCCTGTTACTTTTCAAAGCAGTCACAATTGGTGTCTCTCACTCTGCGGCATCCACCGGCACTAGGATGCCCTGACCCACCAGTTTGTCCAGCTCGGCTTCTATCTTCTCCTTTAAAGCAAAGGGTACCCAGCATGGCTTCATCCAGATGGGCCAGATAGTTGGGTCAAGCTCAAAGTCAACAGGGGGTCCTTTGTATAAACCTAAACCCTGTTTGAATACCTCAGTATGTGCAGCACAAACGTCCCGGATTGGGTCAGAGTCTATTGCGTGGATGCCAGAAAACCGGATTCCCAGGGGTCTAAACCATTGGATCCCAATAAAACAGTTAGTGCCCTGCTTAACTACAACCAATGGCAAGGAGGTGCGAATGTTTTTGAATTTAACCAAGAAATTTCCCACCCCCACGACCGGAAACTGGCAACCTTACACATTCTGGAGGGAAGTTTTAAAGGATTTAAGCTTGGGCCGAGTGGCAGGGGGAATTCTCAAAAACTCCCGCTGTGGGATTATGGAAAAGGTAGTACCTGAATCTTGAAGGGGACGTCCTGCAGGCTCAGGTCTGTGTAGAAACACTTGCTGACAATGCCCTCTTGGCACGGCTCAGGCTCTGGTGACACTTTGGCGATGGACGTGTTGTGGTGAGGACTCTTCTTGGGCACAGGAGCTGGAGGTCTTTGCTTTCACTGTCAGCATACCTTAGCAATGTGCCCTCTTTGCCCGCAGTTGTGGCATTCTGTGGTGCGGAAGGGGCGCTTCTTGCAGTCATGCCGGGCTCCGCAGCCATCACACCTGCGAAGGAATTTCTTCTCCCGATCATCACGGTGCTCTCGGTGCTTTCATCGGACCACTCGGACTTCTCCCTCTGCATTGCTGGACTCCGATGAAGAGGTGGAACCAGGTGATGCTGAGGAGGATGAAGGTGAACTTTGCTGAGCTTGCACAGCTGAGTCAGTGGCACTGGTGGTGGAGTGGTGATGCCGGAAAAGCTTTATCCCGGACCATGTGGCCTCAGACGCTACTGCCTCTTCTAGGACATCCGTGAAGGTTAGCATCTTTCTGATCATGAGGCGACATTGAGCATCTTCATCCCTCATGCCGGCCAGCAGATGGTCCTGGAGTGCTTCTTCAATGTTGTCCCACTTGGATGGGGCGGCAGCAATGCGCAGCGTGGCAGGGTAGTCTGCAATAGATTCCCTGGGTCACTGCTCTCTTCTGTGGAAGGCCACCCCGGCCGGGAAGATCAAGACCTCTGGCTGCAGGTGCCTCCTCAGTGCAGACATGATTTCTGCAAGTGGCACTACATCCATATCCCTTGGGATAACGAGGTGGGTTGCCAGCTCAAGCATCTCAGAACCGCACTGAGTGAGGAAACAGGAGCGCTTCTTGTCTTCCTTGGTGATCTTCTGTGAGGCCATTGCAAGGCGGAACAGGCATTCGTATGTTGCCCATTTCTCTGGATGTGCTGGGTCGAATGGGCCGATGTTGCTGCCATGTGGGGATGCCATCCCATCCTCGCTGCCAGTTTAGTGTTCAAGGAATGAAGAAGCAGACGAGTGAAGTAGTGAAATTCAGCTCTTTATTAGTGGGGTTTGAACACAGTTTGGATGGAGCAAAACTCGGACTTATATACACTATAAACAGTAACAGTAACAATAATACAACAAGCCCATTGGCTAACAGAGTGTGCACATTTTTCAATCCACTTATTTGCACAAGAATAGATACATTCTGCTCCTGTCAGAAAACACAGTTAACATACATAACAATTGTACAAGTCCAAAAACTTCCCCCTTCCCAGCCAGCATGTACCAAAATCCCAGTTTAAACTGGGAAGCTCTCATGAATCCAGTCCATTTTTAGAAATTAAACCCATCAACATGCATTCATATCTTTCTTATCCACAAAGAGAAATTGCTCTAATAACAAACACTGAGACAAGATTTTTTGGGACCCCATGTTTTCTGCTAAATTTCCTTTCTCTTCTTTTTCAAGAAAGAAACCAAATTCTGTTACCTATGATCTTCTTGGCTAGCTTCTCTTACCAGCTGACAACTGGATATGTTGGACTACAGTTTCCACTATTCATGAGCAAACATATCTGATGCCTGCGAATACCTAGAAGTGGCACTTGTAGTCCATTTCTTTATGGGATCATGCAAGTCAAATGTACCTGTTAAGTGGAGTTCTTTTCCTCAAAACTGGCCTGTAGCATTCCTGCGAGTCAACCAACAACCTTTCCCCTTCATCCAACAGTGATGAAGAAACTGCTTTGCCACAGAAACAAAGGGAGGATTTCTGTGTGGGATATAGCAACCGCAATTACACTTACACAAGGCAATTAGCATATCTGTTTTCCTTCCTGGAATGGAGAAACTCATCCAAGAAAAACCCAACCCAAGTGATTTTACGGTAATTTCCTTATAAGCAAAATCTCTGATAAACACTGAAAAGTCAGCTGGCAGCCTGCAATGCTGCCTAAAGAGAAATAAGGGATTGCTACATATGAAGGATAAACATATATAAAATATCATCATAAAGAACCATGCAAAGTCAGAATACCATCACAGGACTTCTTTGGATTTAGCATAAGTAAACAAAACTTAATGCACAAGGATTTTAAGTAGTCAACATAGCTGCAGACTAAAACAAACATCCCTCACACATCTAACTTTGTTGTTAATGTTGTTAAGTTATTTCCAACTTAAAGTGATTCTATGGTATGAGATCTCCAAAATTTCCTGTCCTCAACAGCCCTGTTCAGCTCTTGCAAACTCAAGCCTTTGACTTCCTTTAGGGAGTTTAGTGTCTTGCACGGAAGACAAAGAAGGAGCCGCAGTAGGGGGCTAAAACACAGGTTTATTTCATGGTGGTCAAGATGAACATGTGGTAATGGCGGAGGTACAGCTCATTATATACTGCAGTACATACATTTGAATATCGTTGCACGGTAGCTCATTGGCTGCTACCGGCGTGACGTCATTCTGAGTCACGCCCATCTTCTCCAGGTGATCCTCGCGCGGGAAAGGTTCCCGCGGCTGCCGGTGATTTGGGGAATGTGAACCATGTGAGCTGAACACTCGCAGCTGCCCTCTATGGGCAGCTTACTCGCGTTCCTTAACAGCTGGGTTACATAGTAATCATTGTCAGGTTACATTCATACATTCTTAAAGTAATACTGTTACATACACAACAGGGAGTCAAACCATTTCACATTGGTCTTCATTTCCTGCTTTCAAACTTTTCAGAAGAATCTTGGTTATGATGTCCTCAAAGTAGGGCAACCTCAACTTCATCATTTTTGCTTCCAGGGATAGTTCAGGTTTGATTCTTCTTCATCCCTGCCTCATCACTGTCCTAGCCAAGATCTAAATGCCTAATCTTTAGTCCTTTGTGGCAAAATGTACAAAGAGAGACGTTTCTCCAAAATCTCAGTATAACAATCACTGAAATACCTCGAATGGCTAGTTTCTATGAATGAACAGCAGCAGCAGCATCACTGACATCTTCTATGACTGTGATGGCACACCTTGGCACTCCAGATGTTCTTGGACTTCAATTCCCAGAAGCCTAGACACCCTGTGAATCCACACGAATGGGTTTACTGCAAGTCATCCAGCCCATGCTACCCTCATCGCTCCCAGAAGCGGAAGTAAAACACGCCCATACACATTCCACATTCATGTGGATTCACAGGGTGCTTGGGCTTCTGGAAATTGAAGTCCAAGAACATCTGGAGTTCCAAGGTTCGCCATCACAGTTCTATGATATTAACTTTCTCTCTACGTAGTGCAAGCCTATAAGAACAAAAACAAATACTGTATAGTGGAGTCTCATTTAACAAATGACTTGATTAACATAAAACTCATAATAACAAAACAAAATCAAGAGAAAATAGTGGCTCGGTTAACAATTTTTTAAGGAAAGGGCTAATTGGTTTTCAACGCATTCCTATGGGAAACTGCATTTCAGTTAACAAATTTTGGTTTTGAATGCATTCCTATGGGAAATTGAATTCAATACATTCCTACAGGAAATTCGCTTTACAAATATTTCATAGTACAAAAGGTCCTGGAGAATGCATTAAATTTGTTATGTGAGTTTAGTGTTCTGGAAATAATAGGCAGCAGCCAGCAATACAAGCCAAACACACAACTTTATTCAGAATAAGAATAGGTGACCAGAGCTAACAACTCACCCTCACATTCCTTATTTATCTCCAATCAGAACTGACAGTTGGGGGGAAAAACGTTGGAACTGTTGACAGCTCTGTCTCGTGCACTTCTTGTTCAGAACCTTCCCAAAGTCTCACAAGACTTCAGACCATAGTAAAGCAAATACATATTAAACTCTATCACAACAAAGACAAAATGGTAAACACGTTTCCTTAAATACACAACAGTGAGGTTCCACTGTACATGCCCCCTGCCATAATAAGGCTTAGTCAGAATCACAGGAACCTACAGGGAAGAGATCTTTCCATGCTACCAACATTTAGAGGTTTTTATGAACAGCTACTCTGAAGTTATAAATTTTTTCCATTAAAATATCTGGCATAGAAGCAGCCCATGGCAGTTTTCAGTGGATACGCAATAAAAGAAAACAAGCCCATTAAACAAAATCCACTGTGGGAAGGGAGTCTAGTGAAAACAAAGGGAAAAACAAATAAACATGAAGAACAAAAGATTAAAATGTGCAACAGAAGCCCATCTTTTAGTTCATATTTACAGTTTTGCTTCTAACCTGTGAATCACTCAGAAAGTTGGCATAACTTGAAGTGTTCTTCTTATTCTTCAATTTCTCTTTTTCTCCCAGCCTCTGTTTGGCTTCAGGACTTTTCCTCTGCCATTCATTTTGGGTACATGGTAGATACTTACTCATTTCTGGTTTCTGATCAGTCACTGAAAATATTACTTTAAAAAAACCCTACAAAATTCAGAAATCCCTAACCAGCATTAAGTCTAAGGTGAAAGGAGGTTTTCTTTTGATGTCTCTGATCAAAGTTCTCTACCCCCCCCTCCCACTTTACTCTAGTTGTTATGAACTAGGTGAAGAGAAACTGTATTCCTCTAGCCATAAACTATACATTGTTATTTATGTTGTTATAGGCTCTTAAGTCAGAACCAACCTATGGAAATTCTAATAAGGTTTTCAAGGTGAAATATTTAAGGAATGGTTTCACCAGGTCCACTCCCCAGGGAATTTCCATTGCTAAGCCTAGGCCTCCAGAGTCCTACTCCATCACTCTATCTACTATACCATAGTTTTAAAGGTAAAGGTTTCCCTTGCTCAAAAGCCAGTTGTATCCGACTCTAGGGTTCAGTGCTCATTTCTGTTTCAAAGCTGAAGAGCCAGTGCTGTCTGCTTCTGCAAACGTTTCCATGGTCATGTGGCAGGCATGACTAGACACCGGAGCACACGGAATGCTGTTACCTTCCCACCAAAGTGGTTCCTATTTATCTACTTGCAATTTCTTGGTTTCGAACTGCTAGGTTGGCAGGAGCTGGGACAAAGACGGGAGCTCATTCTGTCCTGCAGTACTTGGGAATCGAACTGCTGACCTTCCACCTCCCGGTCAACATCTTACCATACTGGGTATTAAATAAATGTGTGCTATCAGGTCCTTAAAGAACAGAGCCTCATTTATGGATGGAAGCTCTCTCTTTTGTCAAGAAAATATTGCTTCCAATCATTTAGAGGGCTTCTGTCCATAGAAGTTATCATCTTCAGGCAGCTTCCCTCCATAGGGTAGAGGCCACAGAAATGATGGTGGCAGGGGTTAAGTTACCATGTTTTCTCTCCTCAAACACTAGATTTTTATAACACCTGAATACAGGTATGCTTTCTCAAGGCCAGAGTTCTATGTTAAGATGGGAAGGATGGGTACTGAGAGCAGAGGTACATTAATCCTAGGGGCAATGGAGGCCAGTGGTGCTGGTAAGATTGGTTGGTTTAGAACAGGGGTCCTCAAACTTGCCTCTCCAGGTGTTATTGGATTTCAGTCACCAGAAGCCCATGTCAGCACACCTGCTGATCAAGGATTCTGGGAATTAAAGTCCAAGAACATCTGGAGAGCCAAGTTTGAGGACCCCTGGTTTAGAATATGTGAAAGTACATTTTTAATGACCAAACACACATGAACACATCAAGTTGATTCAAACTTATGGTGACTCTTTTCAGGGTTTTCTAGACGGAAGTGGCTTACTACTCCCTTCCTCTGGGGGGTGGCCTGGGACTGTGCAACTTACCCAGGCTGGCTCTTTTCCCTGAGGGCAGAGTGGGGAACTGAACTCTCAACTTTTGACTCTGCAGCCCAATATCTATTCTAAACCACTGAATTATCTAACTGGCCATACTTTATCCAGCCATGTTTGATGTACAATTTGCTGCCAAACCACTGGGTGTCACTAAAGACTATGAAACCACACTGTGTCCGGCTATACAGTACTAAATTACATGTGGGTGGCTAAGATTAAAATGTTTACAGCAGATGCCTAAAAGGTTGCTCAAAACAGTGTGCATGCATATCTTATTTTTATTTTTGTTTTTGTAGTTACAGCAGTCAACTTGTGTAATCATCTACAGGATACTGAGATGAGAAATACTACATCCCTTACATTCAGTTCACTGTACAATTATGCCATCAATACAGGTAGAGAAAAACAATTGACATTGATTTTTGAAAATGATACAAGAGTTGAACATAATGATTTAATTGTTTAGTCTTGTAAGGGCTTAATGTACTGGCTGGATGCATCAAGAACTCTGAAGATAAGCAGATAATTTATTACCCTACTTCTTTTACATGAGTATACATGCAGGGACCTATTTTTAAAGTGTTCTGTTGGGATGATAATTGACATTAAAATAGCTAACTTAATAATGAAAATTATTCAAATACAGACTAGGTATTGGCTTAGAAGCTGTATCTAAGGAGGAAATATGAAGATAAACCTGTCGGGACTTTTAGTATGCTGGAGTAATTACTGTAGTAGTTATCTCACTTTCCTCTAGACTTCTTTTAATTTGATTGCATTTTCTTTTGGTTCCTGCCAGCCCTTGAAGCAAGGGAA
Source organism: Bradypodion pumilum (assembly GCA_035047305.1). Lineage (NCBI taxonomy): Eukaryota > Metazoa > Chordata > Lepidosauria > Squamata > Chamaeleonidae > Bradypodion > Bradypodion pumilum. Next base: position 89,764,012 of record JAWDJD010000001.1, read on the forward strand.
AAATTAAAACAATTCCTTCAAAAGCAGGGAACATTCAGATTTTGGTGAATCTTTCCCTTCCCCTCCTTTTTAGCTTATGTAATTTTTAATGTTATTGTTGCCATTGTTTAATTTCTTTTAAATAGTTTTTAAAATTTTGTGTAGGTGCTTTTTTCTTAAGGGGTTAGGGGGGTGGGGTGGTTGTGGTTGTATTTTATTCTGTATATATTTGTAACTGCCATGTAAGCCGACTTAGGTCATCCATGGATGAGGAAGGCGGGGTAGAAATTTCTAAAATAAAATAAAATAATAAATAAAAGGTTCCAGCTCAGTACCATCTGCTTTAGTTGTTCTTGCTTTCTGAAACTTGTAAGAATATCCTTATAAGTCTTTTTTATAAAGACTGACTCACCAAGCCTTTGACTCAAATAAATTTTTATCTTATGTGAATTGTGGGTGCAGGTGTGGAAACTTGCAGCATTGCTCTCCTTTCCTAAATATACCACAATTTCATTCATATGTACAATTTTATGGGTAGCATTTACAGCAAGCCAAGGTAGATGTGTTTGTGTGTGTTTGGCTATTAGAACATAATAACAGCCTTGCTGGAACAGGCCACAGCCCATCCAGTCCAGCATTCTGTCTCACACAGTGGCTCACCATTTGCTTCAGGGGATCCCAAGCAGATGCCTTCACCTGCTTAGGATTCCCTGGAAATGGCATTGAGAGATATCCTGCCTGTCTCTCCAACCTGGAGGTTGTCCTTAGGTATAATTATAGCCATTGATACCCTTATCCTCCATGAACTTGTCTAATCCTTTCTTAAAGGTGTCAAGACTGACAGCTGTCACCACTTCTTCTGGCAGGGAGTTCCATAGACCAGTGATCCTCTGGGTGAAAAAGTACTTTCTCTTATTTGTTTGAGAACTAGTACCCAAATGTTTCATGGAGTGCCCCCTAGTTCTAGTGTTATGCAATAGGGAAAACAGTTTATCCTTATCTACTTTGTCCTCACCGTGCATGATTTTATCAACTTCAATCAGGTCACCTCTTAGACGTCGTCGTTCAAAAGTGAAGAGGCCCAACCGTTGCAGCCTCAGATGGTAAGGAAGGTGTTCCAGTCCCCTAATCATTCTGGTTGTCCTCCTCTGTACTTCTTCCAACTCCATAATATCCTTCTGGAGGTATGGCGACCAGAACTGTACACAGTATTCCAGATGGGGCCTCACCATAGATTTATAAAGAGGCAAAATGACACTTGCTGACTTATTTTCTATACCCTTCCTAATGATCCCTAGCGTTGAGTTTGCTTTTTTCACTGCTGAGGCACACTGGGTTGACACCTTCATTGAGCTGTCCACCAGGACACCAAGGTCCCTTTCCTGGTTTGTCACAGAGAGTTCAGAACCCATCAGTTTATAAATGTAATTGGGGTTTTTTGCCCCAACATGCAAAAAATGTTGTATGCAAATATACCTGAAGCCCTCTCTCTCCTGGGAAAAAGGGTGTTAAAGGGAGGACAATGAGCCAATTGGCTTTAAGTATATTTGCATACAACATAAAAAGGATACTTCCGTGGTTTTCTCTTAAACACAGAGTTTTAAAAAATGAAATTGAGGCACACAAGGCTAAGACAGCAGACAATTAAGTGATTAAGTGTAAAAAATAGTTCCATGAAAGATCACCATAATATTAAATGCAGTCAGCAGAGAATAGGGGAAAAATTAAAATAGAATGATTACAATAAGTCTGGTTTGCTGGCTGCCTTCTTCCCTTTGAGGGGAAGCAGTCATGCTAAGGGGAATGTCTAGGGGGAGGTTTTTCCTCTACCAGGGGGAGCCCAACACTCCTCTTCTCTGGCTCGTAAGAGGGACTAACCTCATGAATAAAGATACAATAATATATGAGAGATTTTTTTAAAATATACCGGAGATTATAAAAAAAATATGTGATGGTGGGAAGAGGGGCTAAATTATCAGGCAAGATGGGATACTTGACACCTATGGTAAGATAACACCAACCAAATACCCATAAAATAAAGGACTTCTTGCATGGCATAGCTTAAAGATTGGAACTGTAGCTGCCCAGAGTCAGGATGGGCAGGATATAATTGGAGTTTGTTGTTGTTGTTGCTGCTGCTGTTGTTGTTTCATTTAAAAATGCCATAAGGCATAAGAGTTCCAAAAAGACTTTGTGAAACTATAAAAACAATGGCAAGTTTAAAAACTTATAAAAACAACAACAGGAAGTGAAACCAATTCATACTACCAGAAACAGAATTAAGCAGTTTGAAAACAAATCCCCACTAAAATAGGAAAGATTTAGCTAATTCTAGTCTATTATTTAAATTACATCATATTTCCAGGGCCTAAGGAGACACACAAGCATGACAGCATCAGAGCATAGCTTTCCAGGGATGAGCAAAACTAGCATAACCCTCCTTTCCCACTGAGATTTATCCACTTTCAAGATGTTTCTACCCATTAGAACCCAAGGCTCCCATTATTTTCTGGAAGAGAGTGTCTTCTCTCAAAACAACTTCCTCAGCTCTCCCCGCTTGCTATCCAGATGAAACCAGTTTCTCCTACTTAGCAATTAGCCAGTTCACAGGTACCTTGGTGCTTGCCTTGAGCTGCATTCCTTTCTCAACAGATAATCCACAGCTTCCAGATTTCAAAAACTATTCTTTCTCTCCTTCTCCCAAATTATTTGGGCTAGTCAGTGTCAGCTAACTGAATTCAGTCTTTTCCTCAGAGGCTTCAGAGCCAAACTTCCTCCATTTCTCCCTATTCCTTCACAAAGGTGCAATTGCATGGCGGTTTAATATGAGGCTGAGGAACTGCAGTGGCTTAGTGGTTAAGCAGTTAAAGACTCGAATACTGCTCGGCGGAACGAGCTTCCATCAATGTCCCAGCTCCTGCCAACCTAGCAGTTCAAAAGCAAGAAATTGCAAGTAGATAAATAGGTACCACTTCGGTGGGAAGGTAAACAGCATTCCATGCACTCCAGTGTCTAGTCTTTGGCTGCAAATGGAGATGAACACTAAACCCTAGAGTCAGATACAAATGGCTTTTGAGCAAGGGTGACCTTTACCCTTGTAATGAAGAGCAGCAACTTTATTAAGAATGGTTGCAATTGATACCAGCCAGGTAGTTGCAGAGTTTCAACAGTGAGAGAAATGCACAAGATGAAACTAAAGAAAAGCATCCTTAACTCTGCAACAATAGTAATTTATATGAGTTTCAGGTCAAAGCAGAATGGCCAGATTCACAAATTTGTTTGAGTCCAAAGTGCAAGCTGAGGGCATGTTTAAATGTTGATATACGCCTGTATTTGAGTCAGGTTCCCAATGTTTAAAATTGATTTAAAGATTTGGGATTATATGGCATTCAGCTAAGTATGCATTATTTCTGCCAGCAAGCAGCTTGTTTTATATAGCCTGGCAGGTGGTGTTTATTTTGAGCTGATGCCAATCAAGATTTATTTTGAATCATTTTTGCATGTGAGATCACCTGTGTCAGGGTAAATTCTGACTCTTTGGAAGTTTTTGTTGCGAAGATTCTGGACTGCAGATCCCATGTGGTCCAAACCTGTACCTTTAAGAATCTTTTGTAAGTATAGTGCTATGGCACTATAACAGTTAGAGGCATACCTGTCAAGTATCCTGTATTGGCCGGGATTTCCCATATTTCCACGCCGCTTCCTCCACTTTCCCACCGCCTTTCCGTAATTTGACCATGGGGAAAGTAGTTACTGTGCATGCACTTTTATTGTTGTTGTTGTTGTTGTTGTTGTTGTTGTTGTTGTTGTTGTTTAGACTTCTATACCACTTTCCTTCCCATAAAGGGAACTCAAAGCGGTTTACAACAATAATGCCAAACAATATAAAATATGATACAAATAATACGTCAGAATACAATACAATAATAAAGAAGCATGAAAAATAAATTCAATACAATAATCAATAGTCAATAATAAACATAATGTTAGAAAACAAAATCAGTATAATACAATAATAAACATTATAATGCAATATACAAATTTCAAAGCAATAAACAATACCCAATTCAAGATTAAACAGTACATATTTCAAAGCAGTACGCAACAATATACAATAAATACATTATGAAGACTCAGTCCACTTCCCTTCATGCTAAAACAGCCGAGGGGGAGAAAGTCCAACAACAGTTCCTGATGCGAAGGCATCAGCGGAGATAGCGGGGAGTCCTTTTGCCCCAGGTGTTTTTCGGCCCCTCTAGCCCGGCTGGCCAGAGGGTGGGCGGTGAAGGCATCAGCGGAGCTAGCGGCGAGAGTCCTTTTAAACTCACCGTGCCTCGCCCCAGGTGTTTCTCAGCCCCTCTAGCCCGGCTGGCCAGAGGGTGGGCGGTGAAGGCATCAGGGGAGCTAGCAGCGAGAGTCCTTTTGCCCCAGGTGTTTCTCGGCCCCTCTAGCCTGGCTGGCCAGAGGGTGGGCGGTAAAGGCATCAGGGGAGCTAGCAGCGAGAGTCCTTTTGCCCCAGGTGTTTCTCGGCCCCTCTAGCCTGGCTGGCCAGAGGGTGGGCGGTGAAGGCATCAGCGGAGCTAGCGGTGAGAGTCCTTTTGTCCCAACCCTGCTGCACAGAAGAGTTCTGTGCAGGTCCTGTATTTCCCGGAGCCATGCTTGACGGGTATGGTTAGAGGGAAAATAAGGGGGAAAGAATTATGGAAAATAGTACACAAGCAAGAGAGACCACAAGCTGTTTGACACAAGGAGGGATACGACCATTTCAGGTTGCAAATCCATGAACTGTGGATCTGCTGCTGATGCCAAAGCCTATGAACAGGTGCCTCTTGATTTTTTTCTCCTGTCCAATGCTCTTTTGCTATGCCAGTTACCAAAAAAAATAAAAAATAAAAATAAAATAAACTATGTAAAATATCACAAAGGGAATTGAGAAGAAATGCTTTAGGACCTGGGAAGAGATGCAATTGGAGCACTAGGGTGACCATTTCCAGCATCGGGGCTATGGAGCTGTGCTGCCAGTGTAAAAAATGGGAAATGGGAGCCTAACTTGTTCTCTATCCCCTTGCCATCCTGGAATAGGAAACTTCCAAATCACTTGAAAAATCAAACAGTTTGAATTCCCTTGTAGCCTCCTGCAGTGAGGTACCGCACAGCTTTCAATTGAATGGCATGGTGTTCCATTAGGATGCACACACTGATATCAAGACCACAGGATACAAAATTGACATTAAATTGATTTTCAAAAAATCCTGAACCAACTGCTCATCTATTTAAGCAGTGCAGGAAAGCCCTAAATTGGATGAGAAACCATCTTCTCAGTGTCTGTTTGTTAAAAGCAGGTTTTATTAATAGCGGATTCACCAAAACCTTGAAGCTCACCATTCGAAATGTGCAGGTTTACACTTTTCTTCACTGAAAAGGAATTGTGCCAGATTTTCATTTTTAAAAAATGCTTGTTGACAGGCATTCCTCTAAAGTTCCATTCATTTTGGGGGGCTGATAAACCTTTTATAACAAGATCCTCTAGATGCACATATTTTTTTCAGTTATTTCCTTATCTGCCCTTGATCTTTACAGCTTGCAGTATAAAATCTTAACTGAGATAGCAGAGAATACTAGCAACTGAAAAGGTAAAATTCAACTCAGTTTAATAACCTAGACTACAATACTAAGAAGGCTTGCAAGCAAGTAAGTCCTACTTAAGACACAGGACTTATTTTCTGAGAAAGCATATTCACGATTGTCCTCGATTGTCAAGAAACAAAATCCAGACTAACATCTCTCCCCATGATGTCATTCTGGTGGATTAGTTTGTACCAGAAAGAGAAAGTGGAACTGGGATGAGTACTTCTCTTTTGAATTTCCTGTGAGAGAAAATAAAATTGTGGGAAAGGGTGTGGCTATTTACATACAAAGAAGAAAAACTGCAGAGATATTACCTCAGGGATCTAACTAGAATAAATTGTTAGTGATCTTTGTATTTCATCCAACATCCTGCTGTGGGCAGAACAAAAATTCTGGAAAGCAAAACATTTAGATTTTTTAAATTTATTTTTATTTATTTATAGTCATATTTATATATGCCGCCCACTCAGGCAGAACCCGACTCAGGGCGGCATTACAACAAGTTCTAAAAACACATAAAAACACTTTAAAAGCCCCATATCCCACCCACTTTAAAAAAAACCATATCCCACCCACCCATCCCACCCACTATAAAAAGAAGAAGGGAGAGTTCTTAGATGTCTGCAAAGATACAAATCTTAGAAGAAAAGGCTTAATACTTTGTTAACAGGATTTGTTGTTAGTGAGTTCTTATTGAGGCAGATATTGTGCTCACTAACAATTAAAAACCTTTTATATTAAATTTCTCATATCTGGTTTCCTTAACCAGAACAGCAAATAGCACTGCTGACTCACTGGAATAAAAATGCACATTACTTAAATCCAACCAAGTTACTTTGGTGATGAAGCAGAAAATAGTATATAATATTTCTCATTATATTTTTCAATGAAGAGAGCCCGGAGAGAATTACAATTTTATTTCTCCCCTTTCTTTGTATTCCAAACTGTATGCTTGATAGCTCAGTGAGATGGTATACCTGGCTATGGACGCAGAGGTACACGTGACATCAGGTAGGTATGTTCACAAAGAAACTGAAAATGCTGAAGGACTCCTAAACCTTGGTTAAGTCATTAATCCAAATGAATATTGCAGCCAAGAAAACAGAGGAAGACAAATTTGGAAGTAAGTAGAACATATTTCTAAGTGTAACAATGTGTTGCTGAAGGCCTACTACCATGTGAAGAAAGGTGGACAATAAAGACAGGTGAATGAAAAAAAAGTCTTATTCAAACTTTAGTGTTGGAAGAGAGGTTTCTGGTTATCATTAACCACTTGATGGACAAATAAATTGGTTCTAGATGAAAACATTCTTTCTGGAGCACATACCTTAATGTTTAAAAAAGCATTTGAGTATGTAGGAGATGTTGAGAGCAATATGCTACCAAAAGTGGAAAGAGGAAGAAATGAGAAAGGTTGAAGTTGAGGTGGATTTACTCAATAAATGAAGTCACTGTCCACTTTGTGAAGTCTGGTGTTGCCTCAGAGGAAACATTAAATGATTATCTGTGCAAACTGCTAGTGCTGGCCATATTTTACTTATTTTATACCTTGCATTTAGATCACATATTTCCTCCACTAACCTGAAGGTGGTGTAAGTGGTTCTTCTTCTCCACACTTCATCACAACAACCAATATTGCCCACTGGGTTTCATAACCAAGCAGAAATGTGATTGCCACTCTTCTGGGATCTAGGCCAATGTTCTAATCTCAACAAATGTAATTGTTACAATAGGTTTATCATCTCCCACCCCACCCTTAGGACTGGGACTGCTCTTCTTTGTATGCAGAGATCTGCTTTTAGAGTTGAGAAAGTTACTTTTAAAAATTATTTTATTCCCATTATTTATTATAGTGTTTCAAAAGCATTTGTTGGTTTCTTACAAAAGTCTGTTCTAAAGTAACTCTCATTGTATGTATGATCAAACCCCTATAATGGTCCCTACATTTGACTTATAATAATTTCAATCAGATACTAGGTGCAGCCCATCATGGTCCAGAACCTTCCCCAGGGGTCTCAGGCCTAGCACAGGGGTAGCCAACCTTGGTGCTCCAGCTGTTCTTGTACTTCAATTCCCAGAAGCCCGAGTCAGCACACCTGCTGATCAGGGCTTTTGGAATTGAAGTCCAAGAACAGCTGGAGCATAAAGATTGGCCACACATGGCCTAGTGGCTGCAGCAAGCACAGGGTCCAAACTTGTAACTGCAAGAACTGCCTTCCAGGCTGGGAGTCTAATCCTGCATGCATCAAAGCTGCCTCTGGGGAGCTCATCATGCAAATACCACAGCTGCCACAGATTGTGACAAATGTAGTTGCAACCTTGTGCAGCTGTAATAACTGCATAACTTATTTCTGTACCTCGTCATTACTTTCTACTGATGTTAGAAAGTATATATAGATTTCCTTTCTTCTCTCTGAGATGAAAGCCTTTGCAAGTAATGGAATTGCACCGTGCTGCAGTAGTCACATGGTTTTTATTGACAACCATGCTATATAGCAGCAGAAAATCTATGCTAATTGTTAGCCCATGAATGTCTTTCTGCATGAGTCGATTACCAGCTCAAACTTTCTTTGAGAGAAATGTTCCAAGAGCTAGAAGATAGATCTGTACAAATTGTAATCCCTTCTGAACCCCCTCCCCCAAGCCCTCTTGGCCTTATCTAATGAATGAAGCATAGTTCAGTAATATAACACTGCTCATCAAAATATCACTAGCATCACGTCTTGCTTAAACACAACCATGTAGTCCACTAGCAAAATCTCAAATCAGCATTGGGTAAAATACCTTTGTTGGGTGATTAAACATCATTTAAAAGGTGAGCTTTCAAGTCCTTCAGAATCTTCTTATGTTTGGGGATGGGGAGTGAGTGTGGAAAATGGAAATCATACTGGTTAGATCTTGAAGCCACAGGATTGCAGTTACATTGTATTGCAAGAAACAGACTACAAATTTGAAAAGCCAGCTTGAGGTGTGACAGTACCAAGTCTTTCCTCAGAGGTTATACCATCAGATAGATAAAAGTCAAGTAAGACTACTATAACTCAGCCCCAAAGTCATATTTAAGCACATTCACAAATCAGCACTTCTATTCCTAGCGAAGAATGCACTATTCTGATACCTTCAAACTGAAACAGTTTGCAAAGCATCACCATTATGAAAAGCAGGTCACGAACCTCAATAATTTTCACTGAAATTTAATGCTCATTTATTCATATTACCCAACTTTTCATAAACTTGTTCCATTTTTGAGAAATCTGCAACTCCACCATGCTGAAAGTATACAATACCCTTGACCAGAATTTAAAATCCTCAGCTTCCAATTGCCTTTTGCTTGTTTCAAGGTAATGTCTGCATTGGACACAGTACATTTAGCTGTGTGTAAATTGACTTTTTTCACCTCTGCCTCAGTGACTTTTTCTAATAGCCCATCCTTTATGTTTATTATTACTTAAAGCAGTATTATCATCTAGGGTTCCCAATTGAAGTACAGTACTGCCCTTTTCTCCTTGTTCTTCCTTTCTAAGGTTTGAAATAATACTAAGCAAAATTTAATGGCCATATAGAAAAACTATGCTTGTAAAACACATAGACCAATAGAGTTGAAATAGTCTAACCTTCTCAGCCTGGATTCCTCCAGATATATTGCCCTAGAACTCCCATAGGCCTCATTCAACATTCATGTAAGCTTTTTGTAGGGAATCGTAGGCCACAGGGCCAAATGGCACCCTTCTGGACTCCCCACGCAGCTTTTTTGGGTTTTCCAGGTAGCCAATAGGTTAAGGCACTGAAACAATGACTGGAAGGTCAGAGTTCAATTCCCGAGTACTGCACAACAGAGTGAGCTCCCATATATGTCTTAGCTCCTGCCAACCTAGCAGTTCAAAAGCAAGAAATTGCAAGTAGATAAATAGGTACCATTTCGGTGGGAAGGTAAACTGTGTTCCGTGAATGCCTGCCACGTGTCCACAGAAACGTCTGCAGATGCAGACCGTACTGGCTCTTTGGCTATACACAGAGATGAGCACTGAACCCTAGAGTTGGATACGACTGGCTTTCCAGCAAGAGTGATCTTTACCTTTACTAGGCACCCACCTTTTCCCCTATGATGGCATAATTTGTATTGCCCTTGAGTGCTATGGTCCCTTGAAACAAGGATTTGGGGGGGGGGGCAGAGGTTAAATTTGCAGCCTGAGCTGAGGTACATCTTTGATTGCTCCTGGGGGGAAGTGGAACAGGGGAACCACACTTGAATTTGATAAGGTGGGAGTCACACAAAGATGTTGACTTTGTTTATTTATTTAGAATGTGGTATGCTTTCTCTCTCAGCCACCTACAAAGCAGTACACAACACTCATTAACTCTAGCATTAGTAACATCTGCTTTCCTTTCCTTTCTCTCCCTTTGTGGTGAATCTGGTAAATTAAAGAAATGGTGTTGACAGAGGCAGAATGCTCCAGCTGTTGTATCATTTCTTTGAACAGAACAGGCTCCACTTAAAGGTAGTGCCTAAGAAGTTCTAGGTGAAAAAGTTTTAACCATTCTAAGAATGAAAATTGCAAAGAAATGGCTCCTCAATATTGATTTCCTGACTGCAATTTTTTGGGTGTGCTGGCCTTAGAAGGACTATAACATCAGCAGATCTTTCTTTGCTGAAACAGAGGCCTGTAGTTTGGACGCTGCCTTTTTCTTTTTTCCTGGTACGTTTTTAAATTGTTCTTAACTTTTGGCTCTTTCACTTCCTTTAAGTTGCAAATGTGTCTCAGCTTCATGCTAGAGAGAGAGCCATGCTTTTTTCTTGGAGTTGTTTCCGAATTCAAAGGGGGAAATCACAGGCGGGAATCCTGTTTGATACTTTAGAGAATAAAGTCCCATTGGCTGAGTAATTCAGGATCCTCTTCAGTTTACACAAGCATTGCTCTAATAAAAGCAGAAATGCCTGTTGTTAATACATTGTTTATGCATGCCCAAGGAAGTCTTGAATGCCCTTTTGGTATGAGTTCCATAAAAGTCAGCTGCTAGTGCTGCACTGAATACAATAAAGTCAGTGCTGTATTTTCATAATCAGTCTGTTGTCTTTTATTGCTTCATTTATCTACTTATTTGTCAACCTTATGTCTTGAAATATCGTGCAGATACAGGACTTCAAAACAGTCTTTCTGTCTCTTCATCACATCTCTTTACCTGTTCTGAAGTGATCTAGAGATCTCAAAAGTGTGCCCAGATTTTTGGGCCTTCTCGGTTGGCCTAATAAAGATATTACTGAAATACAGAGGCTAGAATGTGTTTTGCGGCCAGTATGGCTTACTCTGTTTTCCCAAATTGTCTTGCTGGTCTTCCTGTCTGGCTGGACATCCTGCTACGGTAATGAAGTAGACCATACAGCCAGTGACTCAGTGCCGAGTGTCAGTTAGCGGTTAACTAACCTGACTCCCTAAAGGAGCCAATGACTACGGGTGGATGAGCGCCTTTAGGTGGGGTGATGGTCCCCCTCAGTGGAGGAAATGCCACTGGAAACCATCATATTGGGCCCAACGGCAAAATGAGCAGAGGAGGAACTCTGATTCCCAATGGTCATGGTGGCAGAAAAGGCCATGCCAGATGGACTGGCTGTGAAGGCGCACCTTGATAATATTCTCAAGGCTGTGGCAGTCCATTGCAGTCTCAGTGTTAAATCCTGCATGTCTCATTTCATGTGTGCTGCAGGAGATGGCTCTGTAATCATAGTGTGTGGGTCAGTTCATGGCAAGCTGGGATCCACCTTAAACAAATTCATGCCAATGACATTTTTCCTGCTTCAGGAAAAAATGCATTCTCGGTTACGAGTTGCAGTCGATGACAACAACAACTTGCTGATCTGACAAGGTCAGGAACATCTCCCTTCCATATTGATGGTGACACAACATTCTCTAGTACACCAAAGGGCAATGGATTAGACAGGAGTGGGGGCAGGGGTTTACAGGACAGACCACAAGAAATAAACAGGAAAGGAGGTGGCCAGGAAGCTCAGGCACGATGGCCAAAAGGCTGCCTTAAATGTTACCTTCTTCATCTACTGCAATGTTCTTTGCATGGGGCGATGCATGAACCTACAGCAGGTCCAGAATGTGGCAGACAAATTTTGCATGTGAACAGGTTCTATCACATCTCCCCAATTCTGCCTTGCCTATACTGGCCACCTTTCTACTTCCATGTCAGGGTTAAAGTTTTTGGTATTAATCCATAAAGCCCTAAATATTTTGGTATCTCACTATCTACCGAAGCACCTCTTCCGATGTGCTACTGCTTGCCTCTCTAGCAGAAGTCCTGACTCCAAGAGAGGCCCATAAATCTTTGAACATGAATTCTGAGGCTTATTGTATTTAATTGCACCAAAGCAGGCCCATTGAATCAATGGATATTTAATGACTTAATTCCTCTGTAAGTTCCATTAATTAAAATATACTTACAGTAGACCCTTGCATAATGACATTACTTGGTTCCCCAAGTAGCATTGCTAAGTGATTTTTGTTGTTATGCGGGTTTCTATGGAGTTTCCCGCATAACGACGTTTTTAGTGTCATTGTCCGGTTATTTTAGCATTGTTGTCCAGACAACGACACTAAAAAAGTTGTTATGCAAGGGAACACGTGGTGCATAACAATGCGTTGCTAAGCAAAAATGATGTTATCCGAATGCATTGTTATGTGAGGGTTGACTGTATTCCATTCCAGTTCCAGGGAGGTGTGAGTCCATTGCAAGATTTACAGTAGCTATCCAGGGTACTGAAAACTATCTCTAGAACCACTTCAACTCTGCAGATAACTGTTTCAAAATTCAAACCAAAACCCAGAGTGGTTTCAAAACACCTCCAAAACCAGAGTCACTCACAGCTACTGCTGAAAATTATTATTCCATAGAATAGACTAATTCTTCTCAGACTGGTTGAGATCCAGAATATAACTTTTTCTTAGTATTAGCTACTCTTAAATAAGAATGGAGTCTGACTCACTGATTCTATTGATGTGCTGCCAGCATTTGAGTACAATTCCATTTTGGCCTTGTCTCCAAATATTCATCCCAGAAAATATTGGCTTATCGGGAAAGCTGCAACCATCAAACTAAAAACATATGTGTCTCATAGATCACTGGCCCTCCCCCCCAGCCCAGCTCAGCTTTCACACTGCAGGCTTTTACTGTTTTTTAAATGAAAAGTCTGTGCGATTAAAGTTGCTGAAGCCTTCTGTAATCACATTTTTCCCTGCTGGATTAATTCGGCCTAGACATGTTCCTTTTGTAGAAAAGTAATACGTTTTCTCCCTCCCTGTTTCCTTCTATAAGACAGAAAAAGAAAACAGGATTGGTTAAGGCTGCCAGGCCAATGTTACAGAAGAAAGAAACCTTGAAGAATTGGTAATGGTTATTCTGAAGAGATTTGTGATGGCTATAATGATTTCAGCTTGGAAAAGTTATATTTTTTTTGTACTATGACTTTCGGAATCCCAGAGCTAGCATGGCTATCAATCATCCTGGCTGGGGAATTCTAAGAGTTCACACTCCAAAAAAGTATTTTTCCATGCTCTGGTAGTAGATATCTTTGTTTCTCTTTGGCAAACCCAGATTCCAGGGATTATCAACACCTTTGTGGTAGCTTAGTGGTTAAGACACTGAACTTGATTTAATTTTTAACTTAATTTAATTTTTAAATTTTTGTGCCGCCCAATCAGGCGAACCCGACTCAGGGCGGTGTACAACAATTAAAAACATATTTTAAAAAAAACAGTTAAAAACCCCAAATCACCCACCCGCATACCCCCACCCTATTTAAAAAAGACTAAAAGGGGAAGAGGAGGAATACAGTAATACAGAAGGAGGGACAATAACTGGGCATCTAGCTGGAGATAAGCCAGCAGGCTGGGGCTGTATTCCCATTAAGGCCCCACACCTGCCCTGCCAACCAGGTTTTCAGACCTTTCCTGATGTGCAGCAATTCTGTCTGTAACCTCAATTCCATTGGCAGGAGGTTCCAGAGGGCTGGTGCGGACACAGAGGAGGCCCTTCTTCGCGTGCCAGAGAGGCGAGGCCCTCTAGCTGAAGGCACAACTAGGGAGCCCCTCTGGTCCGCTCTGCTTGGATGGACAGACACTGTTGGGATGATGCAGTCTCTCAGGTATCCTGGCCCACTGCCATATAGGGCTTTAAAGGTCAAAACCAGCACCTTGAATTGCACCCGGAGGCAAACTGGCAACCAGTGCAGCTCCTGGAGTAGTGGGGAGGCACGAGCATAACATCCACACCCCATCACCACCTGGGCAGCTGCATTCTGAACCAGCTGTAGCCTCCGAATGGTCATCAAGGACAGCCCCATGTAGAGTGCATTACAGTAATCTAGTCTGGAGGTGACCAGAGCATGAGTGACCATGAGTAAGGAGTCCCAGTCCAGGAGCGGGTGCAACTGGTGGATTACTCGAAGTTGAGCAAAATCCCTCCTGGCCCTGACTGCCACCTGCTCTTCCAGGAGGACCCCCAAGTTGCACACCTGGTCTGTCTGGGGCAAAACTGCCCCATCCAAGACCAGAGGAGGTTACTCACTGAATAACCCCGGACCCCTAACCCAAAGCCACTTAGACTTGCTAGGATTCAGGTGAAGCCCGTTGTCCCCCACCCAGACCCCAGCAGCCTCCAAGCATCCAGACAGGACTTTGACCGCATCACTGGGATCATCACGGGGCGAGATGTGCAACTGAATGTCATCCGCGTACTAATGGTATCGCACCCCATGGGAACGGATGATCTCACCCAGCGGCTTCATGTAGATGTTAAATAGGAGAGGAGAGAACACCGAGCCCTGTGGCACCCCATATTTGAAGGGCCTAGGATTGGATTTCTCACTCTCCAACCACACCGACTGGGTACTGCCCTCCAGAAATGAGGGGAACCAGGACAACACAGTGCCCTGGATCCCTAGAGTCAGATATGACTGGCTTTCGAGCAAGGGTGACCTTTACCTTTTAAATAAAACCTTTCTTTAATATGAATCCTCAGTGACTACAACATCAAGGGGCAATCTGTTTGTGTATAATAACTATCATTTGCCCTGAAGAGCCAATGCTGGGCAGTTTGTTGTAGGCCACATCCTAATTGTGGTTAAGGCAGAGACCACCCTCCAACATAGGCAGGCTCATCTCTGTGCTCAAGCTACAGTTCTGGCATCTGTTATGAAATTTCCAAGATCATCAAGTCAAAGATTTACCTTTTGCATCAAAGCCAACCACACATGTCATTTCCCCCTAAGCCAAATGGTCCTCTCAGTTGCCCCTGGTGGATGTGGGATTGAGACAATGGGATTTATCTTTCATCAGTTGGTCTCAGAACATGTTTTTTAATTGAGGTTGAACATAAATGTAAGAACCCCTACCCTAAGCTGGATTTCACCCCCTAATGAGACAGAGATGTAGAAGCAGGAAAATAGCACAACCACACCCCTGCAATCTGCTAGAATTTCAGTGTGGATAATTTCATCTTTGTTCAGTGAAGTATCCGGTTAATACCAGGCTACTCTCCATCTGCATGAGTATACTCTGATTTGTTTCCATCAGCTTTAAAGTTTATTGTTAAAAATTCTTTTGTTTGTATAAAACCTATTTATACAATGGATTAATCCATGTTTAGTAGAGTCTGGCTGTATGATTACTATGTATT
Source organism: Bradypodion pumilum (assembly GCA_035047305.1). Taxonomy (NCBI): domain Eukaryota; kingdom Metazoa; phylum Chordata; class Lepidosauria; order Squamata; family Chamaeleonidae; genus Bradypodion; species Bradypodion pumilum. The sequence continues at coordinate 89,779,297 of JAWDJD010000001.1, forward strand.
ACATGGTATACTCCCTGAAATCAAGGTGATACAGTAAAACCCCTACTTATGAGGGGGAAAAGTCCATTCCGTATGCTTTTGCTTAAATCGTTTTTTTATGTAACTCGAAGCAAACCCATAGGAAATATTATTTTTACGTAACTCGAAGCAAACCCATAGGAAAATGAAATTTTTATGTAACTCGAAGCAAACCCATAGGAAATTGTGTAAATCGGGACATGGTTTTAGCACAAAATCATTGCAGGCGCACCCCCCAATAAAGGACTCAGACACCAATGAAAGTGGATAACGGCATTGGGCCACATTTATTGATTCATGCCCTAGTCCGAATTATAAATTTCTATTGGTAATTGACCAATCATAATTCTTAAGGCAAGCAGGCCGAAGTAACACTGGTAAGGTACCACCCAAAATTGCCAACGGCAATTGCTACAATGTATCCATTTGTATCAATTTTTTGTTGACCACAAACAAATTGTTGACCGTAGTCAATATCTAACTAATGACCCCCACCCTCTGACGCGTATCCGTAAAATCACGGGGTGATGCATGCTGTCCAGCTATAGCCATCACCCCGTCGCCTAGTTCGTCGTTGACCGGACAACGTTTAACCAACTTATGCCTGTCTAGTGTTGTCCAGTCAATTGCGAACTTACCGGATACCTGTGGGTCATAATGTTTACCTTACCAGTGCTACCCGCCCATGTGACCAAAGTCAACAGCAGCAACAGAAAAACCCCTATGTCAAACCATAGCAACAGTGTGGGATGGGCGAAAAAACCAGGACCCGGAAGCCAATATGGGTCCCAGCCAAAAATTCCCACCCGGCCCCGAAGCGACCAAGAATATCACACTGTTAACTAGGGAGGGGGTGGAGGGAAAAACTTCTCCGCTCCGTCGCTTCGCAAAATGGCAGCTCGGCTGCCTCGTGGCCACCCCTTTTATAAGGGAGCTGGCCACGCCCCTAACTACCCGGATGCCTTCGTCCTGTGGGGGGCCCCCCGCAAAGAGTGCGGCGGCCATTTTGGCGCCGCGCTTGCATTGCAGGCGCACCCCCCAATAAAGGACTCAGACACCAATGAAAGTGGATAACGGCATTGGGCCACATTTATTGATTCATGCCCTAGTCCGAATTATAAATTTCTATTGGTAATTGACCAATCATAATTCTTAAGGCAAGCAGGCCGAAGTAACACTGGTAAGGTACCACCCAAAATTGCCAACGGCAATTGCTACAATGTATCCATTTGTATCAATTTGTTTGTTGACCACAAACAAATTGTTGACCGTAGTCAATATCTAACTAATGACCCCACCCTCTGACACGTATCCGTAAAATCACGGGGTGATGCATGCTGTCTAGCTATAGCCATCACCCCGTCGCCTAGTTCGTCGTTGACCGGACAACGTTTAACCAACTTATGCCTGTCTAGTGTTGTCCAGTCAATTGCGAACTTGCCGGATACCTGTGGGTCATAATGTTTACCTTACCAGTGCTACCCGCCACACGGAGGGGCTTCAAAGAAGGCTCGAGGCCCCCCCCCAGACCGTCAGCTCGGTCAACAGGCCTGCTCGCCAATCACCCAACAGGAGGTCCATACCTCCTCGCGACAGATGGACCCCATCCCCTGCATACAAGTCATAACTTTGGAGGCTAATAGCGGGGTGACGACTGACCCTCCCCCAAGCCCTGTCAACAAGGAAACGCGCCACTGCCCTATTCACCATGCGTCTAGCGCGGTCAAGGGCCAGGAGGTCAACACCCCCTCTGTAGGAATGGCGCGGGACCATGTCCGACCAAACAAGGGTTGTGGCGGGCCAGACGTAATGCAGGTAGGCGAGGTCCTCGCAAATCGCATGCTTCAGCGACAAGCCGGTGACCTGGCCCAAATCATTGCCCCCCAGGTGTATGATCAGAATGTCAGGCGGGTCAGCATTCTGGCCTGAAAAAAGGAAAGGCAGCAGCTCCCGCCATAACATCCCGGGCTTACCATGCCATGTGAGACTTGCGTATGCACCCAGTCCCAGTCGGGGTCCCCACTCTGTCGCCGCAGCATAACGCGCTGCCCTGTGCACGTAGCTATGGCCCACCAGCCATACTGTCACCGGTGTAATACGAAACCCCGGGTCTGTAAAGGAAAAATGAGGGAAAGTAGGTAAGGTGACTGGGTTGGTACTCACGGCGGGAGTGGGCGCACATAAAATTGAAAACATTGCGAACCCCACCGTCCCATGCTACGTATGTCAGCCCCTGAGTACCCAAAAGCAGCTGCGGTCGAGGCCGCCCCTATACGGAATGAATGAGTGCCATAGCGGGCGCCTGGGAGGCCCACACTGGCCAGCGCTTTGCCCGTCACCTTCCAAAATTGAAATTTAGTAAGGGGAGACCCATCTTGGTGACAGAAAAACGGGCCATGGTGCGTGCCACGCAGTGCCAGGAATTCCTGTAGGGCACCAACCGGACAGATGTCTGCCAAAGAACACCGTAGCAGTTGCACACCACTGCCGACGCCATGCTGATCGGTCTTAGAGGAACGTATCCTCAGCTGAGCCCAGTCTTTGGCTACACAGACATCCTCGAGTTCCAGTGCCCTACGACTTGCATCCGCCTTAGACAGCATCACAAGCTCGCTGATGCGGAGCGCTCCAAAAAATGCCACCGTTGTGGCTGCATGGAACAGGGCTGCCTCATATGCATCAAAACAGAGGCAAGGCCAGCCCCGGGCCAACTGGGTAAGGACCCCTGGGGAAATCGGGTGGCGGTCGTCCGGGCAACGCCCGCGCTCGTGCACCCACCCCTCCAAAACATGTCTCACACGGAAGTCAGAGGTGCTGTCCACATGACCCCCCACCTTGGCCATAAAAGCCAACGCTGAAAGCTTAGATGCTATGGTGCGAGGTGCAAGGCCCTGAGAATGCAGGTAAACCATGAACCGCAGAACATGGGTTACCGGGATCGGCCAGGTTCCTGGCAATTGAAATTGAGTACAGAATGCCCTGAAAGAATTAATTGCGTGGTGATACGCCTTACGGGTGCATGGCGCTAGCGACAGGCCAATCACCCGGTTCACCTCTCCTTGCCAATGGTCCATATCTCCTCCGGGAGTGGCGAGGGAAATTCCTCCGCATCCGGGGCCAAGGCACGGAACCGGGAGATCTGTAGGCGGGACAAAGCGTCAGCAATATCATTATTAACCCCTGGGACATGCCTGGCCCTGAACAGTATGTTGAGGCGCAGGCTGCGCAACACAAATTGGCGCACTAGATCCATAACCCTGGGCGATTTGGAAGTCTGTGCATTTACAATGTGGACCACAGCCGCATTATCACACCAGAAATGCACGACCGAGTTGGACCACTCCTGGCCCCATAGCATCAAAGCACCCAGGATAGGGAAAAATTCCAGATATGTGAGATCACGCAGGCGACCCGTGCCTGCCCAGGCCGGTGGCCACCCACCATAGGCCCACTTCCCATTGAAGTACATCCCATAACCGAGGGATCCCGAGGCATCAGACTGAATCTGAAATTGAGGGGAAGCCAGGAGGTCATGCCTCCAAAATGAGACCCCATTGAACTCCCTCAGGAACTGTAACCAGACAAGCATGTCTGCCCTGATACCCCGGGTAAGCCTAACCCTATGGTGAGGCCTGGATAATCCTGCCATAGCGTCGCACAAGCGCCGGGCAAAAGCCCTGCCCGGTGCGACCACTCTGCAGGCGAAATTAAGGTGACCATGCAGCACCTGCAGTTCCCTCAGTGATGCCATGCGCTTGGCTAACAAGTCCGAGATAAGGGCCTCTATCCTTGACACCTTATCCCGCGGTAACCTAGACGCCTGCGCTATCGTGTCAATCTCCACCCCCAGGAAGACTAGCTGTGTAGATGGGCCCTCGGTCTTTTCGGGCGCTAAAGGGACACCGAGTTCCTCCATTAGCGTCTGAAATGTGTTGAGGAGACGTGTACACGTGTCCCAGCCCCGTTCACCCCCGAATAAAAAGTCATCCAGGTAATGGGCTACAGACCGGGACCCTGACCTGCGGACGAAAGCCCACTCTAAGAAGGTACTGAAACGCTCGAAAGCCGAGCATGATATGGAACAGCCAAAAGGCATGGCCTTATCAAAATAATATTCGCCCCGAAATTTGAAACCCAGCAATTCAAAGTCGCCCGGGTGCACTGGCAAGAGGCGAAAAGCCGACTTAATGTCGCACTTAGCCAGTAGCGCACCCGGGCCACATGAGCGCACCATGCGCAGCGCGTGGTCAAAAGATGTATACCTGACTGAGCAAAGGTAGTCAGGGATAGCATCATTGACCGATCGGCCGGCTGGGTAGGACAAGTGATGGATAAGGCGAAACTCACCTGGTGACTTCTTGGGAACCAAGCCCAGGGGCGATACCTTGAGGTTAGTGAACGGGGGTGCAGGGAAAGGGCCAGCGACCCTGCCCGCATTGACCTCCTTATTGATGCTGGCGGCAGCCACCTCCTCCCTCCCCCTAAGGGACAAAAGGTTGGGGGCATCCTGAGGGGACCTATCACCCAGGAATACGGAACCCCTGCCTAAAGCCCTGAAGGAGATAATCTGGTACAATGCGAGCCAACGCTCCAACATGTCCACATTAATTGGGGAGGGAGCCCTTCGATGAACCAGCTCCATCTGCGGCAGTCTTGCCAGCCCACTGTCCGCCCCTCCCTTTGCCCCGCGTCCCTCCAGGCCTGGGACAGGCAGAGGCTGCATGGGGGCCCGCACAGGTGGGACACTCATGTCTGTACTTGCAATTCTTCTTATTGCATGAACCATTAGACGAGAAAGTCCAGCACAGCAGGCGGGCTGGAACCCCCTGCCCCGCCACTTGGCGGGGAACCTGTGCTGGAGCCACTCGCTGGACCGCATGTCCACAATGGTATCTTTCCCCTGGCGCGGGGCGCGTGGGCGTCATGTACAGAAGCCAAAGCCTCTGGCATGGCTCATCCCACCTCATCTCAGGGTGCAGGGGAATTCGCATACGGAATTCCTCGTCATAAGCCAACCACGATGGGCCCGGAAAATCAACCATCGCCCGATAGATATTGTCCAAATAGTGGACCATCGGAATTGCCAGATCCGGCCGGGCCCTCAGGTACACCGCCATGTAGATGAGGTAAGCCGGCAGCCAGTTGGCCCACGTTCGTGGTGGCTTGCGACGACGTGCCTGTTCCTTATCCTTCTCATCCTGCCCCTCCCTCTCTTCCTTGGTGGGCTCCCTGTTTAGGAGTAAGAAGATATCAACATACTCCCCTCGCCATATTTTCTCTCTGGTGGCCTGTGCCAAGTGGTCACCCAGTGGCAAGGAATAGCCCGCTGTCGGCAAGGCCGAGACAGGCACAGCAGAAACTGCGGGCATCTGGAAAGGGGCTTGGACTAGCCCAGCCACCCCCAAAACATTCCCCACAGGGTAGGAAACGCTCCCCACCCCGGGGCCCTGGGTGGTGGTTGACGTCGCCTGGTGGTGCGTCAGCGGCTGAACCGCCGCACCACCCATGCGAGGCCAAGGCCATTGGAAAGCCCCCCCCCAACGTAGCCACATGTGTAGGTGCACTAGTTTGTACCGCATACTCACATGCTGCACCCCCGCGGGCCGCCCCCACCGGGGGTTCCGGCCCACTGGGGGCATCGGAGCTCACGACCGCCGTCGAGCTCGCCGCCGGGGCCTGACCCGCGCTGGCCTGTTGGTTGGGGAGCTGCGAGGCAGTGGCCGAAGTCGCGCCACGCGCCTCAAGCTGCTCGACCCGTCCCGTCGCCTGCCGCTGCCCAGCAGACGACGCGTCAAAGTGCACCCCAAAAGGAGCCCCAGCATGGCTGGCCCGAGCAAGGGAAGCCTCGAGTGCCGCCATGCGGGCCAGCAAGGCCTCCACACTGGCGTGGGGCCACGGGCCAGCCGGCCCGCCCGTTACGGGCGTGGGTATAGGTCCTTGCACCCCGGGGCCCGAATATGGCCATGACCCCACACCCAGGCCCAGCAGGGCCGGCGTAGGCACCTGCCAAGGGAGGGGACCACACCACCCCCCAAGGCTGGAAGGCCCTGGAGTGAGCTGCGCCCCTATAGAGGGAGGCCCAGTAGAATGAGCACCAGGAGCGGCGTCCGCCGCTTGCGGGCCGCGGGCCGCAGCCCATGCTGGACCCCTGCTCGGGTCCCCAGCCTCCGGCCAGGGGGTAATAGACCCCATCCCACCGGTCCCGGTGGGAGCCGGCAAAGGCGGCTGGTGGGAAGGTGCAGCCGCGGTCCTCCGACCCGGATTGCGCCTCCGAACCGCCCGAGCCGCGCTTGCGGCCGCCTTCTTCTTCGAAGGCATCTCAGTCGGACCTAAGGGAAGCCGAAAAGAGGAAGATCAGCAGCCAAAAGGCTTCCCGGTCAAGGTAAAAGCGACGGAGTAAGAGGAAAAACTTCTCCGCTCCGTCGCTTCGCAAAATGGCAGCTCGGCTGCCTCGTGGCCACCCCTTTTATAAGGAAGCTGGCCACGCCCCTAACTACCCGGATGCCTTCGTCCTGTGGGGGGGGCCCGCAAAGAGCGCGGCGGCCATTTTGGCGCCGCGCTTGCATTATGTAAGTCGAATTTTATGTAACGTGAGGCATATGTAAATCAGGGTTTTACTGCACTTTAGTCCAAACTGTTTCTATTGATTTCAGATTTGATGGTCTATCAACCCTTATGATAATTAAGTCTGAGGCCATTCCACGGTGTTTTGGGCAACAATGCTGTTGTTAGACGTAATTTGGCATTATGTTAGAAGAGGTTATGTTTGCCTTGCTATGAGCAAGGGTTTTGTGAATGATCTCTCAAACACCTCCATAAGAGGTTGCCCAGCTGTTGCCAGAGATGTCAGAAGGAGAACAGAAAGTGTGGTGAATGACAGCAGGATCGATATTTGTAGCTTTTTCTTAGAGCCAGTTCATGGAACCTATCTCTCCCTCCATGTTTCAGCCTCTGGATGTTAGTCCTAGAACAGTGAAGGTGAACCTTGGCACTCCAGCTGTTCTTGAACTTCAATTTCCAGACTTCGTGGCATTATTTGATACCTATCTGAGAATTGAAATGGAAAACAGCTGTAGTGCCAAGGTTTACCATCACTATCCTAGGACATCTTTAATTCATTGTTCTCCATGGAGTCAAGGGAAGAAGAAGGCACAGCAAGTAATGGATGGGACTTAGAACTGGAAGCTCAGATTCAAGAACCAGCTGAGGGAGCTTCCCCAAATGGACCCGCCTCAGGCTTCCTTACCAGAAATCCTGCCTACTTCCTTACCAGAAATGACCCCACTTGTGTTCTACCTGTATGTGAGTGATTATTACAGGGGTGTGTGTGTGTGTAAAAAAGAAGGAAACAGATGCCAGTAGGAACATTTCTGTTCTGAAGGCAAGTTTTCTGTTCTTTAGTTAAGGTAAAGGTCTCCCTTGCTCAAAAGCCAGTCGTGTCTGACTGGTGCTCATCTGTTTATAGCCAAAGAGCTAGCACTTGTCTGCATTTACAGGCGTTTCCATGGTCACGTGGCAGGCATGACTAGATGTTGGAGTGCATGGAGCACTGTTACCTTTTCCACCAAAGTGGTACCTATTTAGGGTTGCCATAATTATCTCCCGCCAAACCAGGACAGCCATTGCATTCTTCAAACTGTGCATGCATTGGACGGGGCTGTCAGGGAGACCACGGCTCTAAGAATACTGACCCTATGCAATTAAACCTTTATGGTTATGTGAAGAAGGAATCCTCCGTCCCTGTGTATGATGGAGGTTTGGCTTCTTAGATATGGGTATTTCTTGCTCTCTCTCGACTTTCGAGAAAAAAGGCTGAGGACGATTTCTTGTCCCCCAAACTTCAAGGTGAGCCAAGGGATTTTTGCAAAGAGTTATTTCATTGCCTCCATGCCTTTCTTTCAATTATCTTGCTTGCAAGTGTCTCCTCTCCCCCGGTGGGCTTCTCAGGGTGCTGTTTTGCCTTCACTGCTTTCAAGCAGGATAATTGAAAGAAAGTCAGGGAGGCAGTGAATTAACTCTTTGCAAAAATCCCTTGGTGAGTGGTGATCTTGCTTCCTGTGTTCAAATTTAAAAATCTGGAACTTTTACATGTTTTTTCTTGAACTGGCCGGAACAGCTTGAATCCGGGAAAATCCCGGAAAACCAGGACATATGGCAACCCTATACCTATTTATCTACTTGCAATTTCTTGCTTGAGCCGTAACATTAATGGTGTTGTGCATGAAATAATGTCTGTAGAAATGCCTTCTCTTGTGTGGGTATATGGATATCTCTTTTTGCCCTTGGTTCTGCCTGTGCCGTCCCTGAGTTTGCACAGCTACAGCTGCTGTGGTTTCCTCTCCCACAACCGCCATAGCACCAACCACCTTGGCAAACTGGTTTTCTCCAGATGTGCCAGACAGCAAGGTTGTAACTAGCCACTGCTAACTGGACTAGACCCCAAAGCGTCTGATGAGTACAGGTTGGGGAAAGCAGCTGTTGGAACACCCATGGCATTCAGAAGATACCCCAGACAATTTAGGATTGTAAACAAGACCTTAAACATGCATTTAAGATAGGCCTGGGCAATTTGCTTCTAAGGAGGGGAGGTGAAACATAAGTGAACAAAATAGATCCCATTAGCCTCATTTGCTTGAAAGCCATTCGTGTCCAACTCTAGCAGGCAGTACTCATCTCCGATAACAGCCAAAGAGCCAGTGGGGTCTGTGTCTGCAGATATTTCTGTGGCCATGTGGCAGGCATACTAATGCTGAAATGCATAGGATAATGTTCTTTCCCATCAAAGCAATACCTCTTTTATCTACCTGCAATTTCTTGCTTTCAAACTACTAGGTTGGCAAGAGCTGGGACATACGATACACCAACATTTCTGAAAGGAACCACGGCAAAAATGGAAGATTTCACTCACAACCATCCAAAAGCTCTGAGCTTGCCACAAACCTCTTTGCTAAATTTTGCTCATTTTAATAATTAACGCATGGCGTCAAGTCAGTTTTCTAAGTAGAAAATACACAGAAGTGGCTTCCCATTCCCTCCTTCTGGAGGACTGTGCAACTGAGGCTGGCTCTTCTCCCAGGCTCATCCGAAGCCCTGATGGCCCAGTGGTTAAAGTGCAGTACTATAACCAAAAGGCTGTGAGTTTGATCCTGACTGGGGAAGATAAGGCTGACTGAGTTTTCCATCCAGGTCGGTAAAATGAGTACCCAGCATATTTGAGGGCAAAATGCTAATTAAAATTGAGGGCAAAATGCTAATTAACTTGTGAACCACCCAGAGAGTGCACCAAGTGTTATAGGGTAGTTTGTTGTTCAGTTGCACAGTCGATTCCGACCCTTTGCGACCCTATAGACCATTGTCCTCCAGGCACCTCTGTCCTCCACCATCTTCCTTAGCCCGCCCGACTCTCTGTGCCCACTCCGTCCACAATGCCATCTAGCCATCTCATCTTTGGTCGTCCTCTTTTTCTTTTGCCCTCCACCTTTCCCAGCGTCAAGGCCTTCTCCAGAGAATTCTCTCTTCTCATTTGATGTCCAAAGTACTTTAGCTTCATCTTTACTATTTGACCTTCTAAGGAGCAGTCAGGGTTGATTTCTTCGAAGAGACCGCATCGCCCTAAGGACATCTGTCCGTCCAACCAGAGCGGACCAGAGGGGCTCTCTAGTTGTTCCATCAGCCAGGGGGGCTCGCCTCTGTGGCACAAGGAAGAGGGCCTTCTCCATGTCCGCACCGGCCCTTTGGAACCTCCTGCCAGTAGAATTGTGCCTCCAGACGGAGTTACTGCCCTTAGAAAAGAATTAAAAACCTGGCTGGCAGGCCAAGTGTGGGGTGCAGTTGTAAGAGTGGCTTCCGTTGGGTGGTTGGTATAGAGGATTATTCCTTCCCCCACGGTTCCTTTGGTACCTGCACCCTTTTTAGGGGACGGGTTCTTAGTTCTGTTTTATCTGTTTTATCTATGATTGTGAACCGCCCTGAGTCAGCCTTGGTCGAGTGGGCGGTATAGAAATCCAACAATTAAATTAAATTTAAATTAAATTCTAAGATCGACCTATTTGTCTGTCCAGGGTACTCTAAAAACAATCCTCCAACACCATAACTCAAAGGCATCTATTTTTCTGCGTTCAACTTTCCTAATAGTTCAGCTCTCACACCCATACATTACCACCGGGAAAACCATTGCTTTGACTATGCAGATTTTTGTTTTCAAGATGATGTCTCTACTTTTCACTATGTTCCCCAGGGTTTTCATAGCTTGTCTCCCCACAATAAGTCATCTTTTTATTTCATGGCTGCAGTCACCATCTTCAGTGATCTTAGATCTTAAGAATGTAAAATCTGTCACTGCTTCTACTTCTTCCCCATCTATTTTCCAGAGACTGATAGGGCCTGTTGCCATTATCTTGGTTTTCTTGATGTTGAGTCTCAAGCCAGCTTTTGCACTCTCCTCCTTCAGCCCAATCAAGAGATTTGTTTAGGTCTTCCTCACTTTCTGCCATTAAGGTGGTATCGTCTGCATATCTCAAGTTGTTGATGTTTCTTCCAGCAATTTTGATCCCATGTTGTGATTCCTCCATCCCTGCATTGCACATTATGTGCTCTGTGTATAGGTTGAATAAGCAGGGTGACAAAATGCAACCTTGTCTTACTCCTTTTCCTATTCCAAACCACTCTGTCATTCCGTGTTCTGTCCTAACTGTTGCTTCTTGTTCCATATGCAAATTTCTCATGAGGCATATGAGGTGTTCTGGTATTCCTATCTCTTTAATTACTTGCCACATTTTGCTGTGGTCCACACAGTCAAATGCCTTGGTGTAGTCAATAAAGCAGAAGTAGGCTTGTTTCTGATTTTCCTTTGTTTTCTCCATGATCCAACGTATGTTGGCAATATGGTCTCTAGTCCCCCTGTCTCTTCTGAAACCAGCCTGCACCTCTGGTAGTTCTCTCTCTACATGCTGCTGAAGTCTATCCTGTATTATCTTGAGCATCACCTTGCTGGAATGTGGGATGAGTGCAATTGTTCGATAATTTGAACATTCTTTGGCATTCCCCTTTTTCGGGATTGGAACGAATACTGATCTTTTCCAATCCTGTGGCCACTGTTTTGTTTTCCAAATCTGCTGGCACATTGAATGCAATTTTTCGATTCCATCATCTTTTAGGGCTTTGGAAAATTCAACTGAGATACCATCATTTCCACTAGCTTTGTTGTTTGCAGTGCTTTTTAGGGCCTTTCTGACTTTACTCCCCTGAATGTCTGATTCAAGTCAAATTTCTCATTATTGTTATTATCACCTTTAAAGGTGAAACAAACATACAGTAATACCTCATACAAAGTCTGCTTCATACAACATCGGATTCATACAACATCGCCTAATTCCTTGGAAAAAGTTGCCTCATACAAAGTCGCTGAGACTTTGTGGGTTTTGCACGAGACAAAGAGTGTTTAGGAGTGTTTTTGAGCACGAATTTGGATTTTTTCGGATTTTTTCATCAGAATTTTTAGAAGCATTCCTGGGATTTTTGCAGCATTCTTCAGGTTCTTGGACAACCAGGGTTGTTTGACATGTTTTTGTAATGTATTTAGCCTTTAGACAATGATTTCTCAAAGTTCTGTCTGTTTCCTTGACTTTGCCCTGAAGTTTGTATCTCTACGGAAACGACGTTGCACGAGGCATCGCGGCAAGGATTTGAACGTTGTATGAGGCATCGCGGCTAGGATTTTGCATGCCTCATACAAAGTCCAAATCCGTATAAAGTCCAAACTTGTGGAACCAAGTTTGGACGTTGTATGAGGTATCACTGTATGAGATAGACTCATTACATGCAAAGCGACATATGTCAAGCCTTACTTTGTTATAATATTGATGCTTATGGGTTACAGTTTATGAAAACCCCAACCTCCCCAATCTCATGTACCCCATAATCATCACATAATCTTGTATGCCATGATCATCACAATTATAACGAATGAAGGCATGGCATCTCTCTCTTTACATGTAGTGAGTCTATCTCATATATATTTTTCACCTTTTAAGTGAAACGAATGGACATTTGCACAATATTCTAATTTTTCCGAGTTTCACCTGTATGAGTGGGATTGCTTTGCTTCTCCTAGGAGACCCAGCGTGGAATCGAACTCCCAACCTCCAGCTCTGCCGCCGGATGCCTAAACCACAGAGCTGTTTACCCCCTCCAGGGAAGATTTTAATCAGAGCCTCTGTGGCTCCCAACCGTCCGCCCCCCACCCACTCCCTTCGGCGCCTTGCTGTTAGGTTTACTCGGAAGCAAGTCAAGTCCCCCTTGGAAGGCAGGCAGGCAGGCCTTGGCATTGAGGGAGGGTCTCAGGCTCAGCCTGGCTTCCCCTTCCCCGTCCACGGGGGACGGGGGGGGGGAGGAGTGATGGGCGTGGGCAAAGCCTTCTCCCGCCCGCATTTTACACAGGTCCATCATCCTCATCACTTGGCTCGCCAGACCTCTGGCTGAACCTTTCCAGCGCAGGGGGCGTGGCTGGAGGGCGGGGGTTGGAGGAGGGGGGAGAGGGCGAAGGCGTGGTTGGCTGGCGACCCCCGTCCGTCCACTCGAAGAGGAGGGTCCCTGAAGCCCCCCCCCCCGCCGCCCCCTCCCCAGCCGCAGTCGCCGCTCCCGGGCGGAGGTGTCCAGTAGTTAGTAGTCCCTCGGGCGGAGGCGCAAGGTGAGGGCGTGGTTCCCGCTCCCTTGCCTGGCATATGGCCTGAGAGAGAGAGAGCGCGAGAAGGCAGGGGGAGAAGATGCTCGTGGGACGGCAGCACCAGCAGCACCCCGGCTCGCCCTCCCCGCCGCAGCAGCAGCGGCGGCGGCAGGGCGGCTGGGACCGCTGCCGGGTGAGCGAGAGGCTGCAAGCCGCCCTGGCCGGCCTCCGGGAGCTGCAGGTGTTGCGGGAGAAGCAGCGGGCGCTGGTGAGCGGCGCCCTGGCCATGCAGACCCCGCCGGCCTCGGCGAGCCAGGCGCAGACGCGGCGCAAGGAGCAGCGCCTGGAAGCCACCTTGAGCGCCTTGAAGGAGCAACTGGTAAGCAACCAAGGCCTTGGGTGGACAGACAGACAGACAAACAGACAGACAGACAGATAGATAGATAGATAGATAGATAGATAGATAGATAGATAGATAGATAGATAGATAGATAGATAGAGAGGGAAGGGGACGCCGCAGTGGCGCTGCTTGCCTGCCTGCCTGCCGCCCGCCCGCCCCGAAGTTCGGCTCGCTTGTGTCTCTTCGCGTGCTTTACCTACCGAAGGCGGCCGGTTCGATCCCGGCAATTTCCTGGCGAGGCATTTTTGTTGTTGTTGTTGTTGGGGGGCGGGAAGAGAAGAACCTGCTCCGTTTGAAATCCTCTGTTTGAAATGTCCAACAGCAGATTCGGATCTAGGGGTAGACGGCGCTGAGCTGCGGAATCCCCATGTTGAAATAGCCAGAGAAATAAGAAAGAAGGAGCACAGAGTTCAAGGGCAAAGCATACTGGCTTCTCTGAGAAAAGAAGGTAGACCTTTTTTTCTGTTACTGCAGTGGCTCAAGTGGCTATGATGCTGACTGGGAGGCGGAAGGTCAGCAGTTCGATTCCCGAGTACTGCAGGACGGAATGAGCTCCCGTCTTTGTTCCAGCTCTTGCAAACCTAGCAGTTCGAAAGCAAGACGTTGCAGGTAGATAAATAAATAGGGACCACTTCGGTGGGAAGGTAAACAGCGTTCCGTGCGCTCCGGTGTCTAGTCATGCCTGCCACATGTCCACGGAAACGTCTGCAGAAGCAGACAGTGCTGGCTCTTCGGCTTTGAAACAGATGAGCACTGAACCGTACAGCCTGATACGACTGGCTTTCGAGCAAGGGAAACATTTACCTATGATGGACAATCATTACGTATCTCTATACCTTTTTAAAAAAAAAACATGTCAGAAGCACACAAAGGTGCTTTCTGGGTTGAAAGGATTTTTGCTGAAGGGACTCTCAAGCCCGAAGGAGGCTCCTTTCATGTCCCCAAGATCTTTTCCCCCACCGAGGTGGTCCCTATTTACCTCCTTGCAATTTCTTGCTTTCGAACTGCTAGGTTGGCAGGAGCTGGGACAGAGACGGGCACTCAGTTAGTCATGCAGCACTTGGGTCTTGCACTCGGGTCTTGAACTGCTGACTTGCTGGCCTTCCAGCTAACAAGGCGAGTTTTTAAGTTTTTAATCACTGATCTACCGCAGTCAAGCCATCTCTGTACCTGATATGTATAAAATAATGCCATGAAGTCTCATTCTTACGTCTGACGAAGTGGGACTGTATATAAGTGTGATTGTGTTTACTCGATCCACGAAAGCTAACATTAAAAAACAAGAGCTAGTCTTTAAGGTGCCACAACGTTTCTTGTCTTCTCTCTGATATGCTTGCACGGCTACCACTTTATGATGCTTTTATGTTTCATTGATTCTCGCCCAGTTCATTTTCTCAGCCCATATGTAGACATTTAAACCCCCCTCCGACTGGTGCTAGACCTTGAATCCACAAATCCGCTATTTCTTGGCTACCCAGGGACGGAATTGGCTCGTTTCGTGTCCAGATAGATTTGAGTTATTGCCGATTGGACGTGTTGCACTAATTGTACGTAGGTGCAGGGATGTTGCAGGCAAGCCACCATATAACGACTCACCACCCATCTGTGGCCAATTGCACAATATTTGACCCTGTCTCCTAATGTAGATTTTTCTTCAGTGCCCGATTATTTTATATGTATGGGTTAATGGAGGGGCTCCATACCAATAATAGAAAGCAGCTTGGAAAAGTCAACCTCCAATGCAATATCCTTACAAATTCTTATAATGGATGTGTATGCGGGAACATAAGGAATAACTCTTCTGAGCCTGGGAAGTCCTGATGTATGATAAGAGTCAGCTATTTAAATAATGAGACAGTCTCATAAAATTGCAGAAGCATAAAAGCCCAGAAGCATTCTTTCATCTTGGAGGCACTTCTAATGTTCTTTTCTCAATTATGTTTGTGGTGACACTGGCTACATGTATGGAAATTATGATAACCTTCATACTGTTTCCATGCCTTTTTCTACATAGAAGTGCCTTCTGCCTAGGAAGAGTGTGACATTGGAAGTGATTTTGAGTCATGTAAAAGTACATTTCCATTAATAGGCTACATGTTTTGGCTTGGATTTAGTATATCCTTGATCTCAGTCAGAAAATATTAATGGGTAAGTAGGAATAGTTGGAGGCTAAAGAGTGCCTTTGCCCTGCTCCACCCATTCCTAGTTTGTTCACACTCTCCACCCCACCCCCACCCCGCCAGACACCCTTAGGCTGCAATACTGTGTGTACATCCTTGGCCATAATAAGTCCCGCTGAATTTAGCAAGTGCACATACAGATTATTAAACTGAAGCTTTGCTATGTCAGCTACTAGATCTCCACAAATAATCTTAATGAAATCCCAGTAAAATTCAGTTATACAATCCTAAAGAAATGATATTTTGGAAACATCAATGTACTAAACTACAATGTGCTAAAATGGGGTGGTTGTGGGGTTTTTTTTGTATTTTAAATATGGTCCATTATTTGTGCTATTATGTAAACAAGGGCTGAAATACTAAACATATTTTCAGACACAGTCCTGTGCATGTTTCCTTACAACTGAGTTTGTTTAGGATTATGACCTTAAAGAGAATTAAGTCTTGCTGAACTAAGTGGAGATTTTTGTTATTATGTGTCATCAGGTCAACCGAAGACTTCCGGCAATCCTCTGAATTAATGACCTCCCTGTTATCATATTGTTAACAGCCCTTGTTAGACCTTCCAAACTAAAAGCAGTGATTTCCCTTATTGAATTAATCCATGTCATTTTAGGTCTTTTCTTACTGACCCCCACCTTTCTTGGAATTGTTGTCTTCCAGTGAGTTTTATCTTCTTGTATATCCAAAGTATGATAATCTCAGTTAAGTTATTTTAACTTATAGTGAGAATTTAGGCTTGATTTGATCTAATAATTATGTGCCATTAAGCAGAGTCCAACTTACTGCAACCTTTGCCAGGTTTTCCTAGGAATAAAATACTGTACTCAGAAGTGGTTTACTGCTCCCTTCTCCTGGGAGTACTCTGTGACTGCACAACTTGCTCAAAGCTGCACAGCCTGGCTCTTCTCTTTTGAAGACACATTGGGGAATTGAATGATGACCTCCCCAGGTATGACAGCTCACTGAGCTCTCCAGCCAGCTTGTTTTGATGTACCTATTTGTCTGTGGCAGGGGTGCCCAAACTTTTGGGGCCGCAGGCTGGTCACGTGGTTCAGAGAGCTGGTCACTATGGCCTGGGGGCCAGATCCGCCCCCTGATGCCAATTCATCCTGCCTGCAAGGCCCTCGTCGCTCCTGGAAGCAGAAGTAAAATGCGCCCATATGGCTGACATTCAAAAGTCAATGGGTTGATGCTGGAAAATGCTTTCACAAATGTGTATTTATAAATGTTCCTAACCATAATGTTATATATATATATATATATATATATATATATATATATATATATATATATATATATATATATATATATATATATATATATATATATATATATATATATATATATATATATATATATATATATATAGAGAGAGAGAGAGAGAGAGAGAGAGAGAGAGAGAGAGAGAGAGAGAGAGAGAGAGAGAGAGAGAGAGAGTGAGTTTAATTTTTGTTTCTACTTTTAAAAAGTGTAAATATTTG
Source organism: Bradypodion pumilum (assembly GCA_035047305.1). NCBI lineage: Eukaryota > Metazoa > Chordata > Lepidosauria > Squamata > Chamaeleonidae > Bradypodion > Bradypodion pumilum. The sequence goes on from JAWDJD010000001.1 coordinate 89,796,043, forward strand.
TTCTCAGTGGACTTTTATCAGTTTACTTGAGATTTATAGATGTGACTCCTGCTGTCTTTTTGTTAGCTGGAAAATGGAGGTAGCCATCCATGTGTAATTAAAGCTGAAGACAAATCTGTTAAATTGTGAACCATTCTATGTAGTGTCTTTGTGGGAATAGGATGCCAAATGTTTCCTAAAAATTTAGCTATTATTTTGTATACTGTATTTGTCAAATGGAAGATATTACAGAATACTCTAAAAGCATTGACAGGCAGTGTAGAATAATAAGATGCAAAGCAGATTAGAATTGAACATGTTTTAATTAGCATATTAGCTTATTAAATGATGCACAATTGACCTACTGTCGCAACAGCGTTTGGTGCGGACAGAAATGATCTTTTTACTGTTGTAAATTGGAGGGCCACATGCTAACATTGATTGGCAGTAGGTTCAATGACAAAGAGTGCTCCGAACACAGGGCATAACTAAAGTATGGAATTCACTGCTGCAAGAAGTGTTGATGGTCATTGGCATGAAGTGCAATCCTAACTGTCAAAGATGGCTAAGGGCCAGCTGAGATGACTGTGCCAAACTGAGGATGTGTAGAGCCTACTTCCCACCCTAAAGGTACTATATTGAAAACTATATTTGCCCTAACCAAACATTGTGCTGCCATTGTGTCCCATGTCTAAGGGCTGTTGGACTTTTGGGTCTTGAATCACTTGGCTCCTCTCTCACCTGACCTTTGTGATTCATCTGTCTATGCATCTTACCAACCGAGCAACAATTATGTCAGATGGTTCCATCCAGACAAGGCTTGTGCCTAATCCAAAACCAGACAATAGCCCACCTAAATTTTTGAGTTAGGGTTGCACTGATAAGTGGCTTTTAAAAAATAGTTTAATCAAAACTGAAGAGGATATCTATCAGCACTTGTTGGCTATGATGTATAATGGAACTCTCATATTTGAGGGAGGTATGCCTTAATACTACATCCTGGGAGAGATTGTTGCCTTAATAGGTAGGAATTGGCCCAAATCTTACTGGGATTTTACATGCACACAAGGGAGATTAATAATTTTCTGTGGTTGACTGTCAGGATGTTATTTATTTATTTATTTATTGGTTTGAATTTCTAAAGCCGCCCCAATCACGAGGACTCTGGGCGGCTTACACTACGACCCCCCCTTAAAAAATAGACCCCATTTAAAACAGTAACTCCCTTAAAACCCTGTTAAAAAAAAACCACCCGCACATGTTAACGAAGGAAGGATGTCTCTTATTTAACCAGCCAGCAGAGAGGGGTTATTTCTCCACCAACCCCCCACACCTGCCCCACCAGCCAGGTTTTCAGTTCTTTCCTGAAGGGCAGCAGTTCCGTCTGTTGCCTCAGTTCCACTGGCAGGAGATTCCAAAGGGCCGGGGCGGACACAGAGAAGGCCCTCCTTCTTGTGCTAGAGAGGTGGGCCCCTCTAGCTGATGGCACAATTAGAGAGCCCCTCCGGTCCGCCCTGGTTGGTCAGACAGACAATTTCGGGATGATACGGTCTCTTCGGTCGGCCCACTACCATGTAGGGCTTTAAAGGTAATGACCAGCACCTTGAATTGCACCCGGAGGCAAATTGGCAACCAGTGCAGCTCCCGGAGCAGTGGCGAGGCCCGAGCTTAACGCTCACATCCCAACACTACCCGGGCAGCCGCATTCTGGACCAACTGGAGCCTCCGAATGGTCATCAAGGGCAGCCCCATGTAGAGCGCATTACAGTAATCTAGTCTAGAGGTGACCAGCGCATGAGTGACGATGAGTAAGGAGTCCCAGTCCAGGAGCGGACCCAACTGACGAATCACCCAAAGTTGGGCGAAGGCCCTCCTGGCCACGGCCGCCACCTGGTCTTCAAGCAGCAGCTGAGAGTCCAGGAGGACCCCCAAGTTGCGTACTGGGTCTGTCTGGGGCAAAGACGTCGTCCCATTCAGATCCAAGGATGGTAACTCCCGAGAAAACACCAAGCCCCTGCCCCAAAGCCACTCAGTCTTGTCAGAGTTCAGTTGTTGTCCCAGCAGGCAAAAGGCACCACATCAGTGAGCCACAACTAGCTATGACATGTTTCCTCTTGTGTATATGTAAAATCCCAACAAATTTGACTCCTTTGGAAATGAAATGCTGATATGATGGACTTTATTCTCTTCCGGAATAGCTTTTCTTAATGAAAATAAGCAAACAGTGGAATACATTCAGTCTAAAGCTATTGTCACTGATTTATACAATCTGGATTGTAGTACTGCAGCTCTCTTTCATGCACACACACACACACTTTGTCACTCTCCACTAGCACGATATGTCCCAGTATCTAGTGACTAGAGCAGTGGTGGACAATTTGTGTCCTTCAAATCCCATCATCATCTTTCACCCCTTGCCATAGTGGCTATGGTTGATGGAAGCAGCAGTCATCTGGAAAGTTACACGTTGCCATCCCCTGGGCTGGGGCACTGGAGTTTAAACTGAGAAAGCATGATCTGTATCTCAGATCTGCTTCATCCATTGCATTTTTTAAGGTTTGTTTTTAATTTAAACCTCAGGTATGCAACAAAAAAGTGTTAACAATAATGCAACAAACAGACCTTGCAAATATGAATATTTCACAAGTACAGATCAGACTGTTACAATAGGCTGGCCCTTCTGTCAAGTGTGCACTTAGTGACCAACTTGGACTTCTGTACCAAAAGGGGTAATAGCTGCCATGATCAATAAAGCCCATCCACCAGTTTTCAACTCAATCATTTTGTTTCGCAGCAAAGAAGTTTCCTGTTGGGGGGAAAGGGCAAGTCTTTTCTGGCACTTTTAAAATTAATAGTTTTATTTAAGCATAGTATGAGCATTTCTTGATTACAAGCCACTTCTTTAGACACATGGCATACAATTAGGCCATGCATTTATATACACACCTGAAGTTGGGGGGAAATCTGTGTGTTGCTGTTTCTTTTTAAAATGTAAAACAACTTTGGCCCATTGGCAACTTCTGCTTGTGTAAATTAAAATTATCCAAATTACACAGGCAAATTACCACTATCATGTTGCACTTTTAAATTCCAGATGATTTCATATATTTTATCCCTTTAATCTGGATTTCCCCAGTTTCCTAAGTGTGTGTGGGGGTGGGGGTGCCGCAGGCCACATTTAGCCCACAGGCCGCAGGTTGTGAATCCCTGGCTTAATCTCTTGCTTGATGAAGATGAACTCTAAGAACTTGCTCACTTCCTTATGAATATGTTACTTTTGCTACATATTGAAATGTTTATCATCAGGTCAGATCTTAACCATGCTTTTCAAATAGGTAAAGGTTTCCCTTGCTCGAAAACCAGTTGTATCCGACTCTAGGGTTCAGTGCTCAACTCTGTTTCAAAGCCGAAGAGCCAGCACTGTCTGCTTCCGCAGACGTTTCCGTGGTCATGTGGCAGGCATGACTAGACACCGGAGCACACAGAACGCTGTTACCTTCCCACCAAAGTGGTCCCTATTTATCTACTTGCAATTTCTTGCTTTTGAACTGCTAGGTTGGCAGGAGCTGGGACAAAGGCGGGAGCTCATTCCGTCCTGCAGTACTCGGGAATTGAACTGCTGACCTTCCACCTCCCAGTCAGCATCATAGCCACTTGAGCCACTGCAGTAACAGAACAAAGGTCTACCTTTCTCAGAGAAGACAGTATGCTTTGCCATTGTACTCTTGTGTTCCTTCTTTCTTATTTCTCTGACATGTAGGATTGCATTGTTTTTTTAAAAAAAATATCCTGGTTTTACATCATAGTATACTCCTTTTTGGGGGTGGTGGGTGGGTGATCCCCTCTACATTTTTGTGAAATAGGAAGTAGATATATCAGGAATGGAATTTCTTCCTGAAATAGAAATGTAATCAAAATGTTCTAAATGTTTAATCTCTTCAGTACTGGCAATTACACACTTGAGTAAACTCCAAGTTAATTCAGTTCTCCCTCATGCTCCCCCTCCTATTGGTGTTTAGACTTGGCCACCAGTTATCAATCAGGTGTGAAAACAAAAAAAGCTATTCACTAACTACACAGCTTTATCAGAAGGCATCTTGGAGTGAGAATTGGCTTTCACCTTAGGGGGATGCTTAAGCCCCACTTGTGAAACATTGCAGCAAGCATATCTTGATTAGCGCCAAAATGTGGCACAAGTATACTGCCAACCCCATGATTACCTGCCATTGATAATTTTAAACTAATAGCTCCACTTTGTTTTATTTCAGCCCAAAGAGAATATGATTTAAAGCATTTATTGCTTGCTCAAGGCCACCAGTTTAATAGAAATACCCAGTGACCTCTCACCAAAGCAATCCATTCCTATTTGACACATGTGCTTTGAGTTTTATTTGTTCGGTTGCATGTGTATTTTGTTCCAAATAAGACTTGATAATTGAGGATTAGTTTATCAAGATTTGATAGACATCCGGTGAGGTTTTGAATTGAGAGTTTAAGAGGAACAGAGATTAATGGTGTCTCCCTTTTAATGGAAAAGACATCTGTCGTGGTTGGACAAAAGTAACGTGGTAATTCATTTTACTACAGGAATAATAGGTTTTGAAGACTGCAAATAAATTTGGATATGCCTTGGTCAAGTGTTTCAATAAAAGTGTATGGGGGGGATGAAACCTAAATGCTGAACATGCTTTTCTTTTTCACTAGTGGATGCCCTGTCTTATTCATGCTTAGTCAGAAGTAAGTTCTACTTAGTCCAGATAAATGTTCAAATTTATGCGCATAGGATTGTTAGCAATCTTGGATTGCACACAGCCTTGTTTCAGATTAATGGCATCCAATCTCTACCTGAGGACCTGTCCACACGGGCCCTTGTGCGGGCTGGGTCCAGATGCCTGGGGTTGCTTGAGAATGGGGTTAGGAGCTAAATTATTTTAGGACACCCCTCCCCTTCAAACAACACAAACTAGCAGCCAAAGCATACTGCCTTTGGTCCTAAAGACAATATATAGCTGTGGTGATTAGTCCTCATTGATAGCTTTATCTTCTATGGATGTTTAATCCCCTTTTAAAGCCATCAAAACTGATGGCCATAAATGCATCTTGCAGTAATGAATCCATATGCCATGTGGAGAGAGACCTTTTATTTTATCTACAGCTGTTCTCTGTTTAGGGGTGATGATGTGTCCCACTTTACATTCCAGTTCAAGATGGTAAACTCTAGCAAGGTCCGTCTTGTTTTGAATTTTTGAGCAATGTCTAGTAAGTTGAAAAATAGATGAATAAAAAGATATGGAACTTCAGGCTACTGTATGGAAGGCCTATAAAATCACACACATGTACACACAAAATTATTTCTTATTTTCCCTAGAATGGTTCCCTCTAAATTAGAATGTATCTCTACATTTTTTTCCTTTTCTTTGGGTTGGCTATACAATGTAGTGGATGGCTATTTAGTTGGATGACTTTATAAATTAGGGAGATTATAAATTCATGGAGTTTAAAACATCACTTTCTACTAATTGGGATAGGTCTATCTGTCTGTCTGCCTATCTAGTTTACTTGTTTGCTTGTGTACTGCCCCACCTATGACACCCTCTACTCTAGTCTGATTTGTAGAATATATCAATGAACCTCCACCCAGACACCACATACAAAAAGAACAGGCAACATGGTGATAACAAACTCATGTAAAATAAAAGAGAACCTAAATATAAAAAAATAAGTTGACAAAAAGCAAGAAATATTTTCTAAAGTCCATTTTATAGAGTTCTGTCTTTAATCTTCTTTACTTCCTCTTTTACCACTTTGGGTGTCAAGGGAGACACCGAGTTTTTGCTATTGCCCTTCTAGCAGCCTCCATCAGCATTATTTTGTGTTTTTGTAATATGTCATCTTCCTCTGGGTCTGCTTTGTGCTCTCTCTTTGTCCTTCGCCTCTCTTTGTACAGTATGGAATTCCAAAACATTCTCTAAAAATGAGCAAACTATTTGTTGTCTCTGAATATAATATAATTTAAAATAAATTTAAAATTTAAAATTGGTTCTATACCAATTCTTTCCCCTATAATCTCATTCCAGACTTTATCCATTCTAGTCACTCCAGCTGCTTTCCTCAGAAATCTCATTTCCATGGTTACCAGCTTTTGTTTATGTTTTGTTGTAAGCGCCCATGTTTGGCACTGGTAGCATAAGGTGGTAATGAATATTATTATTATTATTATTATTATTATTATTATTATTATTATTATTATTATTATTATTATTATTATTATTATTATTATTATTATTATTATTATTATTATTATTATTATTATTATTATTATATTTCTATACCGCTTTACTTCCCCTAAGGGAACTCAAAGCGGTTTACAAAACACGAAATATAATATACAGGATATGAATAGGTACAAAAATAAGATACAAATTTACACAATAATACAATAACAACTCGAGCACAATTCAATAGTACATTTCATACATAATTAAATGGATGCAGATGACTTCCAAGCCTCCAGCCCAACTAGGGCGGAGGAACACAACGGCCTCAACAGCTGTGCCTCTCTCCTCCCCAGCTGGTGAAAAAAGTCATGGGGGTGGTGGCAAAGTCTTGACGGCAAAGTCCATGGCCAAACTGAACCGGCCAGAGGAGGAGGGGAGAGCGAGCATCCGGGGTCCGTAGCGCAGTGGTGTGTTCTTCTTATACCCGCCGTGCCGGCCGCCCTCAGCTGGGGCCAGTCTCGCCCTTCCACTCTCCCGCCAAACTGGTCAAAGAAGGGGAGGGTGAGCATCTAGGGTCCGTAGCGCAGTGGTGTGTTCTTATAGCTGCCGTGCCGGACACCCTCAGCTGGGGCCAGTCTCACCTCTTCACTCTCCTGCCAAACTGGCCAAGGGAGGGGAGGGCAAGTGTCCGGGGTCCGTAGCGCAGTGGTGTGTTCTTGTAGCCACCACTCCGGCCGCCCTCAGCTGGGGCCAGTATCGCCTCTCCACCTCTGTGCCAAACTGGCCAAGGCAGGGGAGGGCGAGCGTCCGGGATCCGTAGCGTAGTAGTGTGTTCTTCTTATAGCCACTGCGCCGGCTGTCCTCAGCTGGGGCCAGTCTCGCCTCTCCACCCTTGTGCCAAACTGGCCAAAGGAGGGGAGGGCGAGCGTCCGGGGTCTGTAGCTCGGTGGTGTGTTCTTCTTATAGCCACCGCACCGGCCGCCCTCAGCTGGGGCCAGTCTCGCCTCTCCACCCTCGCACCAAACTGGCCAAGGGAAGAGAGGGCGAGCATCCGGGGTCCGTAGCGCGGTGGTGTGTTGTTCTTATAGCGGCCGCGCCGGCCGCCCTTAGCTGGGGCCAGTCTCGCCTCTCCACCCTCCCACCAAACGGGCTTTGTATGAGGTGTTTCTTTGTGCTGGTTGGTATTGCCTTATGTTGTAAGAGTAGAGGTAACTGTCCCAATATTTGGTTTGTCTTACTACACCGTCTGTTAATCTCTTAATTCATTTTGCCATCTTCAGTAAATGTTGTTCCTAGGTATTTGAACTCTGCCACTTGTTTTATACTTGTTCCCTCTTTTACAATATTTAAATTGTGCTGTTTCTTTCATAAAATTCCAGAGCAACAGGACCTAACATACATCAGTTATGCGAAGGCCTGATTTCTCATTATCATCTCTTTGGACTTTCTTGGTGTTGCCGCCTTTCACAATACAGTTTTGGGAGAAGTGTGTGAAATGGCAGCTGTGTTCTGGTAGAGATGTTCTGACAAATATCAAGGTCATAAACCAGTGAAGGCAAATCTTGGCTTTCCATATGTTTTTAGATTTCAATTCCCAGAAATCCTGATCAGCAGGTGTACTGACTTGGGCTACCGGTAATTGAAGTCCAAGAACACTTGGAGAGCCAAGGTTCACCATCACTGTCCTAAATTAGATTAACACCATACCTTGAACTGGTCACAGAAACCAACATGGGGCCAATGTAATGAGACAGTACTGGGGATATATGATTGAATTTGCTAATCTCCAAGATCTGCCTGGCCACTGCATTTTGGTCCTGCTGGAGTATCTGTACTGTATTTGAGAGCAGCCATACGTAGAGAAAATAATCTATTAGTAGTATATTTTTCAGATTCCAAGTACATGAACCAGTGTTGGTAGGCATTTCCTGTCCACATGCAGGTGCAACTGGGCAAACATGTTGATGAAAGTCACATTTGAGCCTCCATAGAGGATGCCTGGTCCAGGAGCACCTCCAAACTGTAACCCCACTCTTTCAGAGAGTAGTGTAGTATTGTCCAGGTCAGGTTAATTTCATCCTGGGTAACTCTCCCAACAGCAGATTCTTTATTTTTCTGGATTTAGTATCTCTTTATTGGCCTTCATCCAGTCCATTATCAACACCAGGCAATGTTCCAGTACCTGAACAGCATCTTCTACAGATGAAGCAAAAAAGTATGTCACTGGATATACCCATTATTGCACACAGTGACCAGGCCCCGGCTCGCTCCGACACTGGCTTGCCCAAGACCCGGCCTAGTGGCGGCCACTTCTTCACCTGCTCTCCCTGATCGGCTGGTCTGGTCACCTCGTTCTCGGACTAACGGAACTGTTTGCCGACTCAGTGAAAGAAAGCAAAGTGGACTTTTGGTAGCATTGCAAAAGGGTGCCTTTACTAAGTTAAACCCCAGCAGGGAAAACTAGTAAGGAAAATGGGGTTCTAATAGATAATGGAGGTGCTTTAAAAAGTGTCACTGTTTGAAAAACTCTGCACTGCCCTCTGAGACTGGTAGTGGCTTCATCCATTAGAGCCTATACACCCTTGTCACAGTATTCTGGTGGGAATTTGGCCTTCGATGTTTCAGCTAGGTGAGGGGGATGAAAGCACTGTCCTGGGAAGGCGAGACTCCCGAAATCAATCCCCTCTCTAGCTCCCTTTGATTATCAGCTTCAACTGCACTGGCCAAAAAAACCCCCAAAGAGTCCATGTTTTAAAAGTAACAAGGCCTTATCTGAAAAATTCCCCTTCTGCTCCTTCTCAGCTAGAAGAAGGCAGAATAACCGCTCTTGACAAAGAAATCCTTCAAAAAGGTTTATTGGGGGGAAAAGAGAGAATATTCCAACATATAAAAATCCTCACTAAACTATGCTAATAAAAATACATGTTTCTAAGAAAGTAAATAGCATTTCAAAAAGCAATACTTATCTAAAAAGAGTGCGGCTTTCGGGCCACTCATGCAGATTAAGGGTCGGATCCAGTCTGGAAGACAAACAGCAGCATCTCGAGATCTGAGATAACTGTCCTGCTCCTCTCATCTCTCTCTCTCTCTCTCCTAATCTTCTTTTTCCCCTCTTCTGGCTTGATTGCCACAATATTTATACCATTTTAGGTGAGAACACATGTGCAGGTGTTCTGAGTGACAGACACCCTCTTTTGAAGTCTGGTCTGGGACAGGACATTTAATCAGCGTTCCCATCAGAAAGACTTCTACCAACAGGTGGCTCATCTGAGAATCGTGCTTCTCCCAGGTGCTAACTCTGAGAACAGATACTTTCCCAGATTCACTGTCTGTGAACGGAGGGCAGGCTGACCTGCCATTTTTAATTAGACAGAAGTTGGCTTCTGCACACAGCAGCCTTCCAAAATGGATCGTTTTAAGCTAATCATAGTTAAACAATTGAACAGAATAAAAACAGATTAATGATCTAAGCATACTAAGCATTAAGTAAACCGAATGAAGAATTAAAAGTAATTCTTCCCTGGCTATGAAATCTCGACACCCATTGTCAAGGAAATGCAAGTTGAGATGGTGGAACTATGCTCATGTCCTGCTGGCATCCTTTTGACATGCAGCTGGTTATCTACTTGTACTTAGAATGCTAAAACAGATTCTTCTTCCGTGTCTTGGCCAGGCATGAAACTGCCAAAATGAAGGCATCTTTTGGTGAGTTCATCCTGCAGTTCCTTTCACCTGACCTAGGTTGAGAAAGATTAGCCAGCAACACAAGGTTACCGTTACCAAGGTACACACAATTGTGGTTCACCACAGTCTTTAAGGAAGCTCTTTCTGACCTGCGCTGTGGTCCAAAATGGCTCTTCTTGGGTCCTTGTGTTCTTACACACTCTGTTGGAGAATGCTTGGAAACTCTCAGTAAGGGAGGGCTAAACAAATAATTAAAAATATATTTTTTAAACCTCAAAGCTGAGCTAATCACTTTGGGGAGCAGAATGTATGACATCATAAAAGGATGACAGATTTGAAGGTTCTAAATAACTTAATTACTTTGGTAATATGTCAATTAATGATGACTCAATAGATTTCTAGCATATATGCTTGATTTTATTTGGGTGTTGGCCTACATTTTACATGCTATATAAACATTCTGATGGCTTTAAGTGACCTTTTAAAGTAAATTCCCACAAAGCTTGTTTAGTGAAATTTGGTTTAGGCTAACGCGATGGTTACCTGGGATGTAGATGAGTGATTTAATCAAAACTTGGACTTAGAAGTAAGGAGTTAATGAGAAGTGTAGAGTAACTCAGACAGCATGAAACCTACCCCAACTCCCATGGTAGGAGACAATGGGAAAAAGGAAAGGGTTAATGAAAAGGATGTAAATCATTTTATGTTAGTTAAGGTGCTGTAAAATTACAAACAGATCCTAGAGGTACAATAAATTGTCTTTGAATACCTGAGAACCTAGCTGAAAGCTTTATAGCTTCTCTGCCATTAATCAGAAACCATAAAGGGAGGGATATGCTGGCGAAACATTAATCATTAAGCAATTAATTCTAGCCTTGAATACAAAACTTTGTAATTTTCTGAATGAGCGAGACTGAAGGAAACATAAAGTGCTTCTAACAGTACACTCTATGTAAAAATACCTGAAACGTAATGCCTTTGTATAAAATTCTGGTTTCAGATGGTACCAATGATAAATCTGTGTTTAAAATTTGCTGGGTCTTGTAGGAAATGTAAAGAAGTTGGGGCAGACAGAAAATACTGTAGTGAGAAAACACTGGAATGATGTAACTGCATAACAGAATATGAATGCTGAAAAAACATGCAGCATAACTACACATTTAGTAACAGTAGTTGCTGGATGAAGAACCCATAGAGCTGACTGTTTTATCACACACTTCCAAATGATATATGAGAAATTCTTCTTGTCTGCTCAGTGTGGTAATGAAGATACTCAATTTAGTAAGAATCCATTTACCCTGTGGTATCTGATCATCTAATCCAAGGATGAGCAACCTGGTTTGAATGGGTTTTGATTTGTATTTATAGAAACACTAGCAGAGGTTGCCCGCCGTTGCCGGGCTGTTTTAAATTGTGTTGGAAGGTTAAATTGTGTTAATGTTTTTTAAAAATTGCTTAGTCTGTAATTTTAATTTTTAAAATGTTTATTTATGTAAAAAATCTTTTGGCTTGGCTGTTATTAACTGTGATCTGCTTTTTTTTTAGGATTAATAAAAGAACAAAGTATGATATAATTTTTTCAAATTGTTTTATGTAAGCGAATAATGTTTTAGTTTTTTGAATTTTTTTAATTAGTTGTACCGTAGGTAATAATTTTAATAATGTAAAAGTAAATGTTTTTTACATTCAATGTTTTTAAAATGTGTTTCGACGTTTTGGGTTTTAATTTGAGTTAAAACTTAGCACCGGATTTTTAAAAGTTTCTATTGTATTTTATTGACATATGTTTGTGATTTGTGTTAAAATGTGTTTTAGTGTAATTTTTTGACTTGTTTTTATTGGTGTGACCTTTTGTGTACAATTGTGAATTTGTGTTATGTTTTTGATTTGTTTTTACTCTTGTGGCCTTTTGTTTGGGGCTGTTTTGTGTTTTTGAATTGCTTTTACTATTGTGGCCAGCAGGTGGTGCTGGTAGGGGTTATTGTATTTTGACTGTGTTTTCTCTCCTGGCCCCTGGGTGGAGCTTCTACTGGTAAGTAGTCTCTTTCTTTATTCATTTCTTTTCAGTGCCTCGTGAAGGTAGGACATCTTTTGGTAAGTTTGCTTGCCTTCTTTCTTATGTGTGTGTGTGGGGGGGGCGTGGGTTGGAATTTGTATTTTTTGTCTGTTTTGTTTTTGATTGTTTTGTTTACTTTGTATTGTTTTTGATTGTTTTGTTTACTTTGTATTGTTTTTGGTGTTGTTTTTGTGTATTTTTGGATGTTTTTGACTTTTGTAGTAATTTTTAAAAAATTATTTATTTATTTGGTGGTGGGGAGGGGGGCATGGTCGTTGGGGGTTAGGAAGTGTGGGCTAGGTGGTGGGGAGGTGGGCGTGGTCATTGGGGGTTAGGAAGGGTGGGCTAGGTGGTGGGGAGTGGGGCGTGGTCAGTGGGGGTCATACCTGTCAAGTTTTGGATTTGGAAATAAAGGAAATTTCCTGGCAAACACGGGATACTTGACAGTTATGCTTATTCTGTGCTGCCTTCCAATGGCGGCAATGGGGCATTGTAGTCTAATTAATAGGGGATGATGGCGGGAAAGAGGGTAAAATAAGGGGTTTTCCTGGCCATTAAGTGATACTTGACAGCTATGGTGGGGGTTAGGAAGGGTGGGCTAGGTGGTGGTGAGGGGGCATGGTCGTTGGGGGTTAGGAAGGGTGGGCTAGGTGGTGGGGAGGAGGGCATGGTCGGTGGGGAATAGGAAGGGCGGGCTAGGTGGTGGGGAGGAAGGCTTTATTGTGTTATGGTGCTTTGATTGTGTGGAGTCGTGAAAGTAGATCGGGTTTCCCCTTTAATATAAGTGGGTGGGGGGTTGTGACCCCCCTCTCCGCTGCCTCCCCTGGGGTTGGGAGGTTTGGGGGGACAAAAGGGGTATGTCCCCCCCAACCCTTCTGGACCCAGGAGACCACTTGGTTTCTTCTCTTTAAAGACGGAGGTTTTTTTTGGGGGGGGGGGTTCGACAAGGATATATAGGAACATAGAAGAGTATAATGCTTGCCGCCAGACCAGTGGCCACTAGTTTTTATGAACTAACACATAGGATTATCATTTCATTTTTATTCCCCTAATGATTAAAACATTCTTTGTTCCTTGTTTGTTCATTATTCTGCCAAAACAATTAGGGGCAACAGGATAAAGCATCAGCCATGGCCCTGTATTTTTAGAGTTAATCATTTAGGAAAGCCATGGAGTCTGAATGTTGTCACAGTCTAAAGGTGGCTTGTGAGAAGGTACTGTGGAAATCCGAATTTGTTTGTTTAGAACTTTCCTAAACTGCCTTTAGTGGCAAAAATCCCAAGGTGGCAATTTTCATAGCTGTAAATTTGTCTCTTTCCCTTCTCCCACATTAACAGTCACGTCTGAGGAGACAAGATGTTGGACTAAAAAGCCACCTGGATCAGTTGGACCAACGGATTAGTGAACTGAAGCTGGATGTAGGCAAAACATCAATTGAATATCTTGACAGTGACAGCAGGCCAAGTTCAGGTAATGTCAGGATTTTCTCCCCTTTTTCTCCCTAAAAAAATATTTTATTGTAATGTTAAGAGAACATTTGCATAGGTGTCAAGTATCCCGTTTTGCCTGGGAAAACCCCGTAATTTAGAGCCCCTCTTCCCACCATCACTTTTTTTTATAATTTCCCATATTTTTAAAAAAAATCCAGGGGCATGTAAATCTCCCATATATTATCGTGTTATATCTTTATTCATGAGGTGTGTGGCTCATACCAGAACAGAGGAGTGTTGGGCTCCCCCTGATGGAGGAAGAACCATCCAATAGGCATGACTGCTTCTCCTCATGGGGAAAAGGCAGCCAGCAAGCCAAGCTTACACTCCTCTGTGGCTCCTCCTCTTCTAGGCTCTTGGATGTTCCTAGATTTTGGGGAGGAGGGGGCATGGCCTGGGAGAGAAGGGTGTTGTCTAAAATTTCCCATATTTTCATGTCCAAAACTTGATAGGTATGCATTTATGACAATAATATTGGCGCAACTTGGGGGTACTCCTGGACTCGCGGCTGCTGCTTGAAGATCAGGTGGCGGTTGTGGCCAGGAGGGCCTTTGTACAGCTTCGTGTTGTTCGCCAGTTGCACTGGCTCCTGGATCAGGACTCATTACTTATGGTCACACAGGCTCTGGTCACCTCTAGACTAGATTATTGTAATGCACTCTACATGGGGCTGCCATTGATGTCCATTCGGAGGCTACAGTTGGTCCAGAACGCGGCTGCCCGGGTGGTGATGGGATGCGGTCATTATGCCCGTGCTTCCCCACTGCTCCGGGAGCTGCACTGGTTACCAGTTTGCCTCCGGGTGCAATTCAAGGTGCTGGTTATGACCTTTAAAGCCCTACATGTTAGTGGGCCAGGCTACCTAAGAGACCACATTACCCCAAGAATGTCTGCCCGCCAAACCAGAGCGGACTGGAGGGGCTCTCTAGTGGTACCGACAGCTAGGGAGGCCCCCCTCTGTAGCATAAGGAGGAGGGCCTTCTTCGTGTCCGCTCTGGCCCTACGGAACCTCCTGCCGGTAGAACTGCGGTTACAGACAGAGCTACTTCCCTTTAGAAAAGAACTTAAAACCTGGCTGGCAGGGCAGGTGTGGGGCATGGATGGAGAGGTAGCCCCTGCCTGGTGGCTCCTGAGATAATTGTCCCTCACTTCAGTTGGGGTGGGTGGGTGAGCTTTTATGATGTGTTGATAAGGGTTTTAATATTTTTTTAGTGTTTTAATTGGATTTTTAGTGGATGTAAGCTGCCCAGAGTTGCCCCGGTGAGGGTGGTGGCTATATAAATTTGAACAAATAATAAATAAATAAAAATGTGTATGAATCACAGTAAACCCATTCGTGTGGATTCACTGGGTGCTTAGGCTTCTGGGAATTGAAGTCCAAGAACATCTGGAGTGCCAAGGTTCACCATCACGGCGCTAGACTAAAAACTGATCTACCGCTTTTCCTTACATTTCATGTTTATATATTGTATGCTATCTACAAGTCAGTGGAAGGTTCTGTATACAGTTGCTGGGTAATAATACTTTGTTTATTCTTTGAAGTCACACATAGGTGAATATTGCAGCATTAAACTAAATGCTTTGCCCCCAGCTATCCACAAAGCCACACTTTTTGTGTGATAGAAGACGTTGGGATGCTGCAACTGAGTGTCTCTCAACTTTAAATTGTTTTCTGTTGGCTTGCAGGCTTTTACGATCTAAGTGATGGTGGGTCTTGCTCCTTGTCCAATTCCTGTACATCTGTCTTCAGTGAGTCCATCTCCTCCTCCCATACCAGTTTGGTACCAGGTTCCTCTCCGCACCCCAAAACCCGACTCAGCGTCTTTGACTACCGTCCCAAATCTGCAGATGAATCCACAGTACACAACCAATTCCAGCTCCAAGGAGCCTATCAAAAGGAGGAATGTCACTTCAAAGCTTATTCTGATGTTTCAGGGACTCCCACCAGGTCCAAACCAAGACCTGTTTCAACAGGTAAATCCTCCCTCCTATTCTGTGCACAATTCCTTTTCCTGCATGAAATAGAGTTAATGTTCTCTTTCAGTGATTTATGTGAAAGATATGGCTGGTGGGGTGTATTTTGCAATGAGTACATGTGTCCCAGCTGGTTTGCACTGAACATGCAGATCTTAGCACCTGTCTAGATATTTTATTGAAGGCATAGAAAGAGTTTTGTGGCTGAGGATATGCCCAGTTAATGATATAAAACTTAAATCTACATCACTTGTAGGCCTGCCACATTAAAACATGAGAAAATGGCCTGGGGAAATTAGATATTTTTTATATCTAACAAAACAGAAAGAGAAAAAAAGTTGTGGCACCTTAAAGACTAACTGCGGTATTTTAATGTTAGCTTTCATGGATCAAGTCCACTTCATCCAGTTGATCCACGAAAGCTACCTGTAACGGTTAGTATTCAAGGTGTGACAAATGTTTTTTTCTCGTTTTGTTTTGTTTACTGTCTGATATGCTTGCACAGACTTACATAACTACCACTTCAAAAAATTCAACTAAAAAGGATTTATGTTGACTATGACTTTTAAAAAAAAAATCTGTTCTCTCACCAGGTGACCTTGAAAGACTGACCATGACAGATGCCGCAGTTCCTCAAGCAGCTAACCCTAAATCCTTTCCTCTGATCTGTCCAGAAGGAGAACTCCAGTTCTATAGTGTGGACCCTAAATACCAGAGCAACTTGGTTTCTAAAAGTGGGAAAGATGTGTACCTGTACCCTAGCCCCCTTCATGCCGTGGCTTTACAGAGTCCCTTATTTTCTCTGGTGGGGCCACCATCAGATGCAGAAAGCTATCCTTTGCCAAACAAAGTTGCTCCCAGTGCTGCTGGTTCCAGTTTGATTAGGACTCAGTCGGTCGTAGAGTCCAGGCCAGGGGGTTACATCAACAAACTCCTCCAGCTGACACGCTACAGAGGGAACAATCAGGCAGATGCCAGCGCGAGGTGTCCAACAAAGAGCCAGCCATTCACAATGCTCCAGAGACTCATTATAATTCCCAGTGCTGGTGGAGTGAAAATTAACAGCAGTGGCAGCCAGCTGGAAAAACAGGGGGGCTCACCACATAGCAACAAAGCAGAGGGGAAATTGCAGAGGGAGATGCCTGAGGGAGAATGTGCCAAGCAGCAGAGAAGTGTGCAATGCGTGGACACAGAGCAGACAACAACTGTGGCTGATGCAGAGCCTTTGCTAGCTGCGAATGGTCGTTATCCAGCCAAGTCATCTATGAGGGACTCTCCTCTGACAGAAGTGGGTGAAAACAGCCTGGAACACAGTTCTTCGAGCTCACAGCGTGGAACCGAGGAGTCTAGCCTGAGCCCTCCAAATGTTCATGTCACGGCAGCCAAGAAGTCTCACAAGAAATCTGTCTGTGCTGGCAAGGCAGGAGGTCATGAATTCATGCCTCAGGGCGGATTTGTTCATGCCAGGTTTGTCCCTGCCGAGTCTCATCAAGTCAGGGTAAAGTTTGCTAACTCCAAAATGAAACCTGTGAAGGTGAAGAGGAGGAACAGTGAGGCAGTGCTGAGGCCTGGTAAACAGTCATTTTCTGTGGAAAAGCCAAGTGGTGTTCATCATCTTGCTGCCAGGCTGCCTACGGAATGGAATATTTCTCAGCGACAACTCAGGGGAAGGAACCTGATTAGGAGGCCTACATTTGATGGAGAAACGGCAGGCAGGTCTTGCTCGGAGTCCAGCCTATACCCTGTGCCATTCAGAATTCCTCAAGGACTCTCTGGCCCTGAACTCTACCAGGCGTCAGCTAATGCCATGTATTCTCTTGAAGCAGCTTATTCAGCTGCCAAGAAGAAGCACCGCAAGTGGCAGTCCACTGTAGAAATCTCAGCGAAAACCCAGGTTGCTAGTCTTTCAGGTGGCTTTGCCTTAGGTCCGCCTAGGCCGCAGACCAGAAGAGGAGGGATTATGCGGGCTGTAACTCTGAGGGCACGTTCCAAGAGTCGCCACTCCTTTCATCCCGGAACGTATGCCAAAAGCGAATCGGATCACTCCGAATACTCGGCAGAATGTGCTTCGCTTTTCCACTCCACCATTGCCGAGACCAGTGAAGGAGAGGTCAGCGACTATACCGCCAACCGCTTTGGGGACAGTGAGTCAAGTGAAAGCGACTTGGAGGGCAGCAGTGATGGCAGCAGCCTGACTCTTGACTATGAGGGAGAGGTCGAGGGGGAGCCTGAGCTGATCTGGCCTGACTCTTCTGCCCAGCAGTCAGACTCTTCCAAGTCTCTTCCACTCATACCCAAACTCTGCCGCATCAAAGCTTCAAAGGCCCTTAAGAAAAAGATCCGGAGATTCCAGCCCGCCTCTCTGAAATTGATGACTATGGTTTAATGTGAGAAGCCAGCCAGGTTCCCAGTTGCCTCTGCCTCCATTTACAAAATAAAAGTTGACTGATTACTTTAAAGGATTTTGTGAAATGCAATGAAGCCCCTAAGATTTAAGACATGGGGGCTTTTTTTGTTGTAGTTCATTTGTTAATGCTTGTATAAATGACACTATTACTAATTTTGTTTTTCTATTCTGTAAGTATGTTGTTTATGTGGACTGAAATTTCCCATCCATTCCCATTCTTGTAGAAGTTAGGCATTTAGACTTTAGGCCTTTTGCAACTAGGTCCTGTGTAATAGATAAAGGTGGGGAATAGCATGTAGGATTTCCCAAATTTGCCCTGAGGTGGAGGGTGGGGAATAGAAGGTTTCTTGATAAGGGTAACAATACCAGCTCCTTGAGAGGTTCTCTTCCTATTCAGAGACACACATTAAATTGACAGAGCCCACTTCAAGACACATATGTTCTCTCCTACTGTCCTGTAATAGTTCATTTTTAATATTTCTTAATCAGTAAAGCTCCCCAATGCTTTTTATTTTCTTTGAGATATGTTATTTATTTTAAACAAAGGGCTACTGGCAGGGAAACAGCTGATGTGATACTACTTCTCTCTACCTGCAAAATTAAATCAACATATAAATAATTATTTTATGTTAAGATGCTTGTGGTGGTGTTTTTTTAATGAGTCAACTGCATTCCAGATACTAGGTCACAGCACAGTGCTTTCATAGCTGTGGTCAGGAGCATCATAGCTCTGCTTAAACTGACTGGAAACTCAATAAATGTAGCAATGACGCCCCCCCCACCCTTGTAAAACAGCTGCCTTTGTTTCCTTATCTTCAAAACCAGCTTCCTCTCATTTACCTAAAATCAAAAGGGGTTCTGAAAAGACCTGATTACTTGAAAAAGTTTTCTTCTTCAAGCTTCATAAAATCCTTCACTTCCCATCCCCAACCCCCAAAACTACCATGAGTTAATTACAACTTGCTTGACCTATTTTACTGCATGAGCTCTCTCTAAATGACCAGTCTGAAAGAGTTGGGGGTTTTGAGACAACTCAAGTAACAATTCTTGGCCCTTCATGTGCTGGTGCTACATGCACCATTGCTGTTCCTGATACTTTCCAGATGCTGGTGTTACAGAAAGGTAAAACACCATGTTTACTATTTGCACCCTTGGATGTCGTCATGTTGGCTTGTGTGCTGTCCTCATGAGTTTTTTATAAAATGCGCAAAAAGAATGGATGGACACAAACATGTCTCAGTGTGGTAGCCAAGTTTGTGTTAAATGTAATGAACTACAACTCCATCAACCCTTCAAGGATAGTGCTTCTTGGGGATGATACAATTACAGTTGACTTCTAGCAGCACTGTGGTTTGGAGAAGCAATGATAAATATTATGGACAAGACTAGGGGCAATAACACACTTGACATGATGTGAACAAGGCCTTTCTGGGGAGGGGGCAACCAATCCTTAAAAGGAGTTGGGGGGGATCCTCAGGACGCTAATGAAAAGAGCTGTGATCAGGAATGATTTTTGATTCTTTTCTGTAAGTATAAAACTGCTCCTTCCAGGAAAATGTAACAGAACTGCATATCCTAACCTTTTTATATCAGGGTTGTCCAAACTTTTCGGGCCATGGGTCAGTCAAGTCGTTCAATGGGCCAGTCACATGATTCCTCCCACCAGAGGTGGATGTAAAACGCACCTTGCAATCTGTTCTGCAACAGGATGAGATGGATGTTAAGCTGCCATTTTCTCTGCCTTAAACCAGGGGTGCCCAAACTATGGCCCTTGGGCCAGATCCAGCCCCCAATGCCAATTCCTCGCCCACACCACCCTCGTTGCTCCCAGAAGCGGAAGTAAAATGCACCCATACAGGAGCATTTTACTTCAGCTTCTGGGAGCGGCGAGGGCCGGATGAATTGGCGTTGGGGGGCTGGATGTGGCCCACAGGCTGTAGTTTGGCCACCCGTGTTTTATATATTTCCCTTGTCAAAAATATCTCCCTTGTCTTGACTAGCTGCTGATATTTAACAGGGAAGATGTGAGGGGAAACAGAGCATGTAACACAGCCCTAACTGTATGCTGCTTAACATCTGTTCAACTGAAACTGATGGAAAACATTGTTCATAACAATTATTAAGCAAACAGAAGAATAAGACTTGTTGGGAAAGAATTAGTATGGCTTCTAAAAAGAGGTTTTACCTTACAACCTTTATAAATTGTTTGCAAGTGTTGGCAACAATAGAGAGATGTAAGCCAGAATTATTTTGGTTAGTTATGTTGATATAAGTGCAGGAGTGTAAACTGCAGCAGCAAACTGCAAATAACTAGTTGCTGCTTCTGTCACTTGTCACACTTTTGACATGAGAAGGATGCAAGTCTGGCTTAGTAATTAGTAGCTATCTCACTGCATTGGTGCCAATGTGGTTATTATAGCATAACTAACCAGTAGGATTTGAGCCACTGATTTTGAAAAGGGCTTCTTTCAAAAGCCAGTATTCCACTGAGCTTCTACTGAGAAGAAAGTCCTCATGAAAGTCCTCATAACATGAAGTTGTACTACTTGCATAAATGTTGCCTCTGGAGGACTACAGATCCCACAACACTCCACATACTATGACCAGTTGGTACACTGGGTAGGGTATTCTGGCAGTGGTAATCACAAGAAAGAGATTCTCATCTCTTTTATGATACTGATATTATACCAGTTTTCACAGTTGTCATGATATTTACCCTCTTTTTTTTTGGGGGGGGGGGGTGTAATCATGCCTTCCTGACACACCTCACCATTTGCCTGTTTACCAGCAGCGTCTGCCGCCGCCTCTGTGGGGCAACTCCCCTTAGGAGCTCCTCTTGGCTCCATTTGGCCCAGGCTAGTGAGGGTGCAGAGAATCAGAATTAGGTAGCATAGATGTGGCCTCTGCATGGTCCAGTCAACAAACCCCCCCCTCCCAATTCAATAGACACAAAGGGTCTATGGTTAATAAGGTTTATTAAGTAAATTAAGAAAATGAGTACTGTATAGCATAAGGAAGCAAACTTGCAAACATAGTCATTCAAAGTACTCTACATAACAAAGAACACTTAACTGGTTATCTAGGCCCTCGGGCCCTACCTGACTCACAATTACATTTTGTGAGGCCCTCCCACGGCTGGTCCACGGTGAAAGAGAGTGAGCAGTTCCTTGCACAGTGGTTTTATTATCCTGATAACAGTCTTCCCACGTGGGGACTTCTAGCCAATTGAAATTAATTTACATTCTTCTGTCTTATTCGAATGTTATATACAGGGACTCCTACATATGAAATTCTCCATCTTGAAGCACTTGGCAATCAAGTGGCTACAGGGATCAGGAAAAAGCACAGTCAGAACAGGGTTTTTCCATGACAACAGTTGTAGTTTGTTATGTACTATCAAATCAGAAACAATTTCTAGTGACCCTAGATAAGAAATATTTAAGGAGGGATTTTACCAGTTCCATACCACCAGTGGATGTCCATGGCTGAGCAGGGATTCAAACCCAGGCCTCTTGAGCTGAGCCCTAGTCAGTCACTCTGTCTATTAAGAGATGGAGAAGAGGTCCAGAAGAGCAACTAAGTGACCAATTAGTTTGTTTTCTTCAGTTTCAGAGATAGGACCAGGAGAAACAGAGTTAAATTACCGAAGGCAAGATTTCAACTCAATATTAGGAAGAACTTTCTAACAGAGAGAGCTGCTTGCCAGTGGAATTGGTCTGAAGTGTGAATTCCCCAGCATTATAGATGTTCAAAGAGGATGGGTGATGACCTATCATGGATGCCTTGGGTGGGGCTTTACCAGTTTTGGCAGGGATTGGGACTTGATGACCATGCAAATGCTACAATACGAGATAGAGTCATACAGTATTTCCATTTTTTTATTAGCCCTATGGAAACCAGTGAGGTTTGCATATCTTGTGATCTAATGACATGAACACAAAACAACATAGAAAATAGAAGGAGAAAGCATGCTGGCTTCTGACATTTAATTGTAATTGTCAACAAATTAAAATGTGGCTTCTTGCCAGATTATGTCCTACCAATTTTTTTGTTGTTCAGTCGCACAGTCGATTCCGACCCTTTGCGACCCCATGGACCATAGCCTGCTAGGCACCTCTGTCCTCCACCATCTTCCTCAGCCCGCTCAGCTCTGTGCCTATTGCATCTACAATACCATCTAGCCATATCACTCACAAATTGTCTTCTTCCGTGTCTAGGCCAGACTTGAAACTGCCAAAATGAAGGCACCTTTTAGTAAGTTAATTCTGTAGTTCCTTTTGCCTGACCTAGTTGAGAAAGATTAGCCGGCAACACAAGGTGGCCGGTACCAGGTTATGCTCAAATGTGGTTCAAAAATACCACAGTCTTTGAAGATGCTCTTTCTGTGTACCCCATCCACATATCAGAAATGGCAAAAAGAGCCCCATTTGTTCTGTGTCTGCAAGCCTTACTATTTATTTATTTTTAAATGTTCCTTGGCAGAAGGTCCCATATATTTCAGTAGCACATACTTCCAAGTGACTTCCCATAAGATGCCTTGCCTCTGCTCAAATGTAAGTTTGATTTTCTGATTTAATGTAGGATTTATTGCAGGGGCCGCAGGCCAGTCATCTTTTTTGGCTGTGGGCCGGTCATTATGGCTTGGGGGCCATAGTTTGGACACCCCTGATTTATTGCACAGTTTCACAGACAAAGAGATACTTACTGGAATCTTTGTTGATGTAAGTGCAATAAAAATATGTTTTAAATTGGGTGGAGTCAGTGGTGTGCTGGCCCACAACAAAACAGGGACTCATCCCAGTGCGTGCCAGTGACTGTTGCCCCGCAGAGGCAGGCAGACGTAATAGGAATGTATGGGATTTCTCCCTCCAATAGACGCCCCAATCACTTCCTGTCCACCGCCCTCCCAAGGTGCCCAGCACACCCCTGGAGGCAGTTCAGAATAGTTACCAAGATGGCAACATTTGCATGAGCTTCCATGTGAGCCCAGATTTCATCCATATGAATGAAGTTTCCAAATCCTTTAGGGAAATGTAGATTGCAGCCATGAAATAAAAAGGCGACTGATTCTTGGGAGACAAGCTATAAGAAACCTGGGGAACATAGTTAAAAGTAGAGACATTACCTTGCAAACAAAAAATCGCATAGTCAAAGCAATTGTATTCTCAGTGGTCATGTATGGTTGTGAGAGCGGGACCATTAGGAAAGCTGAGCGCAGAAGAATAGACGCCTTTGAAATGTGGTATTGGAGGAAATTTTTGAGAGTCCCCTGGACAGCGAGGAGAACAAATAGGTCAATCTTAGAAGAAATCAACCCTGATTGCTCATTAGAAGGTCAAATAGTGAAGATGAAGTACTTTTGGACATCAAATGAGAAGAGAGGATTCACTTGAAAAAGCCTTAATGCTGAGAAAGGTGGAGGGCAAAAAGAAGAAGAGGTGGCCAAAAATGAGATGGCTAGATGGTATTGTCGACGCAATTGGCACAGGGCTGGGCGGATTGAGGAGGATGGTGGAGGACAGGGGTACCTGGAGGGCAATGGTCCATGGGGTCGCAAAGGGTCAGAATCAACTGTGTGACTGAACAACAACAAGTGTGTAGTTAGTGATTCTTTTATATGTCTAGCACCTACCCCAGCTAAGTTTTTGAGGTGGGAAGTACATCATTTCTCCAGCCATTTCATTAGCAAGTGTATAGTTCAAATGTGAGTTGAAGGAGTAACTATCTTGTAATTCCACTAAAAAGAATCAACATTTCTTGTAGCTGCCAAGCACCACCAAGGGTCATTGATCACTGAAACATACAAAGTACTTAAGTGCTTCCTCACTTCATGGCAAGCTGGGATCCACATTAAACAAATTCATGCCAATGCCGTTTTTCCTGCTTCAGGAAAAAAAATGCATTCACAGGATGCTGCAGACAAAAGCTTACATTTCATTGGGAGAACAAATTCCATTAACCATATTGATCTACTGGGTGGGGAGGATCCATTTTATAAAAAGGTGATTTCCGCATTATCTGGCCTGATGGCAACATTCTAAAAATCTTAAAACCTTCACTTATAAGGACATTAAAATGTTTGCAATCTAGTGCAGAATTTTCTTCCCATGGTGGACAGCCAGGTGCTTATGAGAAAGACAAGTGAGGAAATTGGGATTTCATGTCCCCCATCTTTTGACACTGAGGGGCAAATCAACCCTGCTGTGAAGGTAATGTATAGGCAACATGACAGGTATTTGTGTCCCAATCCTCAACATTCTGCAGTCTTTTGTTTGGTTCTGAACTTGTTGACTGGAAGGTCAGCAATTCAAGACCTGAGTGTTGCACAACTGAGTGATCTCCCATCTCTGTCCCAGGTCCTGCCAACCTAGCAGTTGCAAGTAGATAAATAGGTACCAGTTCAGGTAACAGCATTTTGTACACTCCAGTGTGTAGTCACACCTGCCACATGACTACAGAAAGTCTGCAGAAGCAGACAGTGCTGGGTCTTTGGCTGTAAATGGAGATGAGCACCACTCCCTAGAGTTGGATACGACTGGCTATCGAGTAAGGGTGGACTTTATCTTTAATAAAAGTATTCCCATTTGTATATGTCAGTGGTATTATTTTCTGGTTCCCAGACTCAGTAATCTCAAAGCTAATGAACATGGCAAAGACGGGTTCTCAAAATGACCTACGTTGAGCCAAAATGTATGCAAGGATAGAAAGTGTATTAGTGCAGTGATGTGCTGCTCCAGGTTCCCACCTGATCCCGGGAACCGGTAGCAGAAATTTTCCCAGGCCACACCCACTTGGTTGGCCACACCCACCTCCATAGCCCAGGCCATGGTGTGGTTGGCCAAGTGGGCGTGGCCCACAGAGTTAGCCACGCCCACAGAGTTAGTCATGCCCAGGGTGTGGGTAGTAAAAAAAATTGCAGCTCATCACTGTATTAGTGGGACGGTTCCTCTGAAAGAGCTGATAAAGGAAGAGCAGACCTGTTTTAAGAACATGGATGTCTGTTATAATTTTCTTTACAAGGAGATATTTTTAATTATTTATCTATTTTAGGTCAAAGGAACCAATAGTCATTCAGGTGCTGTTGAGTCTTGTTCCCATTAGCTCTACCTAGTGTCAATGGATAGTGGGAATTGTGGTTTGACAACATCTGGAAGACAATAAGTACGCCACCCCTAAGCAATGCTCCTCATCAGCAAACCCTGGGCCAAGATTAAAATGGTGTAGATCTGAGTGCAGAAAACAAGAGTTTTGTTTGTTGAAAGAGGGTGACTTGGGATCAAAATGCAAGTTGATGGAGCCTATGTCTCAGTTACAGTTCATCTTGTAAAATAAAGATGACTCTTGGAATAAACTGCACCTTGATAAAGAGCCTTTTGTGCTTAAAATGTATTGACATCATTGTATGCTTCTCAGTAAAGTTTGTTTCCTGTTTACATCCTAAAAAAGTATTGAGGTGGGGTAAATTATTTTCTGATAGGTATGTAGATTAATATCTCTAATAATTCATTGCTGACCTACAGAGTTAGAGAAATGTTCTATTTTGTTTAATTTTCAAAACATGTACAATTCAATAAATTTGCAGACAGAATCCAAATGCCATAAGATTTCATTGTTTTAAACAGTAAATATTTATTGAAAATGTTTTTCTAGTAAAGTTCTGGCTATTTTACTGAGTGTTTCAGACAGTGAGAGGTCTTTAAGAAATAAATTCACTCTTTCTTCCGCCAGCAGAACTCCATTATTTCTCAAGACTTCCCCTGATAGAGACCCATTTTAAATGTCCATATATCTTTTTTTCTCTGTCTGCCAGCTAGGAATTGCCTTAGCAGCATTTGTAATCAAGGACACAGCAGGACATGATCACCCTGGGCATAAATCCATTGGAGTCAGTAGGGTTACACCAGCCATCAGATTGGCCCAGTTGTGGGCCATTGTCAATATATCAGTGGGTGAGATGATTGAAATGACAGATGGAAAATGAGAAGAGGGGGATCCAGAAGTCTATTGTTTATGTCTACCATCTGCAGAAATAAAAGCAATTCCACACAAATTCTGGTCATTTGTAATGAAATGTTCTGCGTCTGTCTGCCTGCACAGGAATATATACTCTCGGTTATTTATTATTATGATGAACTTCAGTTATCTACATTAATACTGACATATAAAGTAAGCACAAATTGTCCATCTCAAGTTCCACAACCAGGTTTGAAAGCCATTGAAGGGCTTCATCTGTGGCACTATGCAAGTCCTCCAATGTGCCTCCAAATACACGTAAAGGACACCTAAATATAATGTGGTCCATGGTTTGGTCTTCTTCACAGTCACATTGGGGAGGGGACTTCCATCCCCATGTGAACAGAGTGGCTTCACATCTACCACAGCCAATCCCCTCTCTGTTCAGCATTTTGCACTGCCATCTTGGAAGAGAAAATCCAGCTGGCCATTCACAAGGATTATGAATTATGTGATGATGGGGAATCGGAGATAGATGTTGCCAGTGTTCGATCCAGGCATCTGAGATATGAAAATGGTTATTCTGTAGGTTGATTGCAGTGCACCAAGCAGGATGTCTAGGTTTTAATCATTGGACTCAGGGGGGCAGTTATATCGGCATGGATTGGAAGGAGAGGATTTAATTTAAATTAATTAATTTAATTATCACATTTATATACCGCTCACTCGGCCAAAGCCAACTCAGGGCGGTTCACAATAAAAATTAAAAACACAAGTTAAAACAGTTAAAACAGTTAAAACTACCCACCCCCTAAAAACAAGGGCTGCAGGATCCAAAGGCACCATGGGGAGGAGTTCTTCTACACCAACCACCCAATGGCGGTTACCCTTCCACCTGCACCCCACACTTGACCCGCCAGCCAGGTTTTAAGATCTTTTCTGAAAGGCAGCAATTCCGTCCGGAGACGTAGCTCTGTTGGCAGGAGGTTCCAGAGGGCCAGTGCAGACACGGAGAAGGCTCTCCTCCTTGTGCCTGAGAGGCGAGCCCCTCTGGCTGATGGAACAATTAGAGAGCCCCTCCGGTCCGCTCTGGTTGGACGGACAGACGTCCTCAGGGCGATGCGGTCTCTTAGGTAACCCGGCCCACTACCATATAGGGCTTTAAAGGTCAAAACCAGCACCTTGAATTGCACCCGGAGACAAACTGGCAACCAGTGCAGCTCCCGGAGCAGTGGCAAAGCACGGGCATAACGCCCACACCCCAACACCACCCGGGCTGCCGCATTTTGGACCAGCTGTAGCCTCCGAATGGTCGTCAAGGGCAGCCCCATGTAGAGCGCATTGCAATAATCTAGTCTGGAGGTAACCAGAGCGTGAGTGACCATGAGCAAGGAGTCCCGGTCCAGGAGTGGGCGCAACTGGCGGATCACCCGAAGTTGGGCGAAAGCCCTCCTGGTCACAGCCGCCACCTGTTCCTCTAGCAGTAGCCGTGAATCCAGGAGGACCCCCAAGTTGCGCACTGGGTCTGTCTGGGGCAAAATAGCCCCATCCAGAACCAACGATGGTAGCTCCCGGGTTAATGCAGAACCCCCTATCCATAGCCACTCAGTCTTGCTGGGATTCAGTTGTAGCCCGTTAGCCCCCATCCAGACCCCCACAGCTTCCAGGCATCTGGAAAGGACTTTGACGGCATCACTGGGGTCCCCATGGGCCGAGATGTACAACTGAGTGTCATCCGCGTACTGATGGTACCGCACCCCATGGGAACGAATGATCTCACCCAGCGGCTTCATGTAGATGTTAAATAGGAGAGGAGAGAGCACCGAGCCCTGAGGCACCCCCCCATTTGAGGGGCCTAGGACTGGACCTCTCACTCTCCAACCACACCGACTGGGTACGACCCCTCAGAAATGAGGAAAACCAGGACCACACATTACCCTGGATTCCCAATCCTCGGAGCCGTCCCAGAAGGATACCGTGGTCAACGGTATCGAAAGCCGCTGAGAGGTCAAGAAGAGCAAGGATGGATGGGTGACCACCGTCCCGCTCCCGCCAGAGATCATCCATCAGTGCGACCAATGCCGTCTCGGTACCATATCCCGGCCTGAATCCTGACTGAAAGGGGTCCAGATAATCCGCTTCATCCAGCACCCCCTGCAGCCGACACGCCACTGCCTTCTCCAACACCTTCCCTAAAAAGGGGAGGTTAGAGACAGGCCTATAGTTGGTTAGGACAGCTGGGTCGAGGGAAGGTTTCTTCAGGAGGGGGCGCACC
The DNA here is from genome assembly GCA_035047305.1 of Bradypodion pumilum. Taxonomy (NCBI): domain Eukaryota; kingdom Metazoa; phylum Chordata; class Lepidosauria; order Squamata; family Chamaeleonidae; genus Bradypodion; species Bradypodion pumilum. Next base: position 89,824,079 of record JAWDJD010000001.1, read on the forward strand.
AAAGCATGTTTTAAAGGTGCAGGAAACACCCCCTCCCGCAATGATGCATTGATCACAGCCCCAACCCAGTCACCTGTCACCGCCTTGGAGGCTTTCACCAACCAGGTGGGACAGGGGTCCAATGGGCAGGTAGTGGCGCGCACAGCTGCAAGGAGCCTGTCCACTTCATCAGGGGCAACTGGATCAAACCGGTCCCAGATGGTATGGCAAGACTGTGCTCCAGCTCCCTCCAGACTCTCCCCATCCACGCCAGGATTAAACCCCGAGCGAATCCGATCGATTTTCTCCACTAGATGGTCAGCAAAGTCCTCAGCCGACCCCTGCCAAACAGGCACCGGGGTCCCCCTACCAAGGAGAGACCTGGTAACCCGGAACAGGGTGGCTGGGCGATTATCAGCAGAGGCAATAAGGGTGGTGAAGTATTGCCGCCTCACCACCTCCATCGCCACTAGATAGGCCCTAATAGCGGCTCTAGCTAGTGTCCAATCGGAGTCTCTCTGGGTCTTCACCCAGCGGCGCTCTAGGCGTCTCTTTGCCCGTTTGAGCTCCCGCAGTTCATCTGTGAACCACGGAGATGACCTAGCTCCATGAGCTCTGAGAGGCCGTAGTGGTGCGATTTCATCCAAGGCCGCTGTTGTCATCCTGTTCCACAGGTCAACCAGCGCCTCGGGCGAATCGTGTTGCCGATCCAGAGGGAAATCCCCCAGTTCCCTCTGGAATCCATCAGGATCCATCAGTTGCCGGGGGCGGGCCATTCTAATAGGCCCTGCCTCCCTACGATGAAGCGTCGCACCCAGGAGGTCTAGAGCCACCAAATAGTGATCTGACCATGGCACAGGTGTTATGTCTAGTTTCCGTAGTCTCAGTTCACTCTGCCACCGCTCCGACAAAAAGATTAAATCTGGTGTGTGGCCACTGCCCCTGGTCGGGCCCTGAATTACCTGAATCAGGTCCATATCTGCCATGGAAGCCATGAACTCCTGAGCCACCCCGGAGCCAGTCCCCAGCGAAGGCAAATTGAAGTCCCCCAGAACCATCAATCTAGGGAACTCCAATGCCAACGCTGAGATGGCCTCGAGGAGCTCAGGCAGGGAGTCCCTTACCCTGCAAGGGGGCAGGTACAGGAGTAAGACTCCCAACTGACCCTTAAAGCCCAGACGCAGAAGCAGGGCCTCACAACCCAGAATTTGTGGAGCGGTGGCCCTGGTGACTCCCAGTGACTCCCTGGCTATGATGGCAACGCCACCGCCCTTACCCTCATCCCTAGGCTGGTGCCAAATACTGAACCCAGCTGGACACATTTCTGACAGAGGAACCCCATCCTCTGGTCTCAGCCAGGTCTCAGTGATACATGCCAGGTCGGCCCGCTCCCCCATAATGGAGTCTACGATTTTTATCCATAGGTGCCAGTGATCTTAGTGGTGGTGATAGATAGATAAATCTTTATTGTCATTGTCCTTCACAGAACAATGAGATTGAAAATGGTGGAATATGGCTCAGGATGGGGCTCCAATACTCTCGGTTTCTACATGGTTTCTTCAAGCATTAGAGTGCCCATGTGCCCTCTGCTACACAGGACACTTCTCCTTTTGAAGATGTCTTCTGTTTGATGGACTGTCGTGTCCAAGTCTGATTTAAAGATCAGGAAACATAGTGGGGGAGATGAGGGACTTTAAAATACCACCCACTTGACCAAGGCCAACTCAGGGCGGTTCACAATCATAATAAAGACAATTGAAAACTGCTTAAAAACTACCCTCCCCCTAAAAATGGGTGCAGGGACCGAGGGGGCCGGAGTTGCACTATATCAGCCACCCAACAGAAGTCACCCTTCCACCTGCACCCCATACTTGGCCTGCCAGCCAGGTTTTAAGTTCTTTTCTGAAAGGCAGCAATTCCATCTGGAGACGTAGCTCTGTTGGTAGGAGGTTCCAGAGTGCCAGTGCGGACACGGAGAAGGCCCTCCTCCTTGTACTAGAGAGTCACAAGAGTCTTAGCATATAGCAATAGCTACAGCAATTACACTTACATGCTGTCCCATAGCACTTAGTGCACTCCTTGGGCAGTTCACAAGTTAATTAGCATTTCACCACTAACAAGCAGGATGCTCATTTTACCGACCTCAGAAGAATGGTAGACTGAGTCAACTTTGAGCTCTGGCCAGGATTGAATTTACAACATTCTGGCTGCAGTACAGCAGTTTAACCACTGTGCCACCAAGACTCCTAGGTTCAGCAAGCATGCAGGTAACTAGTCCAATGTCTTTCCTGCTATGATGAAAATAGTGTATTCCTAATTTTGTGTCTATATACATTAGCATTTGCAGGTGGTTTTTTTTTTGCAAACCATTGTCTTCTTTTGACCTCGTTTTTGATGATGTGCAGATTGCCACCCAATGGTCATCCAGACTAAATAACTATATCTAAATATCTTTAGACGAAAGAGTGCTATCCAATAGCACCAAGATCTCTGTCCTCTTCCTTACAGATAGAAGGTTTTGACCATTGAACATTAAATGTAGAGCTCTGAAGGGAGATACTAGACCAGTAATGGTCTTAGCACTCCAGATGTTCTTGAACAGCAGGAGTGCTGACTTGTGTCTCTGGTAACTGAAGTCCAGAAACACCTGGAGTGACAAGGTTCACCATCATTGTATAGACTCAGCTCAATGCAATTAGAGGTGGGGCCAAGTCGAGACATTTTGCTGCCGTAGTTCATCAAGATGGTGCCTCTCCTCCCCATTTTACCTTTTGAAGTCAGTCATACTGATAATTTCTCTTCCCTTCCCCAATTACAAGGCATATATATTAAATAGCTATAAAATTCTGATTCACACTCACAGTGACGTTGGGTCTTCTATATCATCTCCAAAATTATTAGCCCATTTGTACAATGCACAACAGAGGGCATGTGCCAGTACCAAAATAAAATTCAACTGCCAGTCGATTTCACTTCTGTGCAACTAGAAGTGCTTTTTTCTAATTCAGGGATTCTCAACCTGTGACCTGTGGGCCAAATGCAGCCCACAGTACCATTTCATGTGGCCGCCCACTGCCTCCAACACACCAGGAAGTGCCATGTGGTGGAGGAAGGGCAAAATAGCTGTCCAGCCCCCAAGCTGTCTGAGGGAGTATGACCCAGCCCCCGGCTTGGTCTAATTTTTATGTTGGGCCTGTAAAATGTGAGTTAACACCTTCACTGCTTTTTAAGGAAGTCTCATCTGACAAAGAAAGAATCTCAGAATATGAAAGATCTAGGAAAACTGAGCAAAGCACATTACCGTATGCCGAGAAAAAGGGACCTTTCCTTGGGCCATACTGGAGAGAGTGCATCAAGCCCTTCTTAGCAGGCAGCTCTGGAAGTACATTCAGGAGCAGTTCTCTCTAAAGAAGCCTCAGCAGTGGTGGATAATCAGCTCTGGTCTAAGGCTAAGAGTCCAGGGTTGCTCGGGGAGAAATGGGCCAAGGACTTGGAGCAGAAGGGTTCATCACACACACCACACTTGGGTTCATCACCAGCTAGCTCAGCTCGCAAAGGCCGGGAGTTGCACCACTCGAAGGATTGGTTTGCCTTGGGTTATACACATGCAAGATCCCCATGGATGCAAGGATCTTTGTTCACGCCACAGAGCGCCAGTATAGTGCACAGGTCACTGAACACAAGCTTGGAGGGTGCAGAGCAGCTTCGTTGCCAGAAGTTAATAGGTTCATCAGTTGAGGATTCAATATCTTAGTTTAACTTGGGGATCCGTACAGAAAACCTAGGGGGGAGGAATATTGTGTATTGAAGCACTATTGCAAGTTGCACGGGTAGCGCCTTGCAAGGAAGAAAATGGTGGTTTTCCGCCATCTGAATTAGGAGCCAAAAAGGGCGCAAAATCCCCATTCCAGGGCGTGCTCATTATGCTAATCCTAGCCCTGTCATTGGTTACAGTTTGGGATCCTGTTCCCCATTGGTTAATTACATACATGCCCTGTTATGACTGGTTTTTTACAGTTATCCGGCGGGTCGCTACTTTGTATCAAGGAGTCACCACCGGGGAGACACTATATAAGCCCCACGAGTAAACAAGGGTGGGGCCACACCAGATCTATACTACCCATTCCGCACAGGTAGCCAGCAACGTGCTAAGCCTGGGTCTCCTCCAGTATGCTACTGCTCCAGGTATAGCTAGTCCTTGCCTCCTACAAGGCAGATTCCGGAGGGACTGATTACATGGGATTGTATAGCCATCTCTGTGTCCGGAGCACCTTGTAAGCATATCCTAAAAGACTGTTGAATAAAAACTTGTTTCTGTTCTGTTCATCATTGTCTGGACTGCTGCTTATAAGGGGCGGATGCAACAGGTGCCGAAGTCCACAAGGAAGGGTCATGGTCCCCAAGTTGATTAAATCCCATTTGAATCAATCTTGATGGGAGGCAGCAGTTTCATCAATACTGGCATGGGGCTGATGAAGACTTTGTGTGCCAAAAGGGCTCATGACCAGAAAGTGACTTGAGGAACTGGATCAGTGATATGAGAGTCATGCTATGATGCCACTGCATTATATTCTCAGGAGAATCTTCATGACTGATCACCATGATGACCACTTATATTCAGATTCAGATATGTAAGAAGAAAAAGATTTAGTGAGAGGGGTGCTATATAAAATAAGTGATTTATACTACACATTGCTGTATCCTGATTTCTATTACATTATTGTTTAGAAGTAAAGAGAACTGCCCTTTTCATTATGCAAAATGCAGCATGATTTACTTAGACTAAACTCCAAGTGATGCATGCATTTCTTGTCCTCCTTACCAAAGTAAAGAATGTGAACAGTTAAGTTTTACTTACACATAATGAGCAGGTCTCTTTCTGTGAGAGAGTCAGTATACTGTATGTGAATCAAAATGTGGAGCTAAAGTTTTCTTTTTCTCTCCCCCCACCCTTAAGAAAAGAAACAGCTCCTTGTGCCATGAGGATGGAAAAAACTTAACATTTCAGACCACAAACTAAGTCTCCCCTGCTGTGTACACAGAAGTTAAAGAGATCCCTTGTCTCACCATTGCCATAAACATTTTTATCACCCTGGTTGAACTAAATGGGTCTTTTTGGCAAGTATTCCTTTTATATTGCAGAAAGACAAATTCCTGTTGTGTGTAGTCAGTTAGCTGCTTGCATACCTCAGATCAACACAACTGATGGATTCTTTTAAAGTAGTCTTTTGAGTCTAAGAACTTTAACAAGACACAGGTGTTTTTATCAGGGCAGGATAAAACTAGCATAATATTTATTCAATCACAGCATTAGTCAATGGAAAATTTAAATACATGTATTAAGTTTTTAAAACAGTGACAGAATGCATGTACCAACATCTACAAATCTATCATCAATTTGCTTACCAAAACAAAATAAAAAGACAACTTAAAAACTTCCTGGAAAAGAATCATTGTGAACCAAACAGAAAACTCTGCTCATTTTCCTGGTTATAATACAAATTAGCTGATCTGTGTTCTATATGTGTATTCTGACATGTAAGGAGTTGTAGGACATGTAGGGAAATGTAGAAAACTTCTTTACAACATGGAACTCTTACATGTCGGAGTGAATACTATTGAGTGAGAAGAAATAATTAGCCAACAAAGCCTTACCTGATCACATGTGCTTGCATGAGGCAGATTATGTGCTGCTTGCCAAACTCCATCTAACTGCATAGCTGTATTAGGTGGGGTTTTCCAAGCAGCTCACAAGTTGCCTCATGCAAGCACATGTGGTCAGAGGTTTGTTTGGTAAGACATTGTTAGCTCATTGTTGTTTTTAATTCATTTGTTTTAGTGGATACTGTATATTAACAAAGAGTGGTCTTTGTTGCTTATTCATGCAGTGAATACTATGCCAAAGCACCCACATATATTCAGTTTGTTGTTTAGCAATGTATTGAAGCAAATGACACCACATGTCTGTATTGTAAGGATGATTGTGCCACATACCTTTATAAACCCCTCAGTGAATATATTGGATAACTAGTGTGGCATGAGAACAAATAATGGGGGTAATTTGTTAATTGCAAAAGAGGAGACGGAATTGTTCAGAAACAAAAGCAAAATCACCAAGAAAGGGGAAAGAAGTTCAACCCTTCACCCTTCCCCATTCGTATCTATTCTCCAATATGACTGAGAATTTGGTGGAACCACAATGAAATTGGCATAATTTACTCTGCCTGAAGTAAAGGTGGGGAGGGGCAAAGAAAATAGGAGAAATGAGTTTTTACAAGGTGCCAAAAATGATACTATTAGTGTCACCACTTTCTGTGAATGGTGGTTTGAACCCCAGGAATTCTCCCTCCCTTTCCCCCTTTGGTTGTGCTTTTAGCATTCATTATCTGGAAACGAATCCTGCTAACTCAACGGTGCTTGCTTCCATAATTTTTGAGACAGTAAACCCACATATCACTTTATCCAATAAGCCTTCAAATTGTGCAGCACAAGCTGCATTTTGAAGAATAGGGTTGTCCACAGAGAACCCAATGTGATATAGCAGTTAGGATGATAGAATCTCTCTCTCTTCCTCTCTCTCCCTCCTTCTTTCTCTGTTATTTATGTGTCCTTAACTCACATCTGACTTACAGCAATGCTAACAAAGAGGTTTGTTCAAAGATGTTCAAGAAGTGGTTTTACCAAGATCAGCATTCCCATGTACAATTGTATGTTGGTCCCAAGCCCAGAAAAATGGGGAGGGTTTTGGTCGGGCTTACAACCTGGCCTTGTAAAACTCATATATTGCAGCAGAATTGACAAATGCAAAACAGTGTGTTCAAAAATCAGCATTGCAGAAGGAAACAGATTTGTTGGCCAACAGGCCATTTATGATGACGCTAGATGAAAGCCAAAAGGAAGTTCAGTGCCTGATGCCTGGTTAGCTGGAAGGCCAGCAAGTCAGCAGTTCAAGACCCAGGTGCTGCATGATGGATTGAGCACCTATCTCTGTCCCAGCTCCTGCCAACCTAACAGATCAAAAGCAAGAAATGGCAAGTACTGTAGATAAATAGGGGCCATTTCAGTGGGAAAAGATCTTGAGGACATGAAAGGAGCCTCATTCGGGCTTCCCCTGAGCAGAATTTCTCCAGCAAAAATCCTTTCAACGCAGAATAATTTCTGACACGAACTTATTATTATTATAGTGCCTGATGCAGCAATCATTACTGAGTGCAAAGCTGACCATCAAGATTGGGATATGCGGAATGTATAAACACATTATCAATGGGCAAACTAGCTCTGTTATTATATGAATTTAACAACTACCACCATCATATTGTAGGTATACAGGGCCGTAGCCAGAGGGGACCGGGGGGGGGAACCCTCCTAAACTAACAGCCCCCCCCCGCCAACCCAATCCGTGATGCCAATGTTATATATGTGTGTGTGACATTGTTGCCCCTCCTGAAATTTTTTGGCCCCCTCCAAAAAAATCTAGAATCCTGGCTATGGCCCTGTAGGTATAAGTGAAATGAGATGGAAAGAAAGTCACCAGATGGGAACACAAATAATGAGATCAACGTGCAGGACAATGACAATAAAGATTTATCTATCTATCTATCTATCTATCTATCTATCTATCTATCTATCTATCTATCTATCTATCTATCTATCTATCTATCTATCTATCTATCTATCTATCTATCTATCTATCTATCTATCTATCTATCTATTAGAAACTGATGGTGGTCATCATTACAAGATGTAATTCCAGGGTACAGATGTAGGATCAGATCATTTATAAATAGCTAAATGACATCTATGCCTGCAGAAATTGAAAATGGAAAGACCTACATGCCTATATGCTATTTAAAAAGTAAAAAAATCATGATAATGCTGAATCTTTCAAGAAAGATTTTAATAACTGGTTTGGGCCTCTTCAAAATATAGCCAATGTTGAAGATCAATGGTCAGTTTTTAAACAGAGAGTGACTGAAAGTGCTTATGCGGTTATTGGAAAAAGTAAGAGCACACAAAAAGACCAATGGATTCAGGATCACACCTGGAAATTAATAGATGAGAGGAAAAGAGCCAAGGGGCAATGTGAGTAGGCAAAAACTGTAGAAGAGAAAGAAACATCAACTCTAAGATATTAGACATATGACCAACTAGTCAAGAAAAGCTGCCAGAGAGATAAGAATGTGTGGTTGAGCAAGGGGAATCGAACCAAGTGTTTTCAGTCTCCAAGCATAGTGCTTTTACCCGCTGAACCACCAGAGAGCTGTATACTGAAGATATTTTTTCCACAGAAGGTTATTTTTGCTTTGTTTTAAAGAATTAAGCATTCTTAGCCTGCAGGGTTCCCATATAAACATCCAAAGACTCCCAAATGAAGTGCCATCAGTGTTGCTGTCAAGCAGACATGTGTGCAGTGTAAATACAAAGGGATTGTCCCTTAAGTGTTTGGAGCTAGAGAATAACAGATGTGTTTGCATCCTTGACTGTCAAGGGATTCTTTCCCTGCTGTACCCCAGTGACAGCTGCTCAAGGGATTAGACACTTACCCTCTCTGACACCCTAACCCACCCACCCCCAACACTTTTCCTGGGTACACATTCAATCACTTTGCCATCAGAGTTGCTTTGCAGCTGGGATGTTTGTCATGATAAGCAAAGAGATAATCACAGAAAGAATTCCACTTCTTCTCTAGAAGCTCATCCGATTGTACAGATTAACCTTGGTGTGTATGTGTTCAAAATGTTAACTACAGACTGAGGCACCTATCTGCACTGACTGACCTTTAGAAATGCAGTTGTTGGTGTCTGGGGGAGGGGGAGAAAAAGGGTGTTAAACCCGCAAATAAAGGAGCATAGGCATTAACCACTCCCATTTTCAGCAAGTGGCTGGGGGGGGGGAGTGTTTTTGAAGAAGAATTGCAGTGGTCATGAGAGAAGCAAGGAGATTTACTATAGAACCATTTTTGGTAGGACATCTGTGCTGCATACATTTCTGCTGACTAGCACTTCTTTGAAATGACAGCAGAATAAAGATATAAGCTTTATTTATACCCTACAACAGGGATTCCCAACCTTTTCAAGCTGGGGGACAGGTCACACACTCTTTGGTGTCTTGCACGGAAGACAAAGAAGGAGTCGCAGTGAGGACTAACACAGGTTTATTGGTTGATGATCAGGATGAACATGTGGTAATGGCGGAGGTACATCACATTATATACAGTAGTGCAATACATTTGAATCTTGTTGCACGATAGCTTATTGGCTGCTACCGGCGTGACGACGTCCAAGTCACGCCCCTCTTCCGTAGTTGTTTGCTAGTGCGGGAGAGTTCCCGCGGCTGTTGGTGATTTGAGGAATGAGAACCATGTGAGTTGAACGCTCGCAGCTGCCCTCTATGGGCAGCTTACTCGTGTTCCTTTAACAGCTGGGCAACATTGTAATTGTGGTCAGGTTACATTCATACATTTCTTAAAGCAACATTGTACATACATAACACACTCTCAGTCAGCTTCAAGGGCCAGATGGCCATTTCCCCCTGTCTGCACGATGGAAGTGGCCATTTTGTCCCAAGAGCTTCAAAGGGGTGGTCATTTTGTTTATCTATTGCCCTTGGAGGGGTGAGCACATGAAATGGTGCAGTGGGCATTAGGTTAGGAACCCCTGCCCTACAATATTAACATCAAACTCATTCCCCATATATGAATCTTTACGTAGTCAAAACAGCACTATATGCATAATGTGGAGCTATCACCAGCTTTAGGGAACCCCAAAGATTGCAGGAATAAAAAAATAGGAAAATAAACCTAAGAGAACTCCATCAGAAGAATAAAAAAATCGAATGAGTATGATTGATGGGAATGGAATAATTATTATTAGTTGGAATCAACTTATACTGGTCCTAACAAGGCCTCTAAAGTAAATGATATATGTAAGGTTTTACTAGTTCCAAACCTGCCCCAATGGGTTTCTATGGTAAAACAAGAATTCAAACCCAGGTCTCCTAAGTCCTGATCCATCACTCACTACACCACAATAGGGCAGGGACAATAAAACTGGGGAAAGAATAATGGAATTGATTATTCTATAATTGATGATGATAGTGATGATGATGATAATGCACCATCAAGTTTACTCTAACTTATGGTGACTGTTGCTAGGGTTTTCAGTATAAGTACCCAGAAGTGGTTTGCTATTCCCTTTTCTGGAGGTTCTCTAGAAGTATGCAGCTTGCCTAGAAGGTTGAACAGAAGGTTGTCTCTTCTTCCTGGAAGGATAGGGACTTGAACTCTCAAGTTCCAACTCTACAGTCAGATACCTAACTCACTGAGCTATCCAGCTACCGGTAGTATTCTGAAATGGAGGTAGGTATATTCATGATTTTGGACCAGAGTTCTCAGAACTCCCCATGCAGCATAGCCACTCTGTTCTGAGCTGGAACCCTAAACAGGAATACACCACAATGTGAAATTTCACTGCAGGGTTCATTTTTATCAACTAAGGATCATAATAGCCCTATTCAAATATTAAGCATGTGGATAACTTAATGGGAACTGCAGTGGCTTAGTGGTTAAGATGCTGATGACTGGCAGGTTGGCAGGTCAGCAGTTCAAGACCCAAGTACTGCATGATGGAATGAGCTTCTGTCTCTGTCCCAGCTCCTGCCAACCTAGCAGTTCAAAAGCAAGATATTGCAAGTAAATAAATAGGTACCACTTCGGTGGGAAGGCAAACAGCGTTCTGTGCACTCCGGTTATTAGTCATGCCTGCCACATGTCCACAGAAACATCTGCAGACACAGATGGCACTGGCTCATCAGCTATAAATGGAGATAAGCACTAAATCCTAGAGTCGGATACGGCTGACTTTTGAGCAAGGGTGACTTTTCCCTTTACCTAACTTACCCCACCAGAAAGGAACACTTGAGGCTCCTTCCTTCTGTCATCAGCCCTACTGCATTTACACACATCGAAAGGTAATGAATCTCATTGGAACTTAAGCTCTGAGCAACTCCCCACATCACCCCACATCACAGTCGGCTCAGCTCCAGGTTCCAACCCCGAGGATGGCTCGAAAGTCTTTAACCAGAAATAGAGCCTTCTCAGTGGTGGCACCAACACGTTGACTATGTGTAGTCATGCCTGCCACATGACCACGGAAACGTTTGCAGAAGCAGACAACGCTGGCTCTTCGGCTTTGAAACAGAGATGAGCACTGAACCCTAGAGTCAGATACAACTGGCTTTCGAGCAAGAGAAACCTTTACCTTCTTCAAGGAAGAAGGCCTTTCAGGGCGTTGTTCCCCTATCAATAAATTAACCATTTAGGTTTAGTCCCAATGTCCTCTGGCACCAATTATTTTTATTTTATTTTATTTTAGTCTATGATGTATTTGTTGGTGGTGGGTTTTGATTTGTTGTGGGTATCATTGTTATTCATTTTCTGTTTGTTCACTGCCCAGAGTGGAGTGGGATAACACCCAGATGGGCGGAATAATAATAATAATAATAATAATAATAATAATAATAATAATAATAATAATAATAATAATAATAATAATAATAATAATAATAATAATAATAATAATAATAATAATAATAATAATAATAATAATAATAAAATTTAATTTATACCCCGCCTTTCTCAACCGAGGCCGACTCAAGGTGGCAAACAACATAATTGTTGTTATGTTAAAATCAAATAAATAAATAAATAAATACCTCTTCAGGTTCATCACCATATGAAGGAAGGCAACGTAACTAAGAATGGAGAGGGTAGGGGCAGTGGATCTGAATAGAGCCACTGTCTATCTGTTCTAAAGCCCAAAACTGGTTTGAATGTGTGACTGTGTTCCTGTCAGGTCAGCCTGATACAGATTTTTTACACTGTTCCAACTGAGCAAACACAGTCAAGGTTAGGTGATGGTCATGCTCTCTGCCAGGCTGGTTCTGTGCTCTGCTTCTCAGCTGGACCTTGAGTGCTACTTAATGTATTTCCATGCCAGAATGATGACCTTTTTGTTTTAAGGAAGAACACTGCCAGTGCCACGGTGAACAGTTATAGCATAACAATCCATATTGGAAGAGATTCCAATGAGCACAGTTATTCTGAAAATTTTATGCTCTCTTGAATCTTAACATGATGATACACCTAAGGGAAATGGACAATTTCCTTGTGTGTCTGGTGTAGGTGGTCTCAGATCCTCTTTGTTCCTGCTGTAAGAGAGATAATAAGTACACACTGGTCCCAGCACTCCCAGGTCTAATTCTGTCATTAGGCAGTGAGAGGCAGCTGCCTCAGGCAATTAATTTGTGGTGCCATGAAGAGGAAGCAAATTGTACATTATTTACTTCACTGCTATGATGTTTTCACTGCTAATGATAGGGAGCTGTGCTGGGGATTAAGGGAAGACACTGCTGGCTTTTGAGGACTTTAGCACAATCCTAAAGGTTCTGCAGGGGCTTAGTAGTTAAACTGCTGAGCTTGATGACCAGAAATTGCAAGGAGATAAATAGGTACCGCTTTGGTGGAAAGGTAACAGTGATCTGTGCACTCTGGTATCTCATCATGCCTGCCACATGACCATGGGAACATCTGCAGACACAGACAGCATCGGGTCTTTGGCTACAAACAGAAATGAGCACCGCGCCTTAGAATCAGATATACTGGCTTTTGGGCAAGGGTGACCTTTATCTTTACTATGTCTACTCAGATGTAAGCCCCATTAAGTTCAATGGCCCTTACTCCCAGATGAGTTGTAGAAGATTAGACTCTTAAATTACCATCTGGATTGATTAAGGTCAGATGACTTTTCTGAGCAACCTGTTTCGTGATGCTGAGACTAGCCTAACACATAAGAACAATGTTGTTGGATTTGGATCCAGAAAGGCAAACCATGCTGTGTAATAGAGACTGCTATTGAAACAAAATATCCTTACAACATTGTCTCCAAAAAAAATGGCCTCAGCAGCCCAGAGATTGACAGACACCCATGGATCATGTATGGAGGAGCACATCATTCTGCAGTGGTTGGTGAGTCCCCAGTTCTTTGGATCATGGTCTGCTGGTAAATGCTCTGCAATGTTTTCCATTGTCTCCTACTTCTGCATAGTACTAACCAAAATCAGTCTGAGTGTCACCGCTGTTGCTTCCCCACCTGTGTCACCTTCAGCCACTGCTGCTGCCCAGCATCTGCTGCCTTGTCACCATTGGTGCTATCCACTCTTTTTTGCTGAAATGAGCATTATTTTGAAGAGGATGTATGCATTTTAGTCTGGTGTGACCATTCTGCCTTGGGTGACCCTGCTAGGAGTCTAGGCCCATGATGGTGAACCTTGGTGCTCCAGATGTTCTTGGACTTCAATTCCCAGAAGCCAAGTCCCCTATGAATCCACACAAATGGGTTTACTGTGATTCATCTGGCCCGCACTGCCCTTGTCACTCCCGAAAGCGGAAGTAAAACGCGCCCGTATGGTTAAGATTCTTCAGGGTTAACTCTTCCTCCATACGGGCGTGTTTTACTTCTGCTTCCGGGAGCGACAATGGCAGCGTGGGCTGGATGAATCACAGTAAACCCATTTGTGTGGATTCAAAGGGGACTTGGGCTTCTGGGAATTGAAGTCCAAGAACATCTGGAGTGCCAAGGTTCGTCATCACAAGCCTAGGTTCATAACAGAGTTTGGTCTCCTGACAGCATTGCTCTCAGCCTCATTGACATGTGCAAACCTCACATTAAGGTTTGCATCTAAGAAGGGGTGATGTACGTATTGTAAAGGACAGGCTAGAAAATCAATCATAATCTATGAATACCAAAAATGAAGAAAGAATATAGCAGATTTTGAAAAACAATTTATTTTAATTGCTTATTTTATTTTATTTTGCTTGTCTGAAAGAGATTTGCAGAACTCCCTGGTTTGTATTTTCTCTAGTAAACTGGATAAAAAATCTAGAAGATTCTTCATTTCCAACTTTGTGTAATAAGGAAGTATTGTAGTTCATTTATTCACAATTCCATTTAGTCCGAACTCCAGTCCCAGGTATACCTAGGGCCTAGGTATACCTTGGACTCAAGTCAAGAAGACATACACCTGAGTAAGCACCCTTTACAGTTGCAATAAAAGGGTGTGAACAAACTTCCCAGTGAAAGACAATTTTCAACAAAATCCTTCACAAAATACCCTCAAAACCTAGATTAAGATGGTAATCCTGAAAAGAAGGTCTCCTAAAGATATCAATAGAAACTAAGCAAAGACAAAGTGATTTCTCAGTAATCCCAGACTTTTCTTTCTCAGAAGGATTAAAAATTGGTAGCACTTAAAGGAAGGAGGTGGACATGACCAAACTTGCAAATCTATAGCAAACCCATTCACATTTGGAAGCCTAGTAAAGACTAGCTATTTTTCCTGACCTTGCCAGGCAGGTATTGATTTTGTGTTAGTGGTAGGGCAGGGGAGGTGGACCCGATCCGTTCCTCCTTCTCTGTCTTCGCCCAGGGAGAGGCAGGAAAGGTGGGGAGGTAGACACAATCCATTCCTCCTTCCCTGTCTTTGCCCAGGGCGAGGCAGGGAAGGGGGGAGGTGGACGCGATCCGTTCCTCTTTCCCTGTCTTCGCCCTGGGGGAGGCAGGGAAGGGGGAGGTGGACGTGATCTGTTCCTCCTTCCCTGTCGGTGCCCGGGTGAGTAGGGGGGAGAAAAAGGGGAGGTGGATGTGATCCGTTCACCCTTTCCTTCCTGCGCCCGGGGGGGAGGCAGATGTGTTTTCTCCGACAGGCAAGGGCAGAATGGAGCTCCACATCCAGCCCTTGCCTCCTGGAGAAGGGGCACATTTTCTCCAGCAGGCAAGGGCCTAAGGGAGCAGCACCGCCGCATCCGGAGAAGGGGCTCGCCCACATCCAGTTTTGCATGCGGCATTTTTTCTTGGGCATGCGCAGACTATGCTGCGCGTGGGGACCCCCTGCGTGCACATCTCAAATGACGATGGTGCATGGACCTTTCTCCCCCCCCCCCAATTTGCATGCGTGCAGTGCTTTTTTTGTCTTTGTGGGGCGAACACCCCACCCTTGGCACCTGGACCCTCACGGCGCTGATCTCAGGGACAAAAGGTAAATGTGCACGGCACATTATGGAATGGGCTGGATGGGTGTGGAAGTGCATTCTGCACACACACGGCCCAACCCCCTTCTTATAGGTATAGATTCTATGCAGCTGTATCTCTTCACACATTCTAACACTTTTCCAAGGGATCCCAAATTACTCAAGGATATACAGAAAAGGAAGTCTGGCCAGGGTATCCTGCTATGGTAATAGAGTAGACCATACTGTCAGCAACTCAATGCTGATCGCCCGGCAGTGGTTAACTAACTTGACAACCCTTGACAAGCCTTGGGTGCCAAAGTCCACAGGGAAGGGCAATGGTCCCCCGGTGGATTACATCCAATTTGACTCCATCTTGATTGAGGGCATCAGCATCCTCAATAGTGACATTGGGCTGATGAGGACTTTGCATGCCAAAATGGCTCAGGACCTGAAAGGTACTCATGGAACTGGATCGATGGTACAGCTGTCAGTGCTGAGAAGCCAGGACAATCTTCATGGCTGATCACCATGATGATAACCAATATTAAGAAGAAGGAGGAGAAGGAGAAGAAGAAGACAGAAAAATTCTCTCTTCTCAGAGACTGTTCAGTTTCTTTTATGAACCCACTGTCTTTCACAACTCTTCTCCAATCATAGCAACAGGCTGGCTCTACTATCCAAGAATGCCAAGGGACTCTGCCTCAGTGAAAAAAATCCTCAGTAGAGAAGCACTGTCTGACATTTATGCACAGAGACTATTTAGCAATGAATAGGCCAGGTGATGTTCTAGCATTCTAGGGAATGAGACTAAGAGTCTTCTAGTCTTTACTGTCTTCTAGTCTGGGATGTAATCTCCTTTCATCTGCATCTGCCACAGCCAAGAATATGGAGAATGGAAATGGTTGTCCAGTAACATCTGGAGAAGCACATATTCATCTTACTGCCAAAGTCATAGTTGTGAAGGAAAGGCCAGAGTGTCATATACCCTACTTTACAAAAGACAGCATCTGCTCAAAGGACTGTTGGGGACAGTACTCTATGTGAATTGTCAGGCTCTACTCCAGTTTAAGGAACAAGACCACAACAAGGGAAGTTGCCCATCCACATGTCACACCTGAGTCACAGACTGAGTAAACACATACTATGACCACACTATGTATTGTATTTATATTTCATTTACAGTACTTATTTCTAAATTTGCTTAAACAGTATAATACAAAATGCATGCATACATGTTATAGAAGTGGTGTCCTCAATCATCCTCTGGTTTTGTGATCTCAGATGTATTCACCTCAGCCGTTTAGGTTAGGACCAGCTTCTTTTTTTAAAAAAAAGGTCTCTTGCGCTTTTCAGTTTCCCCATTTTTAGTGGAAGAATCCACCAAGGACTATGTAACTTGGAGAGCAGAAAGAGGGCTAATGCCCTCTTTCTATATGCTAGATCTATCTGTTTGAACATCATCAGGGCAGATTACTGAAGAACTGTGAACACACATCTGGAGCTTAGACTCTATAACATCCTAATGCCCCAAATTACTTTTACTTCAAGTCCCTGTAGGTTCCTTTTGCTCTTACTGTACATAAGAATGAGCAGATTTGCCAGATCTCCTGTGTGGGGCATGACAAAAGGCTCAAATGTCCTTTGATGAGAGGTCACTCAGTTGCAGGGTGCCACAGGACAAAGCCATACCCAAACTGAATACCTCCTTTCCATGGAAGCTCCTCACTGCTGAGGGTCTTGAATTAAGCTTCTCTAATTTTGTTGATTGGGCTATGTTTGGCTGGCCAGTTCAAATGCACCCATGGGGGGTGGGGGCAGTCCCTTTGTCCAATGCAGATTTGCAGCAAGACCTAAGAATCTCCTCTGGTCCTGGTCAAAAGGTCACTTAAAGTAAGCAAGGATCTCTTCAATGCTGTTTGCAAACACTTTCTCCTAGAGTGCAGCATTTTTTTAATATAAATGTGTGGTGAGAGGTAAGATGATGTACCTGGATCCACTGATATTCCAATTTCAGATAAGGGTTCATTGTTTATTGTCTTAAGTTAACTAGCCCGAGTCTTTATTATTGGAGAGATGGGGCTCAGACATTTATATACAGAGGTATCCCTCTTCTGATCCCATGTTGTTTATTCTTTCTCTTCTTAAGGCATCATTTTGACATGCTATGTTTCTTGCCATCCCTGGGTGGAGTTTTTACTGAATTAACTTTCCAGCATCCACTCAGATTGCTTAGAGAAATAAAATGCTAAGTGTGATGATTTGTCCGAACAATTATTTGTTTTGGCAATATAGAGAGACAGTACTTATTCATCTGTCACAGTTTTTCAAATAATATCTGTGTTAGTCTCTTTCAGCCACAAAAAATTTGTATAATGCAAAGAGTCAGAATTGACTGTGCAGCTGAACTACAACAAAACAAATTTCTAACAAATTTCAGCAAGAGGTTTTGTGGACTGCAGTGCACTTTGTGCAGAACTGGATTACAATCCATGAAACATATGCTTCTGTACTGTTTTTATTTTTATCTATTGTACTAATAGCCTGGTGTTTCCCAGAGGATTGGCATTGTGAGTTCAATCCAGAAGGGCTCCAGGTTGACTTAGCCTTCTATCCTTCTGAGGCTGATAAAATGAGTATCCAGCATTTTGGGGGCAAAACTTCCAGAGAGTGCTCTAAGAGCTAAGGGACAGTATATAAGTGTAATTGCTATGGCTATGGTTTTCTCCCCATTATTTCCTTATTTTCACAACAACCTTGGAAATGACGATGTTGGCCCAAAATCATTTCATGGGTTGAAGGGAAGTTTGAACTGGAGTCTTCCCAGCCCTAGCCCAACTATCTAAGCCAACTCTATAGGTCATGGACTGAAAACCCCAAATTCCTGAGTATTGGCTCTATCAGCACAGCTGACAGATGTTGACCTTATTGGTTGCTTGGTCTTGGGTGTTTGTTTGCTGGTTATAAGGAATGTGATCCTTAAACCACTTTGATGTGTTCACTGCACTAACCTGTCACAATACTTAATTTACTGCTACTTTGAATTTACTCTTCATCTTCAACATCATTGTTCAGTACAATTTTAGCTTGCCAGCTTCTTTCCAGAAATATATGTGTAACTGCAGATTTATTTAAGACAACAAGACGTGTCAATCAAATATATCGGAGCAGAGAGACTTAGGGACTCAACATGTCATAATTGAGGATGATTGAAACTCTTTTATGTCAACTCTTACTCAATGTAGAATAAAGGGGGTGGTGGTTAATTACCACCTGATGCTTATTTCAGTCCATGATGCAAATGTGCATTTGTAAATCATATTTACAAAAAACAAAACAAAAAAATAAATAAATAAGACAAAAACATTGTGACACCATAAATACTAATTGCTATATTTTAATCAAACATAAGTGTGATATTACATTAGTATGTCTGCAGAAGTGGATTTGATCCATAAAAGCTCACATTAAAATATAGCAGTTAGTATTTAAAGTACCACAATGTTGTTGTTGTTGTTGTTTTGCTAGTATGGCAACACAGACGGTCATGGCTACCACTTCAAAACATTACCTAATCTTTTTTGAAAATATCTCTCTTTAAACCCATTTTTTTAAAAAAAAAATAAGATCTAGTTATTGATTATTGGGAGTATAGAAATAAAAATATAAATATAGAATGTAACTTTGAACTAAAACATATGGCATCTTGATTAAAAAATGGATATGTAAATAGCCAAATCAAATATCGACTACGGCAGATCTGCCAATATTTTAGAAGGGTTGAGAAGCAACCTTGAGTTGGCTAATATTGGTAGCAGTTGGTCAAAACCATGGATATTGCAGAGTTGGTTCTATCACTGGCCTGAGTGAGGGGACCAAGCAAGGGGTCCACACAAGGGGGCTTGTGAAGAAGGTGCAGCAGGGACTGTATTATTTGAGAACTTTAAGGAAAAGCTATCTTCCGCAAAAGCTGCTGCTTGCCTTCTATCATTGCACCATTGAGAGCATGCTTACGTATGGTCTATGTGTGTGGTACGGAAGTTGTACCTATCGGAATAGGACAGAATTGTTAAAACAGCGGGGAGTATCATTGGTTGTTCACTCTCCACCTTAGAACAAATTTACACCATTAGGTGCCATAGAAAAGCATTAGATATTTTCGGAGACCCATCGCATCCTGGCCACTGCTTCTTTGAGCTTCTGCCATCAGGACGGAGATATAGAACAATGAAGGTGAGAACAAGCCATCTCAAGAACAGTTTCTTCTCTAGAACAATCTTGGCCTTAAATGGAAACTCTGGACTCTGAAGTCATCTTATTTTATTTGTTATATTGTACTGTTTTAATTAGTGTTTTGCAGCTGTTTTAAATTATGTGAGTGCCGAATCTGAGTTGATATAGTAACCAATAAATTTTGTTGCTCCTGCAAGGGGACAATGTCAATAAAGATTTATTCTATTCTATTCTATTCTCTACCTAGAAGTTTCCACAGACAAAAAGCAGCAATGAAGTTTGGGAGGAACACCTTGTAGGGTATGCCTCCTCTGCATCCCTTACAAAAGTCTGTATGATCATTTTCAAAGTAGGATGTCATCATATTGCAAGTGCTGAAGCTAGACTCAAGTCCCAACCAGCTGTGGTTTTGTACATGGAAAAGGCAGAGGCACCAGCTTCTCTTCCATTTTTAGCAGCAAAATAGCTTAGGCCCATGATGGTGAGCCTTGGCAGTCCTGGTGTTCTTGGACTTCAGTTCCCAGAAGCCCAAGTCTCTGTGAATCCGCACGAATGGATTTACTTTACGTACTTAATTGATTATTTAAAATGTCTGTTTTAAGTCAAGATCCTGTAATCAAATACAGATTTGTACAATTCCTTTTTCCCTTGCCCAATAAATAATTTCATTTTAAAATATTAGGTATGAAATGTGGTTATTAGCAAAGCTCACCAAATAACAAACACACATTCAAAACTTGTGGATATAAGCATCAGTCAGCAACTGAATGCACGTATATGTTAAATATTAGCAAGAAAGTACAGGTTCTCTCCCCCCCCCAGTTACTATATTGATGTGCAGTTGGCTGACTGTTGGAAGAGGCCATTCGTTTTCCTTAAAAAAAAAAAAACGAATGGCCAGAAACTACTCTTTTTTTCTTTTTAGGTTTTGCTTTAATGCAGATAGCAGTTTCGTCAACCCCTAGTCTCAGGGGCAATATTGTACAGCACGACAAAGACTTCCATTGCTAATTGTCAAACCAGAGGCAGTCTCCAGCAGAGAGCTGTTTGGCTGCTGCTGATGCTTTGACAGAATACAGACAATTGGTTTGTGACAAAGTTCTACCCCAAAATGATGGGGACAAAGGGAGAGGAAATGTGCAGCAGACCAAAGCAGATACAGTACTGAAAAGCAATATTGTATTGAATTGGCTAGGGAATAAATTCATCTTCTCTTTTCTATTTAGTTCAAACATTAAAAGGTTATACTGTACTAAGAAAAGATTCAGATATCTATATAAGTATATAGCTATTATCCTAAAGCAATTGTTCTCAACATGGGGCCTATGCCCCACGGGGGACTTCAGTTCCCAGAAGCCTAAATCAGTACATTGGCTGATCATTGATTTAGGGAATTGACTTAGAATTGAAGCCTAAAAAACAAAGGTTGGGAAACACTATCCTAAAGCAAGAATTGCTGTGGTTAATCTGGAGTTCTTTTTTTTTATGTGCCATATCCAATTCCAAATATTGGTGTTCATCATGATGATCAGCCATGAAGACTGTCCTGAGAATATAATGCGATGGCCTTCCAATTGCCTTCAGGATTGCAGCATGACACCCATACACTTTCTTGTCCTGAGCCCTTTTGGGAGGCAAAGTCCTCCTCAGCCCCAGACCAGTATTGATGAAGATGCTGTCCTCCATCAAGATGAATTCAAATGGGATTTAATCCACTTGAGGACCATCAACCTTTCCTGTGGTCTTCACCATCCAAGGCCGTTAGTCCTCAGGGTTGTCAAGTTAGTTAATTGCTGCCTGATGATTGACATTGAGTCGCTGGCAGTATGGTCTGCTCTGTTGAAATAGCAGGATAGCCTGGCCAGACAACCCGGAGTTCTTAGCTGTTCCTTTAAAACAAGGGTGGGCAACTATGGTGGATTGTTCTAGATCAGGGATCAGCAAACTGGGTTCTCAAGATGTTCTTGGACTTCAATTACCAGAAGCCCTGCTCAGCAGGAGTGCTGACTTGGACTTCTGGTAATTGAAGTCCAAGAACACCTGGAGAGTAAGGTTTGCTGACCCTTGTTCTAGATTTGTGAGAAAACCCTCCACACCACCACTGTGAACTTTCCTAAAAGAGCAATCCATCTTAAAAATAATTAGTTCTTTAAAACAAAACAACTGAATACTGAAAGCTGCTGTTCTGTATGACAAAACAGGATGTTTCTGCTACCCTTTATTGCCTCAGCACCAGAACAAAACACAAGGCAGCAGCACAAGACATAGCAGTGAGCCAGCACTGAAACTATGAGTTACAGTACTTCTCTTCCATCCATCAATGAAGCTACATTGTATCTATACATATAAAATGGTGTTTTAACCGTTGGAATGTGACAAAGGATGTTGCACCAGGCCCCACTAGCCCCATCCGAGCCTCCGTGCACTCGCCCGAATGGGGTTCGCAGGTAACTGTCGGGTTGAAATTTTCGGCCGGTGGGCAGGAGCCCCCTGGATGCAAACAAAAAAAGGGAACTTCAATTCCCAATGTTCCTTGCGCCGCGCCGCACCAGAGCCAATCAGGCAAAAGGAATTTTCGGAAATGCGCTGCGCCCAATCAAAAAAAGCCGCAGAAAAAAACCGCTGCAGTAACCAAACACGCGCATGCAAAACTACAAGCCCCAGTGTCCTGCGTGCCATTAGCGCGCAGAACGCTGAGGCAGCTGGCGCGCGAAAAATAAACAGAAAAAACCCCCGCCACCACTGCCCATCCTTTCGACGGGCCAGCCGGCGCATGGAAAAAAAAGAACCCCCCCCCCCCGCCGCCACTGCCCTTACTTTCAATGGGCCAGCCGGCGTGCAAAAAATAAACGACAAAAAAAACCCCCGCTGCCGCTGCCCTTACTTTTCATGGGCCAGCCATCGAGCCTGGCCCGTGAAAAAAAAGACACCGCCACCCCGCCCTTTTCTTTCCATGGGCCAGGGATCAAGCCTGGCCTGCGTAACCCCCCCCCACAAAAATAGACCACCACCCCGCCCTTTTCTTTCCATGGGCCAGGGTTCGAGCCCGACCAGTGAAAAAAAGACACCCCCCCAAAAAAAAGTACACACAAAAACATTCAAAAACAGTCACAAAAACAGTCAGAAAGAAACACAAAAACATCCAAAAAGTAACCACAAAAACATCACAAAGACACCCCCCCAAAAAAACCAACACAACCCTCCCCCCCCCCCAAAAAAAACCAGAGAGCTTACCAGGAGACATCTTCGCTCCATGATGACTGGAACTCAACTGAGAAAATAATGAAAATACTTACCGGAAGCGACACCCAGAGGACAGAAGAGAAAAATTGTAGAGAGGAAGAAAAGCTCACCACCCCCACCCAGAGGCCACAAGAGAAAAAACATTCAAAAATATTGAAACTAATAAGATTAATTCCCAAATTAGTCAAATAAGCTATCAAAACATTCAAAAATATTCACACTAATCTCAAAAAATACCAAAAAACCAGAAATCACTTTTCACTCAAAAAAAGCACAAAAAATGCGTAAAAATAAAGATTTTAAAAAACCAAAATAAAATTTTAAATTAAAAAAATTAATTTACATTAAATAAATTAAATTAAAATAAAATTTGCATAAACATAAAACAAAAACCTTTCAAAACCAATTTAAAGTGCCCGGCACTGAAGAAGCCGGCGTGCAAAAAATAAAAATAAAACACACACTGCGAGTGCAAGTCCGCCGCAGGCAGACGCAGCGTCTCAAAGCCACAAAATCACAAAACCTTTCAACACCATTTAAAACAGCCCAGCACCATTGGTTCAAGAAAAAAAACGAAATCTTTTACTATCCAACACAATTTTACAAAGCCCAGCACCGCCGGGCAAAATATACTAGTACTCTAATTACAAGGCAACTTCTTCCATGTCTAGGACAGACATGGCAGACACGAAACTGCCAAAGTGAAGGCACCTTTTGGTGAGTTCATTCTACAGTTCCTTTCACTTGACCTAGTGTAAGAAAGATTAGCCAGCAACACAAGGCTGCTGTTACCAGAGTACACCTGACTGCAGTTCAGAAATACCACACTCTTTGAGGAGGCTCTTTCTGGTGCACCCTACAAAGCAACTACAACACTGCAGTTACACAGCAAGGAAGTTTTCTGTCATTAAGTAATACTGATATTCCTAATTACATATGTTACCAGCTAAGGATGTGCACTAGAAACTTTCATTTCAGTTTTGTTTCTATTTCTTTCACAGACTGCCTCTTTTGTTTCCACTGTTTTCATGTGTCACTCCTTTCATTTACCCAGATGGAGTCCTCCTTTGGGGGTCTTTCATGTTGTCCCCCCCCCCACTTCATTCTTCTGGCACTAATCCACAAAATCCCTGAAGCACACAGTAGTGCTTGTGGCAAGGGAAGGAGAAAGATGGGAAAGAGTGGGATTGTCATGGCATGGAGGCAAACCTTAGTTGTTACTAGCATATTTTGCCCGGCTGTGCCGGGCTTTGTAAAATTGTGTTGGATAGTAAAGGGTTTCATTTTTTTTTTTGAACCAATGGTGCTGGGCTGTTTTAAATGGTGTTGTAAGATTTTGTGATTTTTTGGCTTCGAGGCGCTGCGTCCACCTGCGGCGGACTTGCACTCCCAGTGGGGGGGGGGGTTTGGGGGGGGGAGTTGTGTGTGTGTGCCGGCTTCCTCAGTGCCGGGCTCTTTAAATTGGTTTTTGAAGGTTTTTGTTTTCTGTTTATGCAAATTTTATTTTAATTAATTTAATTTAATTTAATTTAATATTATTTAGTTCAAAATTTAATTTTGGTTTTTTAAATCTTTATTTTTACGCATTTTATTTTTTGTTTTGTTTTTGAGTGAAAAGTGATTTCTGTTATTTTTGGTATTTTTTGAGATTAGTGTGATTATTTTTGAATGTTTTTATAACTTATTTGATTAATTTTTGAATTAATCTTATTAGTTTCAATATTTTTGAATGTTTTTTTCTCTTTTGGCCTCTGGTTGGGGCTGGTGAGCTTTTCTGCTTCACTACAATTGTTCTCTTCTATCCTCTGGGTGTCGCTTCCGGGTGTTTTTTTTTCTCATTTGAGTTCCAGTCTTCATGGATAGAAGACATGTTTTGGTAAGCTCTCTTGGGTTGTTTTTTTTTGGGGGGGTGTTTGGGATTTTGGGGGGGGGTTCTGTGTGTTTTTTCTTGTTTGTTTTTGGCTGTTTTTGTGTTTCATTTTCAGATTTCTGTGTGTTTTTGAGTGTTTTTGTTTTGTGTTTACTTTTTCAGGGGGAGTGGCTTTCTTTCCCACGGGCCATGCTGGCTGGCCTGTGGGAAGGAAGGGCATTGGCGGGGGGGGGGTTCTTTCCCACAGGCCATCCTGGCTGGCCCATGGAAAGGAAGGGCAATGGCGGGGGTGGCTTTCTTTCCCATGGGCCATGCTGGCTGGCCCGTGGGAAGGAAGGGCAATGGCGGTGGTGGTGCTTTCTTTGTTTTCTTCTCCACGGGCCATGCTGGCTGGCCCGTGGGGAAGAAGGGCAGTGGCGGCGGGGGGGGGTTCCCTTTTTTTCCCCGCGGGCCATCCTGGCTGGCCCGTGGGGAAGAAGGGCAGCAGCGGCAGGGGGGTTTCTTTTTTTCCTCACGGGCCATGCTGGCTGGCCAGTGGGGAAGAAGGGCAGTGGCGTCGGGGGGGGTTCTTTTTTTCCCCACGGGCCATGCTGGCTGGCCCGTGGGGAAGAAGGGCAACGGCGGCGGGTGTTTTTTTTATTATTTTTCGCGTGCAGGCTGCCTCAGCGTTCAGTGCGCTAATGGCGCGCAGGATGCTGGGGCTTGTAGTTTTGCCTGCGCGTGTTTGCTTACTGTGGTGGTTTTTTCCCTGCGGCTTTTTTTTGATTGGCCACGGCGCGTTTCCGAAAGTTCCTTTTGCCGCACCGCTCAGCCTGATTGGCTCTGGCACGGCGTGGCGCAAGGAACGTTGGGAATTGAAGTTCCCTTTTTTGTTTGCGACTGGGGGGCTCCTGCCCCTGGGTCGAAAATTTCAACCCGACAGTTACCTGCAAACCGGGTTCGGGTGAGTGAACGGAGGCCCATTACAGGCTAGTGGGGCCTGGTGCAACATCCTTTGTCACATTCCAACGGTTAACGCACCATTTTATAGGTATAGATTATGTTGTGGTGTCAAGTTGCCTCTGACTGATGGCAATCCAAAGAATGAGTGACCTCCAAACTCTCCTATCCCCAAGAGCCCTACTGAGTTCTTGTAAAGTCATGGTTGTGGCTTCCTTTATTGAGTCAATCCCCCCACATATTTAGTTTTCCTACACTTATTTTTTCCCTAGCATTATGGCCTTTTCTAGCAACTCTTGTCATCTTATGATGGAAAGTAGACAAGAAAAAATATGACATCAGAAACAGCAACACAGTAGCTAATTCCAAAACATTTCAACCTCCCAGAATATTCTAGGTTTATCTACTCAGATTCTTTCATCCCATTATCACTTTGTAACAGCATTTCCAGACAGGGCATATAGTCTGCTATTTGGTGCTCTTGGGAGCTCACACCAGTTTATGGTATCCAGACAGGAAGGTTTAATTTTTATGGTGTTTGATTTTTGCCCACTCATAGCAAGTGTGGTTGCTGAGAACAGGCTAAAAGTGAGTCCCACAGCTGTCAGCCGGCTGCTTCCTGCTTCCAGAATATTGACCAACTAATGAGCCACTTCAACATATAATTAATCCTGCATTTTCCCTGATCATCTCTAAACAGTTAGGGGGACAGAAATATTTTTTTATGTTTTGAAGATCTACTCTGAAGTGATGATCCACTTTGCTTAAGTAATATTTTTAAATGCTTGCATGTGTCTATGCTGTGCATATTGTTTGTGTATACAGACACACATGCAAAGAAAATATGTGTATAAAGACACACACATGCAAAGAAAACCTATTTAAACAAAGTGATGCATCATTTCAGTGATGATCTCCAAAACCTTTTTTTAAAAAAATCACTTCCCCTGACCATTCACAGACAATCAGGGGATGTATTCAGTTAAGACTCAAAGTGTTAGTTCTCATTCGGACAGGAGATGCAAATTGAAAGGCACATCACTCCTCCTCTTGAGTGGTTATTGACACTTTTCTGGGCGATCCAGCAATGCAGATGGACATGTCAAAGGTTCATTATCAGATGTTAAATGCAACCACCATTCCACTTGGCTCTATAGTCATCTTCCCTTATCCCAGGGGTGGCCAACCTTTTTGTGCCATGGGCCTGACCTAATTGGAACAGCTGAGCAGGCTGGACCATGCCACCTGGAAGTGGAAGTGGGCATATTTATGGCTGATGTAAATGTGCCCACTTCTGGGTTTATGTCAGCTGAAAGTGCATTTGTGCATGCGTGGGTGCATTTTATGACTGACATAAACATACTCGCTTCTACTTCTGAGTGCTGGAGAGATGGTGATGGGCCAGTTGGAATGGCATTGTGGGTTGGGGCTGGCCCATGGGCCGTAGGTTGGGAACCCCTGCCTTATCCAGTCTTACAGTTCCCTTGCCCATTGCTATTCCTCTTCCACTGCTATGTACATTATATATAAATGTGTGAACTTGCCATTGTGTTCCATGTTTTTGAATTTCTTTTTCCAGCTACCATTCCCAGATTACAGCATGCTTGCTGGCAGGGGCTGAAGGTCTCAGATGACAATCCACAAGGCCCACACTGGAAAAAGCTGTCAGCCCTGAGGGAGCCACAATGTTTTTGTGATTTGAATTGTCATGCACCTATATCTTTGTCATTTGGAAAAGGAACTAATTATAAGTAATAGATAATTTCTAAAGGTAAAGGTCACCCTTGCTCGAAAGCTAGTCGTATCCGACTCTTGGGTTCAGTGATCATCTGTGTTTCATAGCCGAAGAGCCAGCGCTGTCTGCTTATGGTTTCTGTGGTCATGTGACACGCATGACTAGACACCGGAGCGCACGGAACGCTGTTTACCTTCCCACCAAAGTGGTCCCTATTTATCTACTTGCAATTTCTTGCTTTCGAACGGCTATGTTGGCAGGAGCTGGGAGAAAGATGGGAGCTCATTCCATCCTACAGTACTCGGGAATCGAACTGCTGAACTTCCAGTCAGTGTCTTAGCCATTTGAGCCACTGCAATCCCTAATGTCTATATCAGAGAGTAAATAAAACAAAACAACAACAGACAAAAACATTGTGGCACTTTAAAGACTAATTCTGGTATTTACACTTGAGCTTTCATGGATTAAGTCCATTTTGTCAGATAATTTCCAAGCTCTGAAAACACCTTACTCTCCTCACAAATGATGTCATAGATTTATCTATGCTACAGAAAAGGAAGGAAGGAAGGAAGATAGACAGACAGACAGACCTGTGGGTGTGTTTTTCCAGACTCAGACGTGACATAACTAAGGAATGAGCCTTGACTCATTCTATTTCTCTGCACATAACCAATCAAATAAATTGCATTTATTATTCAATTGCTTGCAGTACATTGCATTTCTTGATGTTGTAGAGCAAGGCATTTTCTATGTGCAATTATGTTTGCTGTTTCCTCCCAGCACTCAGATGTTAGGTGCTTAGGTGGCACAGAGTGTATCTGGTCTTTCTGATTAAAGGCAAGCTTTTGCTTCTTCCAGACAGCTCTTGAGTCTGTCACTCCTTGAGAGGAATGTGCAGAATAATAAGAGAGAGAGCCTTCTCAGTCATCCCCAAGTGTAAAGCACTATATAGTTGGAAAGCCAGGTCAGTGAAGGTCAAGAGGGATTCATGGAGACAAGTGCCTTTCATGAAGAATTGCAAATGTTTACTTTCAAAGAAGGCCTTAGAAAGTCAAGATCCCGAAAGAAGCCATATGCTTCGATTTCAAGACCAATTAGCTGGCCTGTCCCCAATATATTCCATAGACTTTTTGGCCTCTTGCCTTTGTCAAAAGAAAAAAGTCAAGCTCCACCATAAATTATCAAAGAGCCAAAATACCCAAGGCAGAGTGAAATGATTTAGGGGCTATCTTTGAAGAGCTTGTTGCAAAGGGAGTGCTATCGAAAGGGTTGGAAATAGAAATGTGGTAGGAATGCTGGCTGGCTAAAATGCCCTTTTTGTAAAGTAGCATATTTCCTTTGTAGCAATGTGGATGCATTTTTTTAAAAAAAAATACACCTTAGTAACCATTCTATTGCTTTTTGTTCCTAATTCTTTACATTTGTTCAGTGGTAGTCACTTCAAAGCAATGGACTTTCTCCAGAATCCTAAGGCAGCTTTATTCCCTTAAATCAGGTTTAATTAATCAGGTTGAGAGGCACAAATGATAATGTACAATTCTGACCCTGTTATTATTTGAGTTTTAAAAAAACTCTTCTTGAGTCATATGATCTGTTGAAGGTGTGTATTTAAATAGAGTTAGCAGAGTAACATAGATGCAATGAAAGTGAGATGAGAACCAGCCATGGAAGGTTAAATGTAGAGTTTGGCTATCTCCAATAAAGCAGACAGACATGTTACTTAAGTTGAACACAACTGGTGGCTTTACTCAATAATTTGGTACTTACATAATATGAGGTTGCATATACAGTACAGTACTAGCAAACAGGACCTGTGCTGGCTTTAAGTGATCCAGCTGGAATTTATGACAGAACAGTGGAAAACAGACAGATTCTGTCAATATATCATGAGAACTCATAACACACTCACTGAGTATGACTTGAAACTGCTCCAGATTAAGAAACAGGAGGAGAAAAACAACTCCCCGAATGTCTTACTTTAAACCAGGAGTTCTCAACCTTTAAACCGGGGGCCGGGTCACGCTCCCTCAGACAACTTTGGTGGCCAGATGGCCATTTTGCCCTTCCTCCACCACATGGCACTTCCTGGTCTGGTGGAGGTAGTGTGGGGCCACATGAAATGGCAACATGGGCCATATCCAGCCCATGGGCTGTAGGTTGAGAATCCCTGCTTTAAATTGTTCATTTGGAGCCTTTGTCTTCACCTTTAATTTGCTGGTTTGGTTTGTACCATATTATTCAACAGTTACTGGCAAGAGGGCCAAGGGATATAGAAACCTGTTGTGCTTGGTAGAAATCCTGGACATTGCTGAAAAGAAGAAAGCACATAATCAAACCTGGAGAAAAACCACAGCTTTCTCTGTGTTAATTTATCTGTATAGATGTAAACTGATTCTCAGGATGTCTGTAATCTAAAAGAAATACATTCCACTATAATAGGAAGGACAGTTGCCATGTTGCATGCATGCTTGCTCAATCTGCTGCCAAGTGCCTGGAATCTTGTTCTCCTTTATAATGACTCCTTGCTTTCAAAACACCATAGACTGGACAGCCTATGAAATGAAACAGAGATGGGTAACTGCAGCTCTAATCCTTCTGCTGTGCAGAACCCATAATCCTTTACAGTTGGGTATGCTGGCTAGGGAAAATGGGAGATCTAGGTCAAAAGAAAACTTATGAAAGTGACTTGACACCACAACTGCAGCACTCAGTCCACATGGTGCTTGATTATTATTATTTTTTGGAACTATCATTCTACAACTGCAGCATGCTTGCTGGCAAAGGTGGGGAAGAAGGTCTAAGAGCTGTAACATGAAAAGGGAGAAGGGGGATATTACAAATTCCAGATTAGTAACACAAAGAAGAATGAAGTCTGATGTAGGGAGCAGCCAAATTGAGACACCTAGGCCTTAAGGTATTATTTATTTTAAATAGATCTCTAGGCTGTCTTTGCTTATTACTACTCTCTATAGTATAAAACACTGGGGACTGAGGTGGCTTAGTGGTTAAGATGCTGAACTTGATGGCTGGAATGTTGGTAGGTCAGCAGTTCGAGACCCGAGTGCTGCACAATGTAGAGATCTCCCGTCTCTGTCCCAGCTCCTGCCATCTTAGCAGTTTGAAAGCAAGAAATTGCAAGTAGATAAGTAGATACTACTTCAGAGGGAAGGTAAGCAGTGTTCTATGCACTCCGGTGTCTAGATGCAGACAGCTCTGGCTTTTTGGCTGTAAATGGAGATGAACACTGCCCCCTTAGAATCAAATATGACTGGCTTTCGAGCAAGGGTGACCTATAGTGTAAAAGAATGTGTGGTATAGGGAATATGTGTTGAACTAGAACACAGTAGTAGTTATGTGCCATCAAATTGGAACTAACTTCTAGTGACTACAATTTGGCTTTCAAGTTGAGATATTTTAAGGAGTTCTTCACCAGGTCCATTCCTCCAGTGGCCTTTCCATGGCTCAGCACACATTTGGACAGTGGTTAGATTCAGCAGGTTCGTCCCAGTTTGCCAGAACAGGTAGAAGAAAATCTGACTGGCCCCACCCATCTAAGTTTTGAAATAAAATAGTCCTAATTTAGGTGCAACACAGGGCTTCCCCCCTGGCCACACCGACCATACCATACCCACAGAGTAGGTAGTAAAAAATTGAATCCCACCACTGGATTCAGACCCAGATCACCTGAGCTCTATTCTATCACTGTATCCCACACTAGGTACAGAGAATATAGGAACACTGGTTTCAAATCCTCATTTGGCTATGGAAAGTCACTTGGGGAACAGATGGCAATTGTAAACAACTACTTAAACATCTCCGAAATATTAAAAACCCTGTTGGCATCACAATAAGTTGCAATTGACATGCAACATAGAGCAATAGTTTAAGTTAGGAGTGCCCAAACTATGGCTCATGTGCCAGATCTGGCCCCCGATGCCAAATCATCCAGCCTGTGCCGCCCTCGTTGCTCCCGGAAGCTGAAGTAAAATGTGCCCATATGGGCGCATTTTACTTCTGCTTCTGGGAGCAATGAGGGCAGTGTGGGCTGGATGAATTGGCGTCTGGGCTGGATCTGGCCCATGGGCTGTAGTTTGGGCACCCCTGGTTTAAGCAGAGAAAATGGCAGCTTAAAATCTATCTCATCCTGTTGCAAAACAGATTGCAAGGTGCGTTTTACTTCCGCTTTTGGTGGGAGGAACCATGTGGCTGGCCCACTCAACCACATGACTGGCCTGCTAAACCATGTGGCCCAAAAAAGTTTGGGCACACTTTGTTTAAGTCAAGAGTACCCTGCTTACATTCTATCATCAATCTAAGATTGCAACTGAAGCACTTCTCTGTTTCTTTTCTTTTACCCTCCCAGACCATCAACTACAAATCACTATCTACCACAATCCAGGGCTGTAGGGGGGGGGGAGCAGTGTGTGTAAAAACCCTCCTGAGCTAACAGCCCACCCAACCCATCATGTGATGTCAATGTTATATATGTGTTTCCAATCCTGGAACACCCCCCACAAAAAAATTTTTTTTTTTTTAAATTGGAATCCTTGCTATGGCCCTGCCACAGTTAGTGATGAAGAGTCCATTGTTGGTGTTGCAATAGACATAGGGATCACATTGTTAAAGTGCCAAGGGTGGTTGTTATTGTTTCTTCAATTAGAAGGAACTGTTCATTTGCTACTACCCACAGCCACCTTTCTCTGCAATGACTATATTTAGCTCCAACCCTCACTGGGAGAGGATATGGATTTTCTCAGCAATATGGTATTATTGTGTGCTGCCTCTGTCAGAACTTAAAGAAAGTGTATGAGTGAGTGTGTTAAATATCGATCGACACAGCTGTAAGTATCTTTGGACTTTCCTTGGAACTGTGGCTATTGGAGCTATCATGATGAATGCATTTACTTAAGAACCATTATCAATATGTAAAAGCAATTGATCCCCAATTTTTTAAAAAAAAAATCGATGTGCATTACTCCTCCCTACATAATGGCTCCATGTGGAGAGTATTACATTTTATTTTTTAAAAAAACACATTTGTAAAGCAGTGATTCCTTTCTCTTTTTATACCAGTCTTTTACAATCAAGGAAGCAGAAAGACATTTATCTATCTGAGACTGTGAGAGCCATAGCTGGATAGAAATTTGTTCCCTGTCCTG
This sequence comes from Bradypodion pumilum, assembly GCA_035047305.1. NCBI lineage: Eukaryota > Metazoa > Chordata > Lepidosauria > Squamata > Chamaeleonidae > Bradypodion > Bradypodion pumilum. The sequence goes on from JAWDJD010000001.1 coordinate 89,856,301, forward strand.
CCCTACCCTGCTTATCATTTTCATATGTTGTTTGCTACCTATTTTGCAAAAGCCTCTTTCACCAGCCTTCAATTTTGGCATCACATTCTTAAACAGTTACTTCTTCCCAGTGGTGGGCTCCAAAAAAATTTACTACCACACTGTAGCCATGGTATGGTGGCCGTGGCCAGGGAGAAAGCCCTGCATTGGGAATTAGGACTACTTTTTTTCAAAATTTGGATGGGCAGGGCCAGCCAGAATTTCTGCTACTGGTTCTGGTGAACTGGCGCGAACCTGCTGATGCCCACCACTGCTTCTTCCTGAGGCAATGTTCCAGCATGTGATTGATCTCATATATAGATAGCGTAATGATCATCACCCAGCCAATCAGATATGGCTATATTACAATGGCACAAAACCAACATAGAGCAAGAGCAGGAAGCATTGGCCTCGTTCTTAATCAATTTATCCACCAAGGCAATAAGTCAGAAATAAGTCTTCCAATAAAGAGATGAGCTGGTGTAAAAAGATGAGAACACAACCCATCTTTCAGCATCAGACCCAAGTAACCTGTGGGAGCCCACTTGTAGGACTGAGTGAGCTGAGGAAGTAGCCCCAAACTTTGATCTGTCAGCTAATCAGTGTTTGTAATTAAAGCGAACCAGTCTTTTAAAAGAGTCAATAAAACTGTAAAGAACATACCATTGGTGTTCAGGAAATTATGACGGCAAGCATTGAAAGTGAAATACAGCTCTTTATTTGGAGGGTCTGAACACAACATGGATGGGGCAAAACACGGACTTTTATACAATATAGAAAGATACAGTTACAACAAAGAACAATGCCGATTGGTCAATCAACCTATGTACACTTCTTAATTCCTTTACTTGCATGAAGGAGATACATTGCGCGCCTGTCAGATTTCAAATTGTGTACCTCCCAAAATCTCGCGAGACTAAGCTATCCAACAAGATTTTGCAGCTGTCAAAAAGGGACGCTGTTTGACAGCTTTGACCATGGGAACTTGGCAGTTTGAATTGTTTGACAGTTAATACATCAGTTATCATACATAACAATACCTGAGAAATATCATACAAAATTTGCTTTTGGTTGTATGATTGGGTGGAAATTCTGGCTAAACATTTTGCTTCAGTTGTAAATTGCAAATAAAAGTATCATTACTTTTTCCCCTTCAGGGAGAAGCAGAAATTTGTCAGCTATTATCCAAGCTCCTTAGTAATCAACACGCTTTTTAAAAGGTGGGAGCTGATTTCCATTGGCAGACTCTGAATGTAAACAAGTCCCTCTCAAACACAGAAATAATCATCCTGCAAATAAAACTTATGACAGCAGGTAGAAGAATATGCTGAGTCTATTGATAACTAACCTGTAGACAAAGGGATAGTTCAAAGCCACTTTCAAGAACCCACTTAGATTGGTCTGACTACATGTTTGAAATGCATGTTTGCTCTTTTTCTCTTAAAGAAAGGCCTTCTGTTGCCCCCTTCCCTCAAGACCAAAACATGTCTGGGTCTGTGTATTAAGAATTGCATGCTTGTTTGGCTAATCAAACTTAATGAGCAATTCCAAATATACAAGGTTCAGTAAAATATAGGTGACCTATATCATTCCTTTCCAGGGCCCACCACAGCTTGTTTTACTAAAATTGAATTATTGCTTAAAGTAAAGACAGGAGTGTTATTCAAACATACAAGTAAAACATTCATAGTGGCTCTGCATATGAATTGCTTTTGTAGAGTAAGTATGGCTGTAATCGAGTTAGCTCTTTCCACTGATAAAATGGCCTCAACCAATGGGATGGGTTGATTCCTCCTTCTCCCTTACAGTGACCACCATGTCTCTAAATCTGCTCCAGATTAATAGGAGATTCTCCATGGCAGATTCTGGGAATGTACAAGTGAGAAGAGAAGGGACACCTAATTCTACCTAACTCATCTATCCCACCTTAGTGTACATTATATGTATACATACAGAGACTTTTACTACAACACAGATCAGCATTCAGGATTGCTGCTTCTGGAGTGCAGGATACAATTGTTATGTCCTGGACCAACAACCATTCATCAAGATCACCAAGAGGAAGATGGGGAAAGTGTGGTTTTACACAAGTTCCTGAATGGCAATCCAATCATTGCTTGGTGCTATCTGTGCTGGCTAGGGATAGCATTATAGGCCAGTAAAGCTGGGGAAGTTGCACATTCAGTATTGTGTTTCTGGTAAAGTGCACCTACACCTAATCTGGCTGCAGCTGCCAACACATGAAAGAGACTCCTTTCCCCTAGATTTCATTCAGTGGATTTTCATGTTCAATTAATTCTATTTTTCCATTATGTAGTTTGCTTGTGGTGAATAGCTAATAGAATGCTACTGCACCCTAAATAACAATGGTCAAGCAGCAAATGCAAAACCCAACCTAGGTTATCACAAAAAACAGTAAACTACATCAAGGGTATGCCATTGCCTAATTTGCCTGTCTTGGAAATTTGGTTTGCTCAACACTAGAGTATGCATCTCTTTATATTCATGATATTAATGTGACATGTTACACTCTCCTTCCAGTCACCTACATGTTATGGCTCATTGCCCTGTTTATACCTTCTCCTTAAAATGTCTGGAAGGTGTTTAGAGCCATACAATGGCAAACGTCAGCATCCTAAGCTTTAAAGCAAGCAGGGTCAAGATTAGAGCAGAAATGTGACAAGTTACATTTCTGCTACAAGTCACAAAATGTCCTGGTCAGCAACCATGCATATCTTGATGTGAAAATGGTACGCACATGTGTCTACAGGAGAGGCATGATGAAACTAAAAAAGATCAAAGCACACAAGAAGGCTAAGAACAAGAGTAACAAAGAAAGCATTTAAGAGGTATAAATCCATTTTTTTTTCTATAGCAGACAGCTTATGAACAGTGTGAAGTATGGGAAGTAGGGTGAGAAGTTGTATAGGAAGAAGGAGTAGGGTGAGAATTTGTTGAGATAGTATTTGTAACCACACAGTGACATAAGCTCTATGAGGTATCTGCTATAGGTTCCTAAATATGATCTGAACTCTAGATGTGATGTTTGTTCTCTTTCTCAGATGTACTTTAAACAGAAGACCTTTCTAAGTCTTTATTTGCATGTGGTTCCAAGCACAACACTGTATCTGCCTTTGTTGCTACTGCTACTAAAGCATGTTGAAAGCTATAGTGCTGCTGCTGCTGCTGCTGCTGCTGCTGCTGCTGCTGCTGCTGCTGCTGCTGCTGCTGCTGCTGCTGCTGCTGCTGCTGCTGCTGCTGCTGCTGCTGAGGTTGCTATAGAGACTTGAGTCCATATGACATCTCACAGTGATTTGAGATGTTAATTCACTGGACAATGAGGGAAGGAAGAATTGTTTCTTTTCCTTTTAGTCAAAAGAAAGCAAAGACATTTTAAGGTTTGCTTGTTGACCAGCTAGACTTACATCTAAGCAAAGGTTGGCTCTTATCACAAACATTAGCTAGAGAAGAACCACATCCTTATCTGCATTTGAGAGTAGCATAGTAATTTACTGGGGCTCTGTGAATCCAATAAGGTGCACACCCAGTTGTCTTTTAACTCTTTGACACTGCCCCAAGCTCAGTATCTGCTACATGTGGCTAATTCATCATTCCACCTAATGGTAAGTCTTGCCCTACCAATATTGGATGGGCAAGGTACAGATGGGTACTGGTAAAGTCAGGAATATAAAGCTAATGTGCACACAATTTTAAATTAATAATTCCACAGAAACCCAATAGGAAAGAGTCGCATTTTTACTGAATCAAGGCCGAATTTTTGTCATAATTCCTTAGCAAAAACAACAATTCTTGACAAATAGAATGGTCAATGAAATGAAACTGTGTTGCTTATATAGGGACATTGGAAAAGTCCTTACCTGTCACTGCAACCAAAATCTGAAATACCTCTTCATACAAGAGACAAGTTTCGTGTTCAGGGAATGAAGAAGCAGACAAGTGAAGTAGTGAAATTCAGCTCTTTATCACTGGGGTTTGAACACAGTTTGGATGCGGCAAAAACTCAGAATTATATACACTATAAACAGTAACAGTAACAATAATACAACAAGCCCATTGGCTAACAGAATGTGCACATTTTCGATCCACTTATTTGCATAAGAATAGATACATGAGAAAAGATACATTCTGCTCCTGTCAGAAAACACAGGTAACATACATAACAAGTTGACCCCATTTTTGCTGTCCCTCTACAAACAGGAAAAAATCTTTCTCTTCAGGCAGTGTCTGGCTGTCTAAGAGGGAGTTCTTAAAATAGTATTGTTTGTGCCTAGTTACTATTGAATGTGATTTTAATATTGTTTTTATACACCATTTTAGTATGATATTGTTTAACTCTATTGTTGTAATAATTGTCTTTAGTTTTTATATTGTCTTTTTCTAATGATGTAAACTGCCTTGGGTCTTTTATAGAAGAAAGGTGGAGTAAAAATATTTTAAATAAAATAAATATGAACATGAATATCTTAAAAGCAATAACAACAACAATAATGAAAGGGAGATAAAGGTACACAACACATACCGTATTTTCCGGTGTATAAGACGACTGTGCGTATAAGACGACCCCCAACTTTTCCAGTTAAAATATAGAGTTTGGAATGTACTTGCCGTATAAGACTACCCCTCTTCCAATGCACACCAAATAAAAATTAACCCACACTCACCCCGAAGACGCGCAGCCCTCTGAGTCGAATGGGCAGGTTCTGGTGGAGAGCCAATCCACGCTCATGTTCTCCTCCTCGAGGTACAGGAAGATGTGTGCAGCTTGCTTCCCCTTGCTTCATACTCCCCGCACAGAGCAGGGACTCGACCGCGGCACCCCGCACCATATGCGCCGGACATATGAAGCAAGGAGAAACAAGCTGCAATTAAGTACCTGTCCTATAAGACGACCCCCGACTTTGGCACAGATTTTTCGGGGTTAAAAAGTAGTCTTATACGCCAGAAAATACAGTATTTCAAATTGTATTTATTGTGAGCAAGTGGTAAAATAGAAGCCTCTAATCTTATATAATCCCAACAATCTTATATATGCATAAAGAAACTTCAAATTAGTTTAATATGGATTAGTTTAATAAGAAGATTGAAAGAATTTAATGGGATCCTAGTTCTCACTGTTTGACTTAGGCCTTTTACAAACCATGCTAATTTCTTCTTGGCCTTATCAACCTGCTTCCCATGGGCGTGGGGCGGCCCGCAGCACTATTTCATGTGGCTCCCCACCACCTCCACCACACTAGGAAGTGCCATGCGATGCAGGAAGGGCAAAACAGCCATCCATCCCTCGAAGCTGCCTGAGGGAGCATGACCCGGCCCCCAGCTTAAAAAGGTTGAGAACTCCAGCATTTTCATCTTCACATTGTCACTCACAGCCAATTAATATTTTCTGCATCACAAAGGCAACTTCAGACCCATCAAGCTGTGACAGAGAATGCCATGAGACCTGTGTCTGTGAGTTGATTCAGTATAGGAGGTTTAAAAGCCTGGCTTGTCAGCAAACAGTGAACAGAAGTGCCAATTAAAATCAAGCTGATTTTGTATATTTTACTGAAAAGGCAGAACAGTAGTGGAAAGTGTTAGTATGAATTCTAGACTTTCTGGGATTGACAAGAATATTAAATAGTCTATGTTAAGGGTCTTTGGAAATGAGTCAACCCTTTGCCATTTATTCCAATCACAATAAAACTGTTGCCACGTGCGTAGAAATAAGGGAGAGGTGTTCAAACTATGGCCATGCCACCCTCATCACTCCTGGATGCGGAAGTAAAACGCATCTATACAGATCCATTTTACTTCCGCTTCCGTGAGCGATGAGGGCGGCATGGGCTGGATGAAATGGCATCGGAGGCTAGATCTGGCCCATGGGCCATAGTTTGGGCACCCCTGGTTTAAGCAGAGAAAATGGCAGCCTAAAATCTATCTCAGCCTGTTGCAAAACAGATTCCAAGGCATGTTTTACTTCTGCTTCCAGTGGGAGGAACCACGTGATCGGCCCGCTGGACCACATGACCAGCCCAAGGCCTGAAATGTTTGTGCACCACTGAAATAAGCGATGTTTAACCAATGAGCTAGAGAACCAATTCAATGAGTAAAAAGCTGAGGATGTTTGAAACTATACAAACATCTTTGAACTAGCTAATGGTTAGTGCCAGCCAGGATATCCCTACTCCACAGGGAGCCTACCTATCTAATAACAGCTATAGAAGATTACCACAGTAACCAGCTAGTATCTGCTGGCTGGGAGCAAAAAAATCCAACAAGGACATACATGATGAAGAACTTTCATGGGAGATTTAAAGACCTTGAAAATGACATGGAAGGATGCCAAGACCAAAACCATTGGAAATCCCTTCCTGCCTGATATGTTACATAGCATGAGGTATTTAAGTCTAAATCTAACCTCTCCTCTTGACCAGGTGAGCTCTGCAGCTGTCCAGGTACCAATTACAAATGGGCATCTTCAAAGACCCTGCTTCTCCTTCAGTGGTTCCTGATTATTATTTTTTAATGACAGCGTTGGATTGGCCAGTGGAAATAGAGGTTGCCCTCTATGATGTGAGCAACCTAAGCAACACATGGCAACATTTTTTTGGGGTTTGGGCTCTTGAACTGGAGAGAGGAAACATTAATCTGCAAGTCTAACGCAGTCTTGCTAAGCAGAGAAACCTGTTGATCCCACTCATTTAAGTGCCTCTTTGAACTAATGTGGCATTACCAATCTCATGAAAGGGTCTGTTTTAACTATATTTTTTCCAAAGGTCTAGTCCCCCCCCCAAAAAAAACAACAACATTGAGGCACAAAGTTGCTGGGGTAGTTTCAGAGTTGAACTGAAAATAGCAAATCAATAGTGTGCCAAGGGGTGATGCAAAACATTTAAGTTGAATGCACATGGAAAAATCAATACACTTAACCTTCAGAGAGATTGAATCCCATTATATATTACAAACTGCTGGGCAGTATGTTGAATGTAGCAGAATATTGGCTTATATATATTCTATGGCAATAAGGATAATTCATAATCTGCCATACACAATTAATTAATATTCCTTATATTCTTCGAGACTGCGGTGGCTTAGTGGTTAAGACGCTGAACTTGACAACTGGAAGGTCAGCAGGTCAGCAGTTCAAGACCCAAGTACTGCATTATGGTGTGAGCTCCCATCTCTCCATTGCACTTCCTCCTGCAACTTAGCAAACATTCCCTCCACAATAGTCACACTCTCCTCCCCCCCCCCATCATCCCACCTTCATGCTTCTTTGCCCTTTGTATTTGCTCCATATTGGTGCCATGTCAACCCTCCACACATATCCATGGATGTGGAAGAGGTTCCACATATTAGGTTCATATAGACATGATAAGAGACTCAGAAGCCCTTGTGTGTTGTACCTCACATGGCACACTCATTTCCTTTATGCCAGTGATGGCAGCATAAATAGTAGATAAGAGGCTATTATTACATTGGTGATCTATCAATAGATCATCAAGTAGTTTTCAATTTCCAGTAGATGCATCCAGTTGATGCTTTGTTAAGAAGAGAGATTACCCCATTAGGTGAATGGTCATTTGTTGGATGCACTGTACAGGTTGCTAGAGTATAATGAAAGAGTGCAAGTTAAAGAAAAAAAGGCTGATGCCCTAATTGTAGTTTGGAAAATAAAGAACTGTTGACTGGTGATAAATCATACATCTTTCTCATACAGGGAAATGTCCCAGATCCAGTCCTGGCAAGGATGAGAAGGCCTCCAGTCTGAAGACATGGAGAACTTCTCCCAGACAGAATAATGAGAAAGTGAAAGAACATCGGTCTATACTCCTGTATGCTTTGACTACTGATGCCCAATCTGTGTCATCATGGATGGCCCAACTGACCCAGGGCAGGAATAGAAAAGCTAAGGGTCGCTATGGCATAAAGTCAAAGGCAGTTTACAATTCAACAGACTAGAGTCTAAACAGTCCAGGACATATAGGTCAACAAAGAAAGTGAAATGCATAATACAGTAGCATTTCTCATACTCGGACTCTGTCTCTAGTGCACTTTAGAAAAAAATTTGGCCACCACTTCATTAAAAGCATGGTGTACACCCTAGTGGTTAACTTGAGGTCCTCTGGATATTGGACTACAACTCCCACTGGAATATTGAGAAGGATTGTTGGTGTAGCCAAAAAATGTCTAGAGAGCCTGATATGCTCCATTCCAAATCTACACAAAGCAGCAACTGTTGCTATTATTGTTGAAAGAAAATAAACCTTGTGATGAAGTGGAGTGGAAATTATATCAGTGGAAGACCCTTCTTTTTCTCCTGGCTTACATTTTGTTTGTTCTGTCACTATCAGCCAACATAAAGGGAGAGTTCTATTAGCAGCCCTAAACCATATGGGGCTACTCACACTTTTTAGTGCATTGTAAGCAGCTGATCATAGAAACATACAATAGGGACTGAGCTGTGTGAACCTTAAGCAAACATTTTAAAGCAAACTGCTAGTTTCTCTAGATTAAAAATGGGTACTTATAGCTGACAATGATGAATGATTCAGCACAAAACGTACCTGGAAGCAAACCCAATCTATTTCCGTGGAATCAATGGAATGCTTGGTCTGCTGATCTTTACACTTATTAAGAAAAAGAAAAACCACTGTCACATGTGATGTACTTCTGCCAAACAGACTCATTCACAGAGAAATCCATCCTATTGAAAGCAAGTGCAGAGAGAGCTCAACAGCTACACCCGTGTATCCATGAGGATCTACTCTGTGCTTCATACAATAGATCTTGCTGGTGGACAAAGTGAACACAATTAGAATGTGCTCACAAAGTGAACACAGTTAGAATTACCAAGTTCCTCTGTGTCTCCCTCTATGAGGCAAAATATTTAAGTTTGAGCTTGTGGTTTCCCAAAGGGAGCTTACATAAATCTGTGGCTATGGGTTGAAAGGATTTTTGCAGAAGAAACTCCGCTCAGGGAATGCCCAAATGAGTCTCCTTTCATGTCCCCAAGAGCTGAGATGGAAATGGACACTCAATCCATCATGCAGTACCCGGGTCTCGAACTGCCAACTTGCCAGCCTTTCAGCTAACAAGGCAAGCTTCTTAACCACTAAGCCACCGTAGCCCTGCTCTTTTCAATGATGTTGACTCAGATTTAGCTCTGAAGTCATCTATCGTTTTTTTAAAAAAATATTTCAATTTTGAAACCAACTGTATTTCCTCAAGGTCAGAACAAACTAAACTGTTTGATATTCAAGTATCCAGACTATAAGGAAAAGTTCTCTGCAACAAGTAAGCTATGGTGCTTTTGTTATTGAAGAACAATATTACTTTTGGAGCTTGCTTGCTGGCTAGACTATGAAGCCTTCACTGTTTTATCAATACTCTCAGGAGTTCATGAAAAAATCATTACGGTGCCATAAACTTGGGTGCCTTTTTCATTAAAGCAGGTGAAACCTTTCCAATCAGCTACATTTTGCTAATTAGTGTAGGATCTGAAAAGGCGCAGTGTGTTTATGAACCTCATACAGGAAATCCCACAGGTATGCAATCTGATTGTAAACTAAGGATTTTAAAAAGCTTATTTTCTTCCATATAAAATACCTCATAGCTGTGACAGACATACAAATTGAAGTAGACCCTTGTCAAATGTGATACTTAAAGAAATGGTGTGACCCAGTTCTCAGAGAAGGGATGGGAACAATCAATTTGGTTAATTTTTTAAAATACAAACTTACCTAACACCCACTCAATGAAGAAGAAGGCAGGCCAGAACACAACTACTTCTTGATTTTCTTACTTAATCTGATTTTTTTACAAAGAAAGTTCTCTGATCAAAATAAAATGCACATAAAATTAATATAGCAGGTAGAAATGCGTGCAAAAATGCTATAGGTTAAGGATGAGGCCTTGCAAGAAATGAATATGAAGGAAATGCATAGCAAAGTATTACAGGTGTTCATAGGTCATGAAGATACAATGCATATGAATTTTCTTTAAACAACTTTAAGAAAAACAAAGAAGATTTAGAATTTTGTGCAGGGTGTGCAGGTTTGCATGTCAGTAAATGAGTGATTGAGAGAGAAAAATGAGCTGTCAAGTCAGAATTGACTTATGGTAACCCTAATAGGGCTTTCAAGCTAGGTGAGATATTTACAGTGTGGTTTTACCATTGCTGCTCCCTCCTGTGAGTTTCCATAGCTAAGCAAAAATCTGAAATCAGACCTCTTGAGTTTAAGTCATTCACTTGATCCACTATACCACACTGGGTATTCCATCTTGCAACCAGTTGCATGACCAATCTCACACAATTACTGCAAGAACAGGCACATTACCTATTAGGGAAGGGGGAATGTTCACTCAAATTTCCCTCTGTTTCATGTTTAGGAATAAGATATGCATGACAGAATTATAGAGCTGAAAGGAATCCCAAGCGTCATAAAATCTGATACCTACTGGAACAGGAAACTTACAACTAAAGCATCCCTGACAGGTTGACATCACGCCTCAAAGGAATCTGAAATGAAGATAAGTCCACCACTTTCTGAGATAGTCCATTTTAAACAACTCTAATTGTCTGGAAGTTCTTTCTAATTTAGTCAATTCTTACAGTCCAAATCTATTGCATGGCTCCTAACTCTGAAGCCACAGAAAACAAGCTTGCTTCATCTTTCATGTGACAGTCAGGGGCACAGTGACATCCTCTGCTACATGAGGTCCTCAAAGCACCAGCCTGAGCAATTTTTACTGACCACTTTAGCTGGGAAACAGATCTCTTTTTTCTCTCCCATATCCCTTGAAGGGCTAGTGGGAAGAAGCAAAATGGTCTGCAAACAAAGAAGGGAGTCCCTTTTATCTATCCCTAATAGAGAGAAGAGAGTTTGTTGGAGGAAAAGTCTTTAATCACTACACTATATATACGACCTTCAAATATATACATATAGATTACAGAAGACTATTTCATTCAAGTGGGACAGAGTAACAATTTTGTCCATGGAAATTCACTGGTGCACTTTTAAAACTGTTCCTTAAATATCTTGAAAACTCTGTTTCAGATATCAGAAGACAAAAGCAAGCTGACAGCATATAGCACAAATGATATACAATAAGACACTGGTCTTGCCGGTCATATTGCATTCTTCTGACCTCTTCTTCTCGAGAGTAATCTTGTGGGTCTCTGTCTGCACCCTAGGTTCCATTCTGCATTTTGGCTAGATTCCCTCAGAAGGGTTGGAGAGATAGGCAGGATATCTCTCAATGCCATTTCCAGGGAATCCTAAGCAGGTGAAGGCATCTGCTTGGGAGTACCCTGAAGCAAATGGTGAGCCACTGTGTGAGACCGAAAGCTGGACTGGATAGGCTGTGACCTGTTCCAGCAAGGCTGTTCTTATGTTCTTATGTAAGCTAAGCTGTCAAACAAACTGTATCCTGGTCAAGAGCAAGGGAAACAGCACAAACTATTCTGTTCTGTTTGTACTTAGCAGATATAAAATAAATATGCTGAAACTCAACACTGCCTATGAAACTTGCACAAGGCAAACAATTTCAAACAGTGAAGTTAGGAGTGTCACATTTCAAGACCTTGAATAGGGCAGAAAGTTAGAGTTTTAGGCCGCGGGGAAGTTAGAGCACCGCTGGAAGGGGTCGCTTCCCGGGGCCTGTATTTAGCACTTTGTATTTAATTTTTTAGTTCATGATTTGAACTGTAACTTGTATTTTGTAACTGTATCAATATGTGTTCTCTATTCGGTGATACTGTATTTTGAATTGTATTTTGTATGACTGTGCCCTATTATATTGTGTACTTTATTTTCTCTGTATTGTATCATTGTTTGATATGCTGTGAGCTGCCCTGAGTCGGCATATGCTGAGTGGGCGGCATACAAATCAAATAAATGAAATGAAATGAAATCACCGTCAAATCTACTCCTAATATCAAACTGAGGGTTTTAGTTCTCCAATCATGAGTTGGTGAAGAAAGAAACATGTCCAAAAACTCAGGCTTTCTGTAAAGATTGTTTTCCTAGATGTTGATGCCATAAGATATGGAGTAAGATTTTAGTTTTACTACAGCTGCAAAAAGGAGAATATTAACTTAGAGTCAGCCTGAGGTGCAATGGTCATGGACGAGGTCAAGAAATGAAAAATCAATTCTCTTCACTATAGACAAAGGGCTGCCAATCACATAGTGAACTAACCATTCCCTGGTTACTGTATAACAGGGATTCCCCCCCTACGGCCTGGGGGCTGGATGTAGCACCATTTCATGTGGCCCCTCCACCGCCTCCACCACACCAGGAAGTGCCATGTGGTAGAGGAATGGCAAAATGGCCGTCCAGCCCCCAAAGCTGTCTGAGGGAGCATGACCTGGCCCCCGGCTTTAAAAGGTTGAGAACTCCTGCTGTATAGGCCGGAGGTAGAAACATGGAAATGTATGGCAATTTGCATGCCAGAATAGCTGAGGTTTAAATTTAAATGAGACACAGGGCAAAAATAGTTAACTGAAGCCAAATGTGGAGTATTACTAGACTCAGAGGATGGGTATAAAAGTGCAGCAAGTGTTGAAGTAGCAGTAAATTTCCTTTTATTTGGAATTCTTGTTCCTGCATTTGTTAATTTTAGCAAAGAAAGAGTCAAAAAAATGGCCAAATAGAGAGGGAGAGAAAATAAGAGAGAACATGAACGTACAAAAACACAGCAAGTCAAGTGAAGATAGCATATCCAAGCCAAGCCTCCCCAAGGGCTTCATTGGTGCCCAGCTCTTTTAGTTCAAGAGCTAGCCCTGTGCAGGGTCAGACAAAAGCTGAAACAACAGAGAGAGACATGAGCTGCCTGCTTCCACCCCTGTTTCTAGCCTTGGGTGATATGTGGCTGTTTGATCAGCTGGTCATTGTGTTTCCCTGTGTCAGGGGGCTTTTGGACACCAGGGAAGTTCTTTATCTTCTATGCTATTTGATTGACCTGTTGAACTGTGGCAGCCCTAAGGCACTGCTGTTTACAAGAAGCTTGAAAAGGAGGCTTTAGATGTTCCCGGAACTGGTTGAAAAAAGGCAGCGGACAATCAAACAAGGGTTGTGTCTGGAAAGTAATATAAGCCTCCATCATAAGGAAAGAGGCACAGGGCAAGCTAATTAGTTCCCCACCACTCCCAAGATGAAGACAATGTGCTGCCTTCTTTAGAGTGCAAATCATTAATGGATTTTAAATGCTGGCATCTGAGTGTGCATTTGGAAATACACTGGCCCTTCCCAATTCAATTCCTATTCCAATCAATCAGTGATACATTCTTGAAAGAAACATGATCATGGCCCAAATATTCTTCGCTCCTGAGAGGCTCTAGTGGAGAAAGCAGCCAGGTGCAGGTATGACCTGGAATCCAATGCTGCTCTCCAAAGTCTTCGGCATAATGAAGACAGGGTTCAGAGGTTCATAATGCTTACCTGCACTTTGATGATGATGATGAAGATGATGATGAAGATGAAGAAGAATGTTTACAAAAGTCTTCTGTGTCCTTAGTATTCTAACAGTGTGGTCTACCCTCCACTTCTAATATTTGCTGTCCAGAGCAGTTGCCTCGCTCACATAATGGTAAGCCTGCTCAAGCAGATTTTATTGCCCTTTTTCTTTAGTTAGCTCATTCTTCTCTTAAATAGCATCTGGGTATGGAAAATTGTTATCATCGCTTGTTGTTTTTCATCACTTTATCATTCACCATCCTTCCTAGTCACTTCCTCTCTCAAGGACATATGCTACATTTGCAAGCCTGAATTGGTTGTGGAGTAAGTTTGTGAGTAGACTGGTAAATTAATCAAGAAAATGTTCATCACCCAGCTTTCCCAACAGGTTGACTTGCAAAATAAATATTTGGATTCACATTATTCTGATTATAGCAGACTGGTGGACAAAGAATAAACTTGTGACAGATAATAATAAATGTTAATAACATGTGTGGCTACTTTGGAGTTCTGTTTTCATATGGCTATTTGCAGGCGCACCCCCCAAAAAAGGACTCAGACACTGGTGAAAGTGGATAACGGCATTGGGCCACATTTATTGATTCATGCCCTAGTCCGAATTATAAATTTCGATTGGTACTCAACCAATTATAATTCTTAAGGCAAGCAGGCCGCAGTAACACTGGTAAGGTACCTCCCAAAATTGCCAACGGCAATTGGTTACAATGTATCCATTTGTATCAATTTGTTTGTTGGCAACAAACAAATTGTTGACCGTAGTCAATAAACTAACTACTGACCCCACCCTCTGACGCGTATCCGTAAAATAACGGGGTGATGCATGCTGCCTAGCTCGTGCCATCACCCCATTGCCTGGTTTGTCGTTGACCGGACAACGTTAACCAACTTGTGCCTATCTAGTGTTGTCCAGTCAATTGCGAACCTGCCGGATGCCTGTGGGTCATAAATATTTACCTTACCAGTGCTACCCGCCACACGGGGAGGCATCCATGATGACTCACCGCCCCCCCCCAAGACCGTCAGCTCGGTCGCCAGGCCTGCTTGCATCACACCCAGAACGAGGTACATACCTCTGACCGACAGGTGGACCCCTTCTCCTGCCTACCAGCAAAATTTGTTTGTAAGCCGATCATCCGGACTCCAATGGCCATCTCACAGCCATGCTCAGCACGGGCCGGAGCCACAGCCCCGTCCACTGACTGCCGGAACAGTCCAAACTAGGGAGATCCGTGTCTCCCCTAAATTGGTGTCTCGGCACGATGTTAGACCATAGCGACCATATGTAAGCCATACATGATACAAAATGCCAGGTCACAGCCCCTCGACAATTTAATAACCGCAGTGATCCGTATGAGACCGCTGCCGCCGAGGCACCTGCAAAACATCGGGCGGTCCAGCATCCCTGTCAGACAGCAGGAATGGCCACAGTTCCCGCCCCCATGTGCCGCACATACCATACCATAGCAGACGTGCGGATGCACACAGCCCAGCCGGGGTCCACTCTCTGTCGCTGCAGCATATACTGCCGCCCAGTGTACATAGCTGCGGCCCACCAACCCCCTGCTGAGACCCCTAGGATCTGTAAAAGAGGAGAAAAAGGTGAAGGACATAACTAGGTACTCAAACAGTGAGGGGACGTACATATTTGAAATTGCGCGTAGACGCATATCCACCTCCGAGTACCCCAAACGCAGCCGCGATCAACGAGACGCCTATCTTAAGTAAATGGTGCCAAAACGGGCACCACACCGCGAAACGCGGGACCGGTCACCCTCAGGGACTGTACTAAGGTAAGGGTAGACCCAACCCGGTGGCAGAAAACAGGCTAGGAGATAATGACACAGGTGAGGTGAAATGACATATTCTTTGGGACGCAATGAAAGCGGTTATTATATTATATACAAGAGAAGGCAATATTTGGAAAAAAATGAAAAGTCAAGTAATTAAAAGAGATAAAGATATAAAAGAACTAGAAAGGAAGCACGCAGCTACAGGAAGTAACTCAATTTGGAATAAATTACAGGCATTAAAAAAGGAAACAATTGCAGTAGAAGTTGAAAAGGTTAGGGTAGATTTGGCATATTTAAAAAGAAATGATTTTGAATTCAATAATAAAGATATGAAAAATTTAGGAAAAAAAGTAAGACAAAAAAAAAGTAAGGGATATATAGAGGCTCTAATTAATGAAGAAGGTATAAGGCAGTATAAACTGGAAAATAAATTATCAGTAGCAGAAGAATTCTATACAAAATTATATACAGAACACAGAATTGATGATAATGTACTTCAGGCATATTTGGATAGGAACTTGACATACCAATTAAAGGAAGAACATGTAAATATAATGGAACAAGATATTAAAGACAAGGAGATTGAAGAGGTAATTAACAACTTAAAAAAGGATAAAACACCAGGAGAGGATGGTATCCCTTTGGAATTTTATAAGGAATGCCGAGAGGTATTAATTCCCAAGTTAAAAAAAAATATAATTATATATTAGAAGGGGGGGAGATCCACAAGTCCTGGGGTAATTCGATAATGGCTCTAATTCCTAAACCTGGAAAGGATAAAGAGAATATAGAAACATATAGACCAATATCATTATTAAATCAGGATGCAAAAATTTTTACTTCAATAATTAATAATCGGCTTAATAAATTCATAGACACTTATATTGGAGAAGACCAAGTAGGATTTGTTAAAGGAAGACAAATGGATAAATTAATAAATCGTTTAATTAATATTATTGATAAATTAAAAAATAATAAACAAAAAGTATTATAGTGGCATTAGACATATATAAAGCATTTGATTCAATTCAATGGAAAACAATAAAAGGAATATGTGAGAAATTACAATTCGGCCCTAAATTTAATCATGTGATAGGACAATTGTACAAAGAAAGTAAATCTAAAATTAAAATGAATAATTGTCTGGGGAAAGAAATTGATATAAACGCGGGGACAAGACAAGGATGTCCATTGTCCCCATGTCTATTTATACTGGCAATGGAATTACTAGCAAATGATATAAGGCAAAATGAGAAATTAGTAGGAATAGAAAATAAAAAAATAAGTCTATTTGCGGATGATACTCTATTAGTTGTAAAAGATCCTTTAAATAATTTAAACAAAATACAAGAACATTTAAGAGCCTTTGAAGAAGTAACAGGATTAAAAATTAATTGGACGAAAACTGAGGCTATCACATGCAATTTAACCCAGGCGGAAAAGGAAAAAATTGGAGATAGATTTAATATTACAATAAAAGATGAATTGAAATATTTGGGAATATTCGTGATGAAGGAACCAAAAGACCTATATAATATTAACTTCAATAAATTAAGAAATAAATTGAAACCATTACTAGAACAGATAAAACGAGCAAAGACTTCATGGTTTGGAAGGATTAATATTTGCAAAATGAAAGTTATACCCAAATTGAATTTTCTGTTTGAAAACTTACCGATTAAAATCAAAGAGTCAGAACTAAATAAATGGCAAAAATTGATAAACGGAATTTGCAATAATAATAAAAGAGCAAGAATTAGTAAAGGATTATGGTACATGAAGAATAAACAGGGAGGGTTAAACATTCCAAACATTAAAGCGTATTTTCAAGCCTTTCATATAAAGAAATTAATTAAATTATTAATTCAGCAAAATGAGGTAATAGGTGAAGGGGATCAAGAAGAATTTAAAAAATTAAAAGGTGAAATATTTCTTGCTCAAGTAAATAATAAAACAGAGATTAACTGCTTTTCTATAAAGAATATTTATAACGTATGGAAAGGGGTTAAGAGGAAATTGGCACCAGATATTTCCCCAATTTTAGAAATTTTAGATTTCCAGAGTTGCCCATTATTATCCTCGCAAAAAATAAGACCTATTCTATTGCAAGAAAAAGTGTTGTTAATAAGAGAGTGGATTAAAAATTGTAATACATATCAGAAAAGGAAGGAGGTATATAATAAATTAAAATTAAATTGGCTACAAGAATTGGGGATGGAGAAATGGGACAAATCGATAAGGGGGATTATAGGAGTACCTAGGGCAAAGACGCCCTTTGAAGAATTGGTCTTGGAAATAAGGAAAGGGAAGACAAGATTACAGGGGTTGGTAGGTAAACTGTACCAAATGCTTATCCCAGGGGAAGGATCACACTATACACTTAAACGAATTTGGGAGAAAGATTTAAATATTAAAATTGAAGAAGAAGAGTGGAGGAAAAAGTGGGGAAACAGAATAACAAAAACTATGTCAATCAAGGAAAAGGAGCATGTTTGTAAGGTACTTTGGAGGTGGTACCTTACCCCAATCAGACTCAAGCAAATGGATATTAATAAATCTGATTTGTGTTGGAGATGCAATGAACAAAAGGGGACTTATTTGCATCTGTGGTGGTTTTGTAAGAAAACAAATAAATTTTGGAAAGTGGTAGAGAAGGAGATAAACGAGATTCTTGGCATAACAATGATTTTAGAACCCAAACTAGCTATATTAGGAGAAATAGGAAAAATGAGATTAAGTGAGGGTAATAAAGAATTAATTTTGACATTGTTGCTGGTTGCTAGACAGCTGATAGCCCAAGAATGGAAGGGTAACGAAAATCTAAATAAGAATAGGTGGTATAAAGAGGTTTGGCAACTGGCACTAAATGAAAAATTAACTAGCCAAATTAGGTTAAAACAGGGTTTTAAAATCAAAATACAATTTTGGGAAATATGGAAACCTTTCATACAGCACGCGTTAACAAGTGAAGGAGGAAGTAAGCCTGGCCCTGACATGATTCAATTTTGGAAGATTTAAGTATACTGTGCCAATTGAAATTGCTGCAGAATAGGGTTTTGCACGGATTAAAAGTTGAAAGAATGAAAGAGTGAACAAGATTTTGATATATTGTTGTTATTCCTTTCTCTTTTCTTGGTGTTTTTTCTTTATTTATTGTTAGTTTTTAAGTATTTATATTTTCTATGTTTGTTTGTATTTTATGATTATTAATTTTAAAAAAAAATGAAGAGAAAACAGGCTAGGGCGCGCAGCAGGCACTGTCGAACATTCAGGTAGGGCACCAACCGGACAGATGTCTCAAAAACTTAGTAGCAGTATACACCACTGCCTGCACCGTGCTGAATAACCCGTGAGGACCGCATCCCCACTCGAGCCCACTCATGTGTAACAGAGACATCTTCGAGTTCCAGTGCCCTACGAGACACATCCGCCTTACACCGTTGGCACCAACTTTGGCACCCACTCACTGATGCGGAGCGCTCCAAAAATGGCTACCGTGGTAGCTGCGTGGCCAAGAGCCACCTCACACCTATCTGTACATAAGCAATGCCAGCCTCGTGCAAGGTGGGCAGAAACTCTGGAACAGGGGTGACGCGCGTAAGGGCGGCGGACACGTTCCCGTGTCCACCCCTCCCAAACACGACACCTGAATGCAGAGTGATACGCCTTACGCGTGCGAGGTGCCAACGACATGTCCGATTCCCCTCTCCTTGCCAAACGTCCAACCCTCAGCCAAAAGTGGCGAGTGGAATCCCTCTGCGTCCAGAGTACGGCACAGAACCAGGTGATCTGCGGTAATGGAGAGCAGCAGAATGTCACTATAAATACCCATAACACGTCTGGCCTAGAACAGCACATTAGGCGTAGGCTTCTCCAGAGAGTAGACGGACTAATGTCATGACCATGGGGGATTTGCATGTCTGGGTGTCGACAATGTTCACCACTACCGCATTGTCACACCGAAATTGGACCACTGAGTAGGCCCACCCCTTGCACCATAGCATCAGTGCTCTCCAAATGGGAAAAAACGCAAGGCAAGTAAGATCGCAGGGCGATCAGCCCGGGAGCCGGAGGTATCTGACCGTACTAGATATCTAAGGCAGACCACTAGGTCTGACCTCCCATAAGATACCCATCCAAACCCCGGAGTAATTTGAGCCAGAGCAAACCCATCAAGGGGGGGGGGCAGTGAATTAACTACAATCCCCAAGGGCACACTCGATGTTTGGCAATCAATGCCAAAATCGCACATGGACATCCAAGCCACCGTATCACCGGTTAACCTGGATGCCCGCGTGACAGCATCGAGGTAAAATTGTGATGCCAGAACATGGGACCTCGGTCTATTCAGGCGCCAAGGGGACACCCAGTTCCCACCTGAGTGTCTGAATCGTGATGAGGAGACGCGTACACGTGTCCAAGCCCCGTTTAACCCCGGACCCAAAAGTTGTCGAGGTAATGGGCTGGAGACCGAGAGCCCAACCTGTGAGCCAATGCCCACTGAGTAAAAGTCCCACATCGGTCGGGTGCTGAACCTGAATGAACGCATTCAGAAAGGGATCGGCGTTATCTAATTAAAATTCCCCCAAACCTAAAAACCCGATAGGTCTAAATCAAGGGGTGTACTGGCAAAAAGCTGGAAGCCGAGTGCATATCCCACTGTGCCAAAACGGCACCAGAATTGCGTGAGCACGCCACCCATAGTAGCCGAGGCAACTATGAGTACCTGACCGAACAAGGTCACCAGGAAGGTCATCCCTGAACGGAACACCCACAGGGTGAGCTGAATGAAGGATTATATTACATTCACCCTTTTTCTAGCTCAGTATGAGCTTCATGGGGGATACCTTCGACTAAGGAAAGGTGGTTCCAAGAAGGGCCCCCGCTACTCTCATGGCCCCCAACTTCCGTAACTGAGGACCGTGGAGCCCCCTCCCCGTTACCCTGGAAGGGAACCCGATTAGTAGCATCCTGGGGCCCCCAACACCCCCGAATGGATACAAAAGCCCCATTGAAAAACCCTCCAGCAGGTCTCCCGCCCCATCCCGTCTTGGATGAACTGAGTGACATCCCTCCAGGCTGACTATAAGTGGGGCGGGGGGGGCTTATGACAAAGTTAGTTACTTCAGACGGAGCTCTGATTGCCCCTGTGGACCCCCACCTCTGCCCGGCAACCCACCAACCCGCGGGCACGCGGAGGCGGCATGAGGGCCAGCGCAAAAAAGGGGGCACTAAGTCGGTAACGACCGTGGTGCTTAGTACACCCATCGTCAGCTGAGCAGGCCGGACACAGTAGGCGGGCCGGAACCCCCCGCTCGACCAGTTTGCGTGGAGCCAATGTCTGAACAGCCCGCTGCTCAGCATGACCACCATGGTGCCAATCACCAGGCACCAGTCCCGTGGGAATGATGTACACGAGCACCCTTGCTGACAGGACTCATCCCACCTCCCCTCGGGATATAGAGCCACCCTCGTCCACCTTCCTCACCATGAGCCAACCGTCATGGGCCCATCCGATCGACATCAGGATGGCCCGAACAGTCCAAGCCCTGCGGCATACCACAATACGTACAAGGTATGCCGACAACCAGTTGGCCCCAAGGTGCGAGGTGGCTAACGACGATGGGACATCTCTTTGTCTCAGCCGTCCTGTCCTTCTCTCTCCCCCCAGTGGGCTCGCAGTTCAAAAGGGAGAATATCCACATGTCCCCCTCCAGCCCTTACCCCTCATGGCCGGCGGCCAATAATCAACCGGGGCAAGTAATAGCCAGCCATCGGCAAAGCCATGGACTGCACATTCTGTATAAAGGGCCTACGCAGCAGGATCCAGACAGCCCCTGTGATGCTCAGCACTGTCCCGAGGACGGACACCCCAGTGCGTGGTGGCTTACTACGGTGGGACCACACAATGTCTCTATGCTCCTGTCCGTACTTCCTATCCTTATTGGGATCTCAGTTCATAGGGAGGTACTCCCCCCCCACCAGATCTTTTCCCTCATGATCTGGAGCAGGTGATCACTGGGGGGCCATGAATAACCAGTCGTTGGCAATGCCATTGCCGGTACCTGATGAACGCCGGACATACACAGCAGGACCTGGACAGCCCCTGTGATGCCACGTACCGCCCCGGGAGCGTAAACCCCCACCCCCAACCTCGTGCCAGAATGCAACCAAGGGGCACTGGGATAGGATGGCGAGTGATGCCCCCCAGCCTCAAATAAGCGAGGCAAAGAGCACTGAGCCCCCACTGCTGGAAATGGACTGTGATATGTGTGCATTCAACTTGAACCGAATACTCACAAGTTGCACCCCCGTGAGCCGCCCCCACTGGGGGTTCCGGCCCATGGTGGGCGTCGGAGCTCGCGACCGAAATCGAGCTCTGGGGCGACCTCCAACGCACTCCAGCCGCAGTTCCAGACAAACAGGGAGCTGCGAGACAGCGGCAGGCACAGGCCGACGTGTCACGGGAAGCTCGATCCAGCTGTCGTGTACCCTCAGACAGCTTTGGGGGTTGCATGGCAATTTTGCCCTTCCTCCACCACATGGCACTTCCTAGTGGGGTGGAGGCAGTGGGAGACCACATAAAATGGCATGTGGGCCACATCTGGCCCACGAGCCACAGGTTGATAATCTCTAGAGCAACCAGGAACATTATCTGATAGACACAGTAAATAGGTGGGCCGGACGGCCCGCTAGGTATTGGGCCAGAGGCCCTAATTTGAGAGCCCGGGCCAGAATAGGGGCATGCCCAAAACTCTGGCCCCCAATGGGTAAAAACGTGCTGTGAGCCAGCACAAAGCCCTCCCCCCAATCGTTCCGGCCCGTGGCCGGCAGCCGTGGGCCAAGGGCCGGATCCTCTGAAGGGCCGGCCCGGGGCTGAAAACGGGAGCTCATTCTGTCCTGCAGTACACAGGAAGTGAAACCACTGACCTTCCACTTCCCAGTCAGCGTCTCAGGCACTTAACACTCCGTGTCCTAGCCACTTGAGCCACCTCGATCCCCCTACGAGCAAGAAAACACCATGGGGAATCGAACTCCCAGCCTCTGACTTTGCAGCCAGATTCCTAAACCACTGAGCTATCCAGCAGTTCTGCTTGGTTACAGGCAAAAAGGAAACCAATAGGAGCTAAATCAAGGCTCTTGCAAAGAGGCAGCAAGGTAAAAGGAAGCCTCGCACAGAGGCTGACAGAGGGGGAAGCGACGGAGCAGATTCCTCCTCCCCGTCGCTTCTAAAAGAATCAAGCCTCTAGCACAGAGGCGAGAGAAAACGAAGCCTCGAGCAGAGGCTAGCAAAATCAAGCCTATTAAAACGAAGGTAGGAAAGAGGCGAAAAGGGGGGAGGGAGCGACGGAGAAAACTTCTCCTCTCCGTCGCTTTCGCAAAATGGCAGCTCTGCTGCCTCGTGGCCACCCCTTTTAAAGGGTGCTGGCCACGCCCCCTAACTACCCGGATGCCCAAGTCCGGTGGGGGGGGCCCCGCAAAGAGCGTGGCGGCCATTTTGGCGCCGCGCTTGCATTATCATCAGCTTAGATGCTGGAATGACTTAGTCCATAAATACAAATCACTGAGTCAAGGAATACACTGAAACAACTTGGAAACCTTGGTTTGGATCCTTCCCCGTCTATTAAGAGCACTATGTGGCCCTTAGTCAGTCATGTCTCTCATTGTAGCCTCCAGTAAAGAGCCATGTATAAATGAAACAGTAGCCTATAAAAAAGCCTTGCCTAAGCATTTGCAGCAGCGTTTTTCTCCAAAAAAGCAATTCAGATACTTGTGTCATGTTAGAAAGTAACAAGCATATAATGGCATAAATAAAAGGCAAGAGGATATAACTTGTCTCCAAGATGTAAATATATAAAAGGCTAAATGGATTATTATTTGAGTTGGAGATCATGGCCGTAAATTCCACTTTTTCAGTTTTCCTGGGAGAGGAGCCAACCTGTACCACCTTGGGCTAATATCATGGTCCTGCAGCACCGCCAGAAGGAGGGACCAATAAACTACTCCTGCATACTTTATATCTTTTTTATATTAAAAAAACTGGGAAGGGTGGCCATAAATCAGAAGCGACTTGACAGAACATAGCTGTATTAAAGATCATACCTGTCAACCCGCGGCTCTGGAAAAAATGGGACCTGTGCAGATCGCTTGTGCGCAGGTCGCTTTCCATGCATGCGTGGAAGTGCTACGCTGCTTGCGCAGCCCCTACGCAAGCGGCGTAGCACTTCAATGCATGCGTGGAAGGGTTTTACACTTATGTAGAACCCTTCCACGTATGCATGGAAGCGCTCCACTGCTTGTGTAGGGGCTGCGCAAGTGGCGTAGCACTTCCACACATGCGTGGAAAGTGTTTTTCCCCGTTGCCAAATTACGGGGTTTTGGCAGCGCGGGGTGGGTTATGACGTCAATCAACGTCAAATTACGCAGTAATCCCGGCCAAATCGGGATGGTTGACAGGTATGATTAAAGATACAAAGATATGGCTGTTATGTCACACTGAAATACAAGCCATAGAATGAATAGCTGGTGCCATGGGTGATGTAGTTCAGTCTTCTGATAGTGTTTCTTCTTTTGCCGTATCTGAATCCAAATATAGGCAATCATCATGGCGGTCAGCCATGAAGACTGTCCTCAGAATATAATGCAGTGGCCTTTCATCTGCCTTCCACAGAAACATCATTGTAAGTGACCAATTGTGACTTCTGGCGGGGGGGGGGGGGGATTCCAAACCCTGATTTAATTGTTAAGTGATTTTTTGGTTGGTTTTAGTTGTTAAGCGAGATTCAGAGAAAATTCTGCTCTTTAAGTGAGTTAGTCTCTAAGCAAGGCACTCTTTATGCGAGGTTTTACTGTATTTTGTTTATCTAGTACTAAACAAAAATAAACAAAAATACTTTAGTGATTATGGAGAAAGATAGTGTACACACACTATCTTTCTCCATAGCCACTAAAGTATTCTCATTTATTTTTGTTTAGTATTAGCTCATGTGTGTGCAGACCAAACAAAATATATAAATTGATATAAAATCAAAGCAACTCTGATGATCTCCAGCAGACTACATTGTTTCTATAGTACATGAGAATGTTCATATGTGTATAAAGAACTTTGAAGAACCATTTCTTCTTCCTTACTACTCTGCAATCTTTGAAATAGCCCCATCAACTTGATGGCATACCATGAAAGGGCAGCTGGAGATCAACAGGAGGGTAGAATCAAAGAACAGGGGGGCTGTAGATACCGATGGAGCCACATCAGATTGAAGGTCCAGTGTGGACCACTGGGAATGAAACAAGCTGGAATGTTTGTGTAATCCTCAACCAAACCCAATAAAAAAGATATCGTAAATCAAGCCAAAGAAAAACTGAACCATGTGATTTGACTTATCAATATAGTTGTACCCTGAGTTTCAGTGAGAAAGCTCCTACTAGTGGAAGGTATGCAATATTCACATTCCACTATTCACAGCTCCTAATGGCCTCACTTCCCTATGCTTCTTAGGGATTCTGGGAATTATAGTCCAAAAGGTAACTTCCCCAAATTCCATTTATTTTTTTCATCTTCTGTAGCCAAAATGCTATCTTTCTCTTTGTTCCAGAAGATCTCCCAAATATATTGAATCCAATATTCAGTTGCTTCAGGGAGTGGCCTGTGGGGAAAAGGGAAGAGAGTTGAAAAAGATAACTTTATTCTTCATTCAGCCAGCAGGAAAACTCTGCTCAGTCAAATACCCTTCATTGTAAATGGCATATAATTAAGAATATAAAATTATGCAAACAATATGTCTGTCTCTTTTCTTGTGAGAACAAAAGTTATTTGTAAGGCTGTTCCATTGCTCATGTTTTAAGCCTTGTTTTGAGCTATTGCTCTAATGCAGTTACATTACTATTAAACATACTGTTCTGTACTTCTTTCTGCCAAGACCATACATTTTGAAGATTATTTGGCAGAGTTATCCTTTATTAATTGATTAGTCATCTGACCATATCAGATTAAAATAAAATACATTAGATAAAACATGATTATATAAAACAGGATAAAAACAGGTTAAAAATAAGATGATGCAATCACAATAAAATGAGATATAAAATTTACTCAAAATAATTTGTCAATAAAATTCATTAACTTTACATGCAACCTGTATCTGATCAATATAACATCTTCTCTTTTGAATGGCCCCAACTATAAAATTGACAGTTCTAATAATTACATACTGTATTTTCTGGCGTATAAGACTACTTTTTAACCCCGAAAAATCTGTGCCAAAGTCGGGGGTGTCTTATAGGACAGGTACTTAACTGCAGCTTGTTTCCCCTTGCTTCATATGTCCGGCGCATATGGTGGGGGGTGCCGCGGCCGAGTCCCTGCTCTGTGCGGGGAGTATGAAGCAAGGGGAAGCAAGCTGCACACATCTTCCTGTACCTCGAGGAGGAGAACGTGAGCATGGATTGGCTCTCCACCAGAACCTGCCCATTCGACTCAGAGGGCTGCGCGTCTTCAGGTTGAGTGTGGGTTAATTTTTATTTGGTGTGGATTGGAAGAGAGGTACTCTTATACGGCAAGTATATTCCAAACTCTATATTTTAACCGGAAAAGTTGGGGGTCGTTTTATAATCCCGGTCGTCTTATACGCCAGAAAATACGGTATTTATTTGTGCCCTGAAAGAAGTATGTTAGTCTTTTGTTAAGAGTCCCAGTATTTCCTTTTATTCAATAATGTCTGTATATATCAGATTCTTATTGTAGCATATAATTGACAGCTAAAGAGAACATGTGCAATATTTTCTATTTCTGGTGTTCCACAGATACATGTGCTCTCAGAGTATGGGACATGGTTAAATTGCACTTATTTAAATATAGTGTCTAACTGCTCAAATCTTGCTCTAGTATACTGGTTCCCAACACGGGGCCCAGGCCCCACAAGGGGATTTCAATTCCCAGAAGCCAAAGTCAGTACATTGGCTGATCAGTGCTTTGGGTAATTGACTTAGGCTTCTGGGAATTGAAGTCCAAAAAACCAAAGGTTTGGAAGCACTGCTCTAGCAATTGCTGTTCTGTGATACCCATTTGGCAGAGTCTGTGACCTGAGAGGGTATAGCATTAAGTGTTTTTTTCCAGTCATGGCTGTCTAATCTTTTCTCCATTTGCAATTGTATACTCCGTGGCCATCTTCTGCCTCAGTTGTACTGCACTGTGTGTAACTTGGTGAAGACAGTGAGCATAAAACAAGAGCCAATTTTAAAATAGTTTTTCGATACTTTTTCAGACATCCTGTAGATTTCTTGTCTATGAACCTCTTTATAGGTGTGTAATTGGAACATAAGTATAATTGCTATTGCTATTTATGATTTATAGCAGTTACACTTATATACTACCCCATGCACTTAATGCACTTTCTGGGCAGTTCACAAATTAATTAGCATTTTGTCCCCAACATGCTGGATACCCATTTTGCTGACCTGGAAAGGATGAAAAGATGAGTCAACCTTGAAGCCTATCAGGATCGAACTCACACCATTTTGGCTGCAGTAACCAGTGTTCTTATATGCGGTTTTCATATAGATTACGAAACCTCACTCCTTTCCTTCACTTTTGTTTGCTCCATTTCTAACCTCTTCCCCCCTCCCCCCAATTTCTGAGGGAAATAAATCAAAAGAAGATGTTGGGGATGTTCCTTGGATATAAAAAAAGGCAGAAAGAACTACTTCGTTATTTTCCATGAACGCTGACTTGAGCTTTTTTGGAGGGAAAATGTGGCATAAATGTAGTTTATAAATAGTCCGTGATAAAAGGGGGAAACTGCTTGCCAAGACATACATGCTTGCAAAAAAGGGCGTACCTTACAAACTGTGTATTAAACTACCTATGAAATTTCATGTGTGCTTTAAAATAAATAAATTGAAAACTGATGCATAAACCGAACTGGACAAATTATGGAGTTTCAAAACAAGAGGATAAAGCAAAGCAATCACACTTATATACCACTCCATAGTGCTTAGTGCACTCTCTGGGTGGTTCACAATTTAATTACATTCCCCCCACCCAATGTTCTGTGTACTCATTTTACTGACCTCAGGAGGATGGATGGTTCTGGCCAACCTTGAGTCCTGGTCAGGATCGAACTCACAACCTTTTGGTTGCAGGACAGCAGTTTAACTAAATGAATGAATACTAGCAGAATTTGGCAACAGTCTTTTACAACTACGTGTCATCCTTAATGCAGCGATATCCTGATGGAAGGAAGTCCAAAACTATGTCATGTCTCTTTTTTAGAAAATGGCCTGCCACTTATCATCCATGCCCATAATAAAAGTGTCTTTTGGTGTGTATGTCACCATTAAGATTGCCTTCACAATTTTGGAATAAAAAATATGTATAAGACAAAATATGTTGCTTAGAAAACTGAGTGATCATAAAGAAGATGAAAGTAGTACATAATAATTGACATCTTAATTCACAATATAATTCATTTGCCATTTCTTCAGGTCCTTTTTCATTGGATTATAGAATGTTGGAACAATTCACATGCACATACGCTAAAAATGATTGGTCTAGAACTCCTTCAATGAGAACTTCTACCATATTTATATTCACTGCTCTCCTTTAAATGACCACTTTAAAAACCTATCTGTTAGTAATACAGTATAGACAACACTGATAAAGTCTTCCTAAAGTGCTAAATAGTCTAGCACTATTTGGTGGACTGCAGTGGCCCAAGTGGCTAAGATGCTGGCTGGGAGGCAGAAAGTCAGCTGTTCGATTCCCGAGTACTGCACGACGGAATGAGTTCCCGTCTTTGTCCCAGCTCCTGCCAACCTAGCAGTTCAAAAGCAAGAAATCGCAAGTAGATAAATAGGGACCACTTTGGTGGGAAGGTAACAGCATTCCGTGTGCTCCGGTGTCTAGTCATGACCATGGAAACGTCTGCAGAAGCAGACAGTGCTGGCTCTCTGGCTTTGAAGCAGAGATGAGCACTGAACCCTAGAGTCGGATACGGCTGGCTTTCGAGCAAGGGAAACCTTTACCTCTAACCTCCGTTTATAGCCAAAGAGCCAGCGCTATCCGCATCTGCAGATGTTTCCATGGACATGTGGCAGGCATGTCTTTAAAAAGCAATTAGGCAAGTGCATGGAAAGCATTTGCCTTCCCACCGACTGACAAAGACCTATTTGCATAAGGAAACTTCATCAAACAACATATACCCACAACATGCACAGATCGGTACACACTAAGGTGTTATTGGAGCCCACGCAAACGGATGCTGAACTGGAGCAAATTGAAGCAGGTGTGGTGTTAAAAAAAAGAAAGGAGGGGTTTTCTTTTTTTGTGTGTGTCCTGCTTTCATTCACCTGACACGAGTTTCAGCCTTTCATTGAATGGACAATAAGCTACAAGACAATTCACTGTGGACAAGCCCTCTTAGACAGACAGCTCCAAAGCTGTTGGGGCCTTGAACACCCAAAACAGAACCTGCTTGTAACTGAGAAGCATCACAGGCCTTTCAATTCAGATTATACACAACGAAAGTTGCCAGCACCTCAGGCACTGGCTAGAGTCTCAGGGAATTGTTTTCTTTCTCTGGGTCTTTGGGCAGAGAGACAAATCTTGAGAGAGATGTGCTAGAGAAGGAGAGTTTAGGTTTTCCCCAGTGTGCCATAACTTTAAAGCTCTATTCACCTCCAGCTATTGTCAAGGCTCACTGTCTCAGCATGAATTGTACTTGTACAATGCTGGTGCATCAAAAAGATAGGAGCAAGAGAATAGACCTAGGGACGATGCTGGTCTGTGCGGGCACTTGGAACTACCCTGCATTTGGAGCAAAGCAAGTAAGGAGCAACATCACTTGTGGGCCTTCTTGATGCAGGCAGCATCTTGGAATAAGCAGAATAGGATGGGGAGACTACAATAAGCCACAACAGGTGTGACACAAGTACTACCCAGTTTCAAAAATAGTAATAGCAATTACACTTCTTTACCACCCCACAGTGCTTGGTGTACACTCTGGGTGGTTTACAGGTAATTAGCATTTTTGCCCCAACATGCTGGGTACTTATTTACTGACCTTGGAAGGATGGATGGCCGAGTCAACCTGGATCCTCATCCGGACTGAACTCACAATGTTTTGGCTGCAGTACAGCAGGGCTCTACTAAAATGTAGATGCATCTAACTTGGCAGCATCATGTACCTGGCAGCAACATCAGATGATAACATGTTAGTTCCCACCACTGCTGCTGACACTTACACAACCCTTCCACATTGAGCAGCTGATCTTGCAAGTCTCTGCTGAAAATGCTCTGGAGGAACTGTGGGCAATTAAAATGAACTACGAGGTTCTATTGAGGCACTTCTGCCCTTGACAAGTAAGCTTGAAGTATGAGGCAGTCCATTAGAGGAAGACACGTCTCCCATGGTCCCCACACACATGGGTCCGGACCCTGTTTATGAGCCTGAATTGGACAGTTTTTCTTGGGCGGCACAAAGAATCGACTTCTTGGTATAAACATCCTAAAGTTAACTGTGGAATTTAACAGAATCTTTGTTTGTTATTTTGCCAGGCCCTAGCTTTATAGTTTCTTTAATCTCTTTCCATGAACCTCTTCCAACACTGTAAATGTTTTTATTTGCATCTATTGCATTCTTGCAGCACACAGTCTGACTTATTGTCCTGGCTGCTGAATTGTCTGTCTTTTAGGCTCAAATGAACACAGTTTGCGGGCAACGGTGTAAATATAATTAAACTTAATGATTGATTTGCCAGATAGGACTGCTTAATTGCTTTTTAAACCATGTGAACATTAAATGTGCCTTTTAATCCTTCCCACAAACTTGTGTGTGTGTGTGTGAGTGTGAGATTGGTTCACTCTTCCTTTTCATTGAACTCATGAGTCCTAGTCAGTCATTCAGGGGTAGCAATTTAGTCTCACCCCTCCATCATTGCTTTACTCGCGCAACAGGCTTGGACAACAGGTCATGTTAGGGTTCCCCCATGTGAACAAGGTGCTTGATTTCCCTGTGTGACTTCCCTGGTTCATGGGGAGAGCCTTTATGGATCCATGCAACTTTCTTCTTCTCAGATACCTCACTTCTCAGTGAGCAAAAGGATGAAAGTGGGGGTGAGCCTAATCTCCATACTGTACTTGATTGCTTAGCCCATGGTGCCATTTCATGTCCCCCCACACCCTTCCAAGGGCTTTCAAGAAACAAAATGGCCATCCCCATTGTGCAGGCAGGACAAAATGTGCGTCCAGTCCTCCAAGCTGACTGACAGAGCGTGACTGGCCCCCAGCTTGAAAAGTTTGGGAACCCCTGGCTTAGACTATACAGATACTGAACCACCAAATAGTAAAGGTAAAGGTAAAAGGTTTCCCTTGCTCGAAAGCCAGTCGTATCCAGCTCTAGGGATCAGTGCTCATCTCTGTTTCAAAGTCAAAGGGTCAGTGTTGTCTGCTTCTGCAGACATTTCTGTGGTCAATGTCTTGCTTTCGAACTGCTAGGTTGGCAGGAGCTGGGACAAAGACGGGAGCTCATTTCGTCCTGCAGTACTCGGGAATCAAACTGCTGACCTTCCGCCTCCCAGTCAGCATCTTAGCCACTTGAGCCACAGAGATGAGCACTAAACCCTAGAGTTGGGTAGAACTGGCTTTCAAGCAAGGGTGACCTTTACCTCCCACCCTCCATACTTTACTGCTCCTCCAATTCAGTTTTCCTGGGGTATTGGCATGCCCTGTTTTCTGCCTTTTTAAAATCACTATTGTGCAGAAGTGAAAACTAAAAATTTAAAAGGATGTCTTGGTGAACAGAGGTAAAGAAATAGGAAAGGTGCACAATTAAAACATGTGGGGAAGAGAAAAGTGAATAAAGTAGGCAGCAAGAGGGCAGAGAAGATATCAAGTTGCTCCTATGACCTGCTTTTTAATTTATCTTTTAAGCTATTATTAAAAATTCAATTAACCATGGTGTTTTGGTGCTGAGGGTAGATGTGCTAAATCATGTTGAAACAATAACAAAAAAGGGAGTCTTATGGCACTTTAAATATTATCAAAAGCTATTTGGCATAAGCTTTAATGGATTCTATTCCAATTTGTCAGATTTCTTATCACACGTAGCGGTCTAAAGTGACAGTGTTTTAGCTCTGTACAACCCAATCTTAATGGCAGGACAACCATCTCACCTTTCAGAGCCAAAGTATGGGATTAGCTCTCCATAGGAGAGGATTAATTGTGCCTGCAGAGCTGATAAACTAAAGCACTAAAGATGTGTGAACAGAGAGCATTGATTAGTAAAGAAGCATTTTTGAGCTGTCTGCCTTTGTCAAATCAGTTGCTAGTTACTTGCTGAAATAAATCCACAAACATAAACAGATGAGAACTACACAGTGTCTGTGTTTATATTTGTTACAGCAAATTTAGTTTCTTCTTTCCTCTACCGTTGAGGCACATAAATTTCTGCACAAAGGATGGCTTCTTCTTCCAAACCTCCTTCCATCTCTCCCCCCCCCAAGTTTAAACTCATCTTTTCCTAGTTGCTTTTTAATCTCCAGAAGGGCATCTATCTCAATACATGAGACAAGAAAGTAAAACACAGCTCTTTTGTTTTATAAAAGCCTCTGAACTTGTAACCTAATCAAAGCTGAGTCAGTAAAATTAAAACACTTTATAGCCGTGGTGGCGAACCTATGGCATGCATGCCAGAAGTGGTACACAGAAGCCTTTCTCCTGGCACATGTGCCATTGAGTGGAAGTCCTGCCCTGCCCAGCCCAGCCACCTGCACCACTTCCCCATCATCACCCCACTCTGCCAAAGGAGAGGCGAGAGGGGAGGCTGAAATCCCAGCCTGGAGGCTGTGGCTGGGTGAGGTAAGGTGGGGAGCACTTGTGTGGGGGAGACTTGATGGGGGTAGGAAGGCTGGTCGGGAGGTGGAAAGGCCCATCAGGGGTCAGAAGCCCATTGGGGCTTCTCTGGAGGCGGGGAGGACTTTCTGGTGGCAGTGTGGCCTGGCATGGTGGTGGGGTCTTGTCCAGGGGATGGCTTCCCTTGGGGTCACAAAGTTTTGAGGTGTGGGGGTGGTGCACATGTGCACACATGTAGTTGAAGCATGCCAGTGAAATAATGTGGCTGACATGCGTGATGCCTGCTGTCCATCTCTCCCCCACCTCCTTGGGCATTCTGTCTCTAAAAGGTTCGCCATCACTGCTTTCCGTAGTCTTTTACGTAAATTGGTTTTTACGTAAATCAAAGCAAACCCATAGGGGAAATGGATATTTATGTAAATTGAAGCAAACCCATTAGAAAAATGTTTTTTAATGTAAATTGAAGCAAACCCATAGGAAAATGAATATTTACACAAAGCAAAGCAAACCCATAGGAAAAAATGAAATTTTTACATAAATCAAAGAAAACCCATAGGAAATTGTGTTACATAAAATGGGACATTTACATAAATCGGGACACCATTTTAGTGAAAAATCCTTACATTGGTCGGATTTTAAGTAATTCAAGGCATATATAAGTCGGGGTTTTACTGCAGTTCACTTTTGAATAATAAGAGTTATATGTCACAGGGTCAGGAGTTTGGAGATGCTTAGGTGGGGCATGGCCAAAAAAAAGGTTTGGAACCACTGCTCTAGTAGAAAGGCACTGTTTATGAAAGGTGCCTCTGCCTCTTTTTTGACAAATCCCCTAATGTCCCACACTGGAGTTCGTTCTATTCAGCAGGTTTTCCCAGAGCTTTTGTGCAGCATTTTGAAGGCGTTGGAGAGGCTGCCCTATGAGAAGTTGATGACACAATCCTCTTCCATCAGTTCTGCTCAATCTGGACTCCAACCATTGAATGTTTCCTCAAGCATTCAATCCCTGTCAAAGATAACAATACCAGTCCATTGGCCTTTTAAGGGTAGGAAATAGAGAGTCTTATGTTTGCCTAAAGACTTTTGGTAAGTTCATAGTTTACTGTCTTGCAGTGAGATCTCCTGCAGCCGCACTCAGAAGTAAAACCAACTAAATCCTGCTTCAAACTGGTTTCTTCACCACTTAGTATGCACAAGATTTCTCCAGTAGATGACCAGCAGGAGAATGCATGGCCACCAGGGACTGCAGCAGTTGGTTGGGGCTAGCACATATAAAAGAGCATTATTGCTTCAGAATAGTAACATTAAATGAATCAAATGTAAGATCGCTACAAGCATTAGCTTGCTTATTTAATAAGCACATTCTTGCACCCACACATACAATGCACATTGTTATTATATTTCCCACTTTCGGTGACCCAATCAACTGATGACTTCAAAAAAGTCTTGTCATTAATACTCTTCTTCTGGTGCTTCCGGGTTGAAAGGATTAGCTGGTGAAAAATCTCCATTGCCGGTGATAAATCTCCATTGCCCAGGGGACGCCTGATTGCTGAAGTAGCAATCTTTGGGGAGGCTTATTTCATGTCCCCTCAACATGCAGTGAGTAGGACCTTGTGTTGGCAAGAGGAAATGCTGTTGAATTGGCCCGATATTGGGCAGATGTCATCTAGTCCTTTTTAATTCTATTTTGTTTTTAGATGTGTTAATTTTAGCTTTGTATGCTATTATATGTTGGTGGTGCATCTGACACAAATAAAGAAAAGAAAGAATTCATACTCTTGTTCAGGTCTTGCAAATTAAAAGTGTAGCTTCCTATATTGAGTGAGCCCATCTATTAGGCCCTCCTCTTTTCTTATTTTCTTTCTATTTTCTCATCATTATTCGCTTTTTCCAGTGAGTCTTATCTTCTTGTGGTTGTGCAAAAATGTGATAGCCTCCATTTATCCAGTTAACTTCTGGTGAGAGTTCAGGCTTGATTTAAACTAGACTCAATTTATTTGACTTTCTGGTAGCCCATGGTATCCATAAAGTTTTTTCTCTAACAACATACTTCAAGTGAGTCAATTTCCTCTTCTGTTTCCTTCAGAATGTCATGGCTATATTTTTCATGCATACACTAAACCCCTCTTGATTCCTCTGGCATCCTATTTCTTTTCTTCATAATGGCCAGATATGAGGGGGGGGGGAACTTTTTTGATCACAACTCTCGGAGTTCCCCAACAAATGCTGGCTGTGGGATTCCAGGAGCCACAGTCAAAAAATGCAACCTTACCTGCCTATGACAATAATTGCCATTGGACTGGTTTTCGTATGCCTGACACCTGATTAGTCTTGCTAAAATCCTACTTCTATGCACACCTTCCATTGATTTTGGCTGTTTCATGCTCCCTTCCCTTCCTCTTACCAATGTGTTTCATCCTATTTGATGCTTTATTTCATCTTTCACATCCTATGCTCTCAAGTCCCACACCAAAGGCTCTTGAATAAACTTACCAGTCATGGAATAAAGGGACAGGTCTTGTCCTGGATCAGCAACTGGCTAAGGGACAGGAAACAGAGGGTAGCACTAAATGGACACTTCTCCAAGTGGAGGGAAGTAAAGAGTGGGGTCCCCCAAGGTTCAGTACTGGGACCCCTGCTTTTCAACCTCTTCATAAATGATCTAGAGGTAGGAGTAAAAAGCAAGGTAGCCAAATTTGCTGACGATACTAAATTATACAGGGTAGTGAAAACTGTGAGAGATTGTGAAGAGCTCCAGAGGGATCTCTTGGCACTGGGGGAGTGGGCAAAACAGTGGCAAATGAGCTTCAACATCAGTAAGTGCAGAGTGATGCATGTTGGGGCAAAAAACCCCAATTACATTTATAAACTGATGGGGTCTGAACTCTCTGCGACAAACCAGGAAAGGGACCTTGGTGTCCTGGTGGACAGCTCAATGAAGGTGTCAACCCAGTGTGCCTCAGCAGTGAAAAAAGCAAACTCAATGTTAGGGATCATTAGGAAGGGTATAGAAAATAAGTCAGCAAGTGTCATTTTGCCTCTTTATAAATCTATGGTGAGGCCCCATCTGGAATACTGTGTACAGTTCTGGTCGCCATACCTCCAGAAGGATATTATGGAGTTGGAGAAAGTACAGAGGAGGGCAACCAGAATGATTAGGGGACTGGAACACCTTCCTTACCATCTGAGGCTGCAACGGTTGGGCCTTTTCACTCTTGAACGACGGCGTCTAAGAGGTGACCTGATTGAAGTTTATAAAATCATGCACGGTGTGGACAAAGTGGATAAGGAAAAACTGTTTTCCCTATCGCACAACGCTAGAACTAGGGGACACTCCATGAAACTTTTGGGTACTAGTTCTCAAACAAATAAGAGAAAGTACTTTTTCACTGTTATGTATGTATGCATGTTCATTATACTGTAACGCAAGATTGTAACCACTCCAGATACAAACGATATCAGCCGTAAAGGAACGCGAGCAGACAGCCTATAGAGGGCAGCTGCGAGCGTTCACTCTCACATGGTTCACATTGCTCAATCATGGACAGCCACGGGAAAACCTTCCCCGCATTCAGCAGCTGAAGAAAGACCTGCATTCAGCAGCTGAAGAAAGACCTGCATTCAGCAGCTGAAGAAAGGAGGCGTGCCTGGGCGAGGCCACGCCGGTAGCAACCAATCAGCTACCGTGCTACAAGATTCAAATGTAGAGAGCTACTGTATATATTGAGATGTATCACCGCCATTACCTCATGCTTAACTGGAACCTCATGCAATAAACCTGTGTTAAACCAACCCTTCGGTTGTCCGGTCGTCTTTGGTCCCATACACTAAATTGGCGACGAAGGTGGGATATGGCTGCCCACGGGACCAAGACATGCGCCGGCTACGAGATCAGGAAGCCGGGAGACTTGGAGCTGTTTGAGATAGACTTCAACGCTGCGCTGGTGGAGCTCGAAGTCTCCGACGAGGCCAAAAAGAGGGCCATCTTCGTCCGCATGCTCGGACAAGAAACCAAGAGGACCTTGGTGGACCTGATCGCGCCGAGGAAGGTGGGCGACCTCAAGGCCACAGAGCTCCTGGCGGCGCTGCGCGCCCATCTCCGGCCGGCAATAGCGATGTTCCCCGCTCGGAGCGCGTTCTGGAGGCGAGTCCAGGCACCCGGAGAATCGGTCGATGAGTTCGCCGCGGCCCTGCGGTTGGCCGCCGGCCCCTGCAAGTGGGAACTCCCCGACGTCACCCTCCGGGACTGCCTGCTCTGCGGTCTGAGGGACACAGAGACTCAGCGCGCGCTGATGAAAAGGGAGCCGCCTCCCACGTGGCAACAAGTCCTCGACGCGGCACAGGCCGC
Organism: Bradypodion pumilum; assembly: GCA_035047305.1. Classification (NCBI taxonomy): domain Eukaryota; kingdom Metazoa; phylum Chordata; class Lepidosauria; order Squamata; family Chamaeleonidae; genus Bradypodion; species Bradypodion pumilum. The sequence goes on from JAWDJD010000001.1 coordinate 89,892,787, forward strand.
AGAGGCCACGTCGGCCGGGGTGCACGAACTTCAGGACTGGCGCCCGAAGACCGCCAAGGCAGAGAGCTCGGTGCGCGCGGCCCAGCGGACTTCGAACTCGTCTGCAGAGAGCAGCGACGACGAGGACGTCCGGAGGGTCCAGAGAGAGGGCCGGCGCTGCGATGGCTGCGGCGACGCCCACGCCCGCACCAAATGCCCATTCCGCAAGGCCGAGTGCCACAACTGCGGCCGGCGCGGGCACATCGCCAAGGTCTGCCGGAAACGACGCGAGGCCACCCGGAGTTCTCCAGACCGCTCGGCGAGGCAGGACCGCACCACGAGGCAGGACCGCACCACGAGGCCGAAGGACGGCACCCGGACCACGAGGACGCGGGACGGAGTAGGGCGAGTCTCCGACGACAGCGAGGACGACGCGCCGGTTTGCAGCGTTTCCACGGAGCACCCCCGTTACTTCGTTGAGGTAGTAATACAAGGGGCCCCTGTTAGAATGGAGGTGGACTCGGGTTCTTCATACTCCATTATTTCCCAGGGGGAGTTCATGAAAATCGCCCCCCGCATGCGGCCCAAGCTCAAGGCGTTGAGGGCCACGCTGAAGGACGTGCAAGGGAACCGCATCCCAGTGTTGGGGGTTGGGAAGTTTCAGGTCCAGTTCAAAAAGTACACCGCAACGCTTCCCTTAGTCGCCCTCAAGGGGGGAAAATGCAGCCTCCTCGGGACTCAATGGTTCCAGCCCCTGGGGTTGTTCATTGGGGGGGTGCACGCCGTGGGAGCACACGCCGCCGGGACTGATCCAATACAGAGCGTGTGCGACGCGCACCCCGAGGTTTTTAAAAAGGGGCTAGGAAAATTCAAGGGCGCCCCAGTGACTTTCGACCTGGACCCTGGAGTGCGTCCAATCAGACTTAAACCGCGCAGAGTGCCTTTCGCACTAAAGGACAAGATAGAGGCGGAATTGGACAAATTAGTGGGCCAGGGGATTCTTGTTCCTGTTGATTCTGCGGAGTGGGAAACTCCAATTGTAACAGCGCTCAAGGCCAACGGGGAAGTCCGAATATGCGCTGATTACAAGTGCACCATCAATAAGGCGATCCGCCCTAATGCGTATCCGGTGCCGGTAGTCAGCCACTTGTTGGCCAGGTTACACGGGGGGAGGTGTTTCGCCAAACTCGACCTGGCCCAAGCCTACCAGCAACTCCCGGTGACCCCCGCCGCAGCTGCTGCACAAACCATAGTCACCCACAAAGGGGCGTTCCAGGTTTCGCGCCTCCAATTCGGCGTGAATTCGGCGCCCGGGATTTTCCAGTCATTGGTGGAACGCCTCCTGAAGGGGTTGGAGGGGGTGTTACCCTATTTTGATGACGTATTAATTACAGGGGGGAGCCGGGCCGAATTAGCAACAAGGTTGGGAAAGGTCCTGTCAATATTCGAAAAGGCGGGGTTGAGGTTGCGGAAAGACAAATGCGTCTTCTTCGCTACAGAGGTTGAGTTCCTAGGGTTCCGTGTTACTCCCGAGGGAATTAGGCCAGCACAATCCAAGGTAGCCGCCATCAAAAAGGCCCCTCGCCCCACCTCCAAGCCCGAGTTGCAGTCGTTCCTCGGACTGCTCAACTTCTACCACTCCTTCCTCCCGCGGAAGGCAGCCGTGGCAGAACCGCTACACAAATTGTTAAAAAAGGACGAGGCATGGAAGTGGGGCGACGACCAGGAAAAGGCTTTCAATGACCTGAAGCGACTCCTGGCATCAGATGCTGTACTGACCCACTTCAATCCCAAACGCCCGGTGGTCCTGATATGCGATGCATCCCCGGTGGGGGTGGGGGCGGTGCTTTGCCACGTGCTGGAGAACGCTAGGGAGGCCCCGATAGCTTTCTACTCTAGATCCCTGTCCCAAGCGGAGAGGAATTATGCTCAGACAGACAGGGAGGCGCTAGCAATAATTGCGGGGACCAAGAAATTTCATGATTTCGTGTACGGCCGCCCCTTCACCATAGTGACTGACCACAAGCCGTTGCTGGGCATCTTCACCGCAGACAAGCCCACACCCCAGATCCTGTCCCCGAGAATGCTCAGATGGGCCATTTTTCTCAACGCGTATCAGCACGCGTTGGTATACCGGCCCGGGAGGGAAATAAGCCATGCCGACGCTCTGTCGAGGTCCCCCATTCCCCGGGATTGCTGCCACGTGGGCGGAGTAGAGAGGGACCACCAGGTCTTAATGATAGAGGTCCTAGACTCCCCTCCAGTAGTACCGGCCGAAATCGCCAAAGCGACAGGCAAGGACAAAGCGCTGGCCACAGTTTGCTCCTGGGTGCAGAAAGGGTGGCCCGTGTCTTCCCCAGCAGCGGAATTCGACACATTTTTCAAAAAGAGATTGGAGTTGTCCCTGGAGAGGGGTTGCCTCTTGTGGGGACAGCGGGTAGTGATCCCCACGTCTCTCAGGCCGAGGGTGCTTAAACTGCTACACGTCAGCCACCCGGGGATCGTACGCTCTAAGGCACTAGCCCGCAGTTATTTTTGGTGGCCCCAGTTAGACGCCGACATCGAACACATGGTCGGCACTTGCGAGGCGTGCCAAAGCTCTAGGCCAGAAGAGGCTCGCTCGCCACCTAGGGAATGGGACGCTGCGAGGGGACCCTGGTCCCGAGTTCACGTAGACTTTGCTGGCCCATTCAGGGGAACGCTTTTCCTCCTCGTGGTGGACGCGTTCTCTAAGTGGTTGGAGGTCATTCCAGTCTCGAGCACCTCCTCGACCACAACCATTAAACAGTTAAGGAGGGTCTTTTCCACGTTCGGTTTACCCGACACCCTCGTCAGCGATAACGCTAGCTGTTTCACGTCCGCCGAGTTCAGGGCATTCATGGAACGCAACGCCATTCGGCACGTCACCTCCGCCCCCTTTCACCCGGCCACCAATGGCCAAGTAGAGCGCCTCGTGCGCACCACGAAAGATGCGCTACTGCGCATGGGTCCCGGAGACCTCGACCTGAAATTGTGCCAATTCCTGCTGAGATACAGGGTCACCCCCTTAGCGTCAGGGTACTCCCCCGCAGAGCTGTTGATGCGCAGGAAGCTGGCCACGGGGATATCCAAGCTAGACCCCACGAGAGTAGAGGACAAAGGGCGGAACATAGGGGTGGAACCCACAAAGAGTTTCAGCATAGGCGCCCCAGTACACTGCAGGAATTACGCCAGCGCGGGGCCAGCCTGGGTGCCGGGCACCGTAGTAGAGCAAACCGGCCCCGTCTCATACCGCGTAGAGACCAGTACAGGTTTCCTGTGGAGGCGACACGTGGACCAACTCAGGCGTAGGGTCCCCGGAGAGCAAGACGCGGATGAGACCAGCATTGAATCAGCGTTAGGGTACTCCCCCACCCGTTTAGCCCAAGGGGGAGGAAAAGGGGAGCATGGGTCCCCACCAAGGGGGGAGGAAAGGGAATCGATCCACGGAAATCTTTTGCGGGAGTCCCCGCCAGAGAGGAGGAGCCCCGGGCTGCGGGAGTCCCCGTCAGAAAGGAGGAGCCCCAACCACACTCATACCCCGCGCAAGCCGCGGAAGTCCCCCCGAGGCTCAAAGGCCCATAGAGGTTTAGACGTTGATTTACAGTACCAGGGGGAGTTAGCGGAGTGGTCCCCCACCCGTCCTAGCGAAAAGAGGGGTTTCAGTTCAGCCCCTGGTACCTCCAGTCCCAGTAGCCCCTGTGAGTTAGAATGCAACATAGCGCCCATGTTCCGGAGACCGACACCTCCAAGACCGGAGGCATCAGCGAGTCCGCCCACCACCACAGTCTTAAGGTCCCCCGAGCAGGGATCAGAAGGTAGCCATTCCCCAAGGGCGACCTCATCGGTGCCGCGGTTCACACTAGGAGGGTCCCCGGGGTCCGAGGGCAATAGGCAGGGATTTACCTCCCAACTGTTCATCCCATTCCCTTCCCCAAGCGCAAGGCAGGCACGGACGCCCCACAGAGCCACTAACGAATCCCCGTTTCCCGTTGCAGGACAAGCTCCCGCGGAGTCAGGGATCACAGGCTCTCCAGAATTAGGGCAGGCGCAAGCACGCCCCAAGCGAACGTGCGGCAAGCCACAATGGTTGCGGGACTTCGTCCCATCCTAGGGGGGAGGGATGTTATGTATGTATGCATGTTCATTATACTGTAATGCAAGATTGTAACCACTCCAGATACAAACGATATCAGCCGTAAAGGAACGCGAGCAGACAGCCTATAGAGGGCAGCTGCGAGCGTTCACTCTCACATGGTTCACATTGCTCAATCACGGACAGCCGCGGGAAAACCTTCCCCGCATTCAGCAGCTGAAGAAAGACCTGCATTCAGCAGCTGAAGAAAGACCTGCATTCAGCAGCTGAAGAAAGGAGGCGTGCCTGGACGAGGCCACGCCGGTAGCAACCAATCAGCTACCGTGCTACAAGATTCAAATGTAGAGAGCTACTGTATATATTGAGATGTATCACCGCCATTACCTCATGCTTAACTGGAACCTCATGCAATAAACCTGTGTTAAACCAACCCTTCGGTTGTCCGGTCGTCTTTGGTCCCATACACTAAATTCACCCAGAGGATTACTGGTCTATGGAACTCCCTGCCAGAAGAAGTGGTGACAGCTGTCAGTCTTGACAGCTTTAAGAAAGGATTAGACAAGTTCATGGAGGACAAGAGTATCAATGGCTATAATTATGGCTACCTAAGGACAACCTCCGGGTTGGAGAGATAGGCAGGATATCTCTCAATGCCATTTCCAGGGAATCCTAAGCAGGTGAAGGCATCTCCTTGGGAATACCCTGAAGGAAATGGTGAGCCACTGTGTGAGACAGAATGCTGGACTGGATGGGCTGTGGCCTGTTCCAGCAAGGCTGTTCTTATGTTCTTATGTTCTTATGACAGCCTCCATCAGTTTTTTGGTCAGGTCTTTTGTGCGCACTGCTCTAACACTGCTTCTGTTATCTTGTCTGCTCCTAGTGATCTCAGCAGGGAACTCTCCAGGGTCCTTCTTGTTCCTCCAGTTTATTTTTTCATCCTTCCTGACCTTGGTGTTGTGAACTTTCCTTTTGCTTATGGCTGTATTTGCCCCTTTTGCCCCCCCCTCCTTTGGATCTCAATTAGATCCAAACAGAAGGTCAGTATAGTCAACCTTTTGGGACAACTGTAGGGTCATGTCAACAGTGTATTGAATTAAATAATCATCTAGGCTGGGAGCCCCAAACTATGGCCCATGGGCCGGATCTGGCCCCAATGCCAATTCATCCAGTCCATGCTGCCCTTGTTGCTCCCAGAAGCAGAAGTAAAACGCGCCCGTATGGATGCATTTTACTTACGCTTCTGGGAGTGATGAGGGCAGCGTGGGCTGGATGAATTGGCATCATGGGCCAGATCTGGCCCACAGGCCATGTTTTGAGCACCCCTGGTTTAAGCAGAGAAAATGGCAACGTAAAATCTATCTCATTCTGTTGCAAAACAGATTGCAAGGCGTGTTTTACTTCCGCTTCTGGTGGGAGGAACCATGTGACCAGCCCACTGAACCAAGTGACCGGCCCACGGCCTGAAAAGTTTGGGCACCCTGATCTGGGCCAGGGGTCAGCAAACTTGGCTCTACAGATGATCTTAGACTTCAGTTTCCAGAATCCCTGATCGGCAGGTTACTGACTTGGGCTTCTGGTAATTGAAGTCCAAGAACACCTGGAGAGACAGGTTTGCTGATCCCTGGCCTAGATCAAGGTGCCCAAACATTTCAGGCCGTGGGCCGGTCACGTGGTTCAGTGGGCTGGTCACATGGGTCCTCCCACCAGAAGCAGAAGTAAAACAATTCACAGACTCCTGAAATTTTGCACCACCTGGAGGCCCATTAACCACAGTTTAATAACACCACAGTCAAAGGGACTGTGGTGGCTCAAGTGGTTAAAACACTGAACTCATTGACTGGAAGTTCAGCGTTTGATTCCCAGGTACCGTACTGCATGATGGAGTGAGCTCCCATCTTTGTTCCAGCTCCTGCCAACCTAGCAGTTTGAAAGCAAGAAATAGCAAGTAGATTAATAGGGACCACTTCAGTGGGAAGGTAAACAGCGTTCCATGCACTCTGGTGGCTAGTCATGCCTACCACATGACCACGGAAACATCTGCAGATGCAGACAGCGCTGGTTCTTTGGCTTTGAAACAGAGATGAGCACTGAACCCTAGAGTTGGATATGACTGGCTTTCGAGCAAGGGCGACCTTTACCTTACTTTTACCTAAGAACCCCTGGCCTAGATTGACCCTTGGCCCTCCACAACACATTATAATAGTGTACAAGGGATTGGAAGAGAAGAGGGATTTTTTTTCCTCTCCCTGTTTTTGCTTACAGAAAAAATTATCAGGAAAATAAATAAATACCATTAGCTTCTGTCCTTGCAGTGGTGGAGGTCCCCCGAATGAAACTGCATATCCCATGATCATGTTCCCAGCAAGACTTTCATGTCTCTCTCTCTCTTTCCTACTTTGAAAACCTCTCTTGGAATGCAACGTGGAGGCTGAACAAAGGAAATAGTGACAGCAGTGAAAGGGTATGCAAGAGCAATCATACTCTCCCCCCCCTTTACCAATGTAAATAGAACAAAGGACCTTGTGGCATTGTGAAGATTTATTATGGCATACGTATTCATGGGCCACTGTCCATGTCATATATGTAGTTCATAAAACTTGTGCCATAATAAACACTTAAGTCTTTCAGGTGCCACCAAGATTGTTTATTGTTTCTACTGCACAGAGTAGCATTAATTTCACCTCTGGAAATTTATGTGAACAGGGATTGAGGGGAGTGCACCTACAAACATTCCTATAAACATACACATGCTCTTAAAATGTCTTTACACACCCCATCTGCAGCTTTATCCCATGAAGCCAGGGGTAGGCAACCTACGGCCCACAGACCAGACCTGGCCCACAGCACCAAATATTCTGGTCTGCGGCACTGGCATTGCCAGAAGCGGATATGTTTATGACAGCTGCAGACATGTTTTACAGCAGCGTTTATTGCGGGTGAAACCACCAGTCTGGCCCGCTCAACTGTCTGAGGGACCGTGACCTGCAACCAGTCTAGACTCTGCCATAACCCCAATCCTGATCAATGGGAACCACTTCTCCCTCTTCACCACCTGACAAAGGCACTCTACACCAACCCCACTGTATCTCCCTACAACCTGTTTACTAGTGTTTGATGAAAGAACTGTCTTACCAAGAAGAAGAAAACAATTTCATAATGCAGCAATGCTTTTTCTGACAATTCTTGTGAAGTTATCAGTGTTGTGATAATGCAAGCACGGCGCCAAAATGGCCGCCGCGCTCTTTGCGGGGGGGCCCCCACAGGACGAAGGCATCCGGGTAGTTAGGGGCGTGGCCAGCTCCCTTATAAAAGGGGTGGCCACGAGGCAGCCAAGCTGCCATTTTGCGAAGCGACGGAGCGGAGAAGTTTTTCCTCTTACTCCGTCGCTTTTACCTTGATCGGGAAGCCTTTTGGCTGCTGACCTTCCTCTTTTCGGCTTCCCTTAGGTCCGACTGAGATGTCTTCGAAGAAGAAGGCAGCCGCGAGCGCGGCTCGGGCGGTTCGGAGGCGCAATCCGGGTCGGAGGACCGCGGCTGCGCCTTCCCACCAGCCGCCTTTGCCGGCTCCCACCGGGACCAGTGGGATGGGGTCTATTACCCCCTGGCCGGAGGCTGGGGACCCGAGCAGGGGTCCAGCATGGGCTGCGGCCCGCGGCCCGCAAGCGGCGGACGCCGCTCCTGGTGCTCATTCTACTGGGCCTCCCTCTATCGGGGTGCAGCTCACTCCAGGGCCTTCCAGCCTTGGGGGGTGCTGTGGTCCCCCCCCCTTGGCAGGTGCCTACGCCGGCCCTGCCGGGCCTGGGTGTGGGGTCATGGCCATATTCGGGCCCCGGGGTGCAAGGACCTGTACCCACGCCCGTAACGGGCGGGCCGGCTGGCACGTGGCCCCACGCCAGTGTGGAGGCCTTGCTGGCCCGCGTGGCGGCACTCGAGGCTTCCCTTGCTCGGGCCAGCCACGCTGGGGCTACTTTTGGGGTGCACTTTGACGCGTTGTCTGCTGGGCAGCGGCAGGCGACGGGACGGGTCGAGCAGCATGAGGCGCGTGGCATGACTTCGGCCACTGCCTCGCAGCTCCCCAACCAACAGGCCGGCGCGGCTCAGGCCCCGGCGGCGAGCTCTACGGCGGTCGTGAGCTCCGACGCCCCCAGTGGGCCGGAACCCCCGGTGGGGGCGGTCCACGGGGGTGCAGCATGTGAGTATGCGGTACAAACTAGTGCACCTACACATGTGGCTACGTTGGGGGGAGCTTTCCAATGGCCTTGGCCTCGCATGGGTGGTGCGGCGGTACAGCCACTGACGCACCACCAGGCGACGTCAACCACCACCCAGGGCCCCGGGGTGGGGAGCGTTTCCTACCCTGTGGGGAATGTTTTGGGGGTGGCTGGGCTAGTCCAAGCCCCTTTCCAGATGCCCGCAGTTTCTGCTGTGCCTGTCTCGGCCTTGCCGACAGCGGGCTATTCCTTGCCACTGGGTGACCACTTGGCACAGGCCACCAGAGAGAAAATATGGCGAGGGGAGTATGTTGATATCTTCTCACTCCTAAACAGGGAGCCCACCAAGGAAGAGAGGGAGGGGCAGGATGAGAAGGATAAGGAACAGGCACGTCGTCACAAGCCACCACGAACGTGGGCCAACTGGCTGCCGGCTTACCTCATCTACATGGCGGTGTACCTGAGGGCCCGGCCGGATCTGGCAATTCCGATGGTCCAGTATTTGGACAATATCTATCGGGCGATGGTTGATTTTCCGGGCCCGTCGTGGTTGGCTTATGACGAGGAATTCCGTATGCAAATTCCCCTGCACCCTGAGATGAGGTGGGATGAGCCATGCCAGAGGCTTTGGCTTCTGTACATGACGCCCACGCGCCCCGCGCCAGGGGAAAGATAGCATTGTGGACATGCGGTCCAGCGAGTGGCTCCAGCACAGGTTCCCCGCCAAGTGGCGGGGCAGGGGGTTCCAGCCCGCCTGCTGTGCTGGACTTTCTCGTCTAATGGTTCATGCAATAAGAAGAATTGCAAGTACAGACATGAGTGTCCCACCTGTGCGGGCCCCCATGCAGCCTCTGCCTGTCCCAGGCCTGGAGGGACGCGGGGCAGAGGGAGGGGCGGACAGTGGGCTGGCAAGACTGCCGCAGATGGAGCTGGTTCACCGAAAGGCTCCCTCCCCAATTAATGTGGACATGTTGGAGCGTTGGCTCGCATTGTACCCGAAGGGGGAGGATGCAGATTATCTCCTTCAGGGCTTTAGACAGGGGTTCCGTATTCCTTTCATGGGTGATAGGTCCCCTCAGGATGCCCCCAACCTTTTGTCCCTTAGGGGGAGGGAGGAGGTGGCTGCCGCCAGCATTAATAAGGAGGTCAATGCGGGCAGGGTCGCTGGCCCTTTCCCTGCACCCCCGTTCACTAACCTCAAGGTATCGCCCCTGGGCTTGGTTCCCAAGAAGTCACCAGGCGAGTTTCGCCTTATCCATCACTTGTCCTACCCAGCCGGCCGATCGGTCAACGATGCTATCCCTGACGACCTTTGCTCAGTCAGGTATACATCTTTTGACCATGCGCTGCGCATGGTGCGCTCATGTGGCCCGGGTGCGCTGCTGGCTAAGTGCGACATTAAGTCGGCTTTTCGCCTCTTGCCAGTGCACCCGGGCGACTTTGAATTGCTGGGTTTCAAATTTCGGGGCGAATATTATTTTGATAAGGCCATGCCTTTTGGCTGTTCCATATCATGCTCGGCTTTCGAGCATTTCAGTACCTTCCTAGAGTGGGCTTTCGTCCGCAGGTCAGGGTCCCGGTCTGTAGCCCATTACCTGGATGACTTTTTATTCGGGGGTGAACGGGGCTGGGACACGTGTACACGTCTCCTCAACACATTTCAGATGCTAATGGAGGAACTCGGTGGCCCTTTAGCGCCCGAAAAGACCGAGGGCCCATCTACACAGCTAGTCTTCCTGGGGGTGGAGATTGACACGATAGCGCAGGCGTCTAGGTTACCGCGGGATAAGGTGTCAAGGATAGTGGCCCTTATCTCGGACTTGTTGGCCAAGCGCAAGGCATCACTGAGGGAACTGCAGGTGCTGCATGGTCACCTTAATTTCGCCTGCAGAGTGGTCGCACCGGGCAGGGCTTTTGCCCGGCGCTTGTGCGACGCTATGGCAGGATTATCCAGGCCTCACCTTAGGGTTAGGCTTACCCGGGGTATCAGGGCAGACATGCTTGTCTGGTTACAGTTCCTGAGGGAGTTCAATGGGGTCTCATTTTGGAGGCATGACCTCCTGGCTTCCCCTCAATTTCAGATTCAGTCTGATGCCTCGGGATCCCTCGGTTATGGGATGTACTTCAATGGGAAGTGGGCCTATGGTGGGTGGCCACCGGCCTGGGCAGGCACGGGTCGCCTGCGTGATCTCACATATCTGGAATTTTTCCCTATCCTGGGTGCTTTGATGCTATGGGGCCAGGAGTGGTCCAACTCGGTCGTGCATTTCTGGTGTGACAATGCGGCTGTGGTCCACATTGTAAATGCACAGACTTCCAAATCGCCCAGGGTTATGGATCTAGTGCGCCAATTTGTGTTGCGCAGCCTGCGCCTCAACGTACTGTTCAGGGCCAGGCATGTCCCAGGGGTTAATAATGATATTGCTGACGCTTTGTCCCGCCTACAGATCTCCCGGTTCCGTGCCTTGGCCCCGGATGCGGAGGAATTTCCCTCGCCACTCCCGGAGGAGATATGGACCATTGGCAAGGAGAGGTGAACCGGGCGATTGGCCTGTCGCTAGCGCCACGCACCCGTAAGGCGTATCACCACGCGATTAATTCTTTCAGGGCATTCTGTACTCAATTTCAATTGCCAGGAACATGGCCGATCCCGGTAACCCATGTGCTGCGGTTCATGGTTTACCTGCATTCTCAGGACCTTGCACCTCGCACCATAGCATCTAAGCTTTCAGCGTTGGCTTTTATGGCCAAGGTGGGGGGTCATGTGGACAGCACCTCTGACTTCCGTGTGAGACATGTTTTGGAGGGGTGGGTGCGCGAGCGCGGGCGTTGCCCAGACGACCGCCACCCGATTTCCCCAGGGGTCCTTACCCAGTTGGCCCGGGGCTGGCCTTGCCTCTGTTTTGATGCATATGAGGCAGCCCTGTTCCATGCAGCCACAACGGTGGCATTTTTTGGAGCGCTCCACATCAGCGAGCTTGTGATGCTGTCTAAGGTGGATGCAAGTCGTAGGGCACTGGAACTCGAGGATGTCTGTGTAGCCAAAGACTGGGCTCAGTTGAGGATACGTTCCTCTAAGACCGATCAGCATGGCGTCGGCAGTGGTGTGCGACTGCTACGGTGTTCTTTGGCAGACATCTGTCCGGTTGGTGCCCTACAGGAATTCCTGGCACTGCGTGGCACGCACCATGGCCCGTTTTTCTGTCACCAAGATGGGTCTCCCCTTACTAAATTTCAATTTTGGAAGGTGACGGGCAAAGCGCTGGCCAGTGTGGGCCTCCCAGGCGCCCGCTATGGCACTCATTCATTCCGTATAGGGGCGGCCTCGACCGCTGCGGCTTTTGGGTACTCAGGGGCTGACATACGTAGCATGGGACGGTGGGGTTCGCAATGTTTTCAATTTTATGTGCGCCCACTCCCGCCGTGAGTACCAACCCAGTCACCTTACCTACTTTCCCTCATTTTTCCTTTACAGACCCGGGGTGTCGTATTACACCGGTGACAGTATGGCTGGTGGGCCATAGCTACGTGCACAGGGCAGCGCGTTATGCTGCGGCGACAGAGTGGGGACCCCGACTGGGACTGGGTGCATACGCAAGTCTCACATGGCATGGTAAGCCAGGGATGTTATGGCGGGAGCTGCTGCCTTTCCTTTTTTCAGGCCAGAATGCTGACCCGCCTGACATTCTGATCATACACCTGGGGGGCAATGATTTGGGCCAGGTCACCGGCTTGTCGCTGAAGCATGCGATTTGCGAGGACCTCGCCTACCTGCATTACGTCTGGCCCGCCACAACCCTTGTTTGGTCGGACATGGTCCCGCGCCATTCCTACAGAGGGGGTGTTGACCTCCTGGCCCTTGACCGCGCTAGACGCATGGTGAATAGGGCAGTGGCGCATTTCCTTGTCGACAGGGCTTGGGGGAGGGTCAGTCGTCACCCCGCTATTAGCCTCCAAAGTTATGACTTGTATGCAGGGGATGGGGTCCATCTGTCGCGAGGAGGTATGGACCTCCTGTTGGGTGATTGGCGAGCAGGCCTGTTGACCGAGCTGACGGTCTGGGGGGGGGGCGTCGAGCCTTCTTTGAAGCCCCTCCGTGTGGCGGGTAGCACTGGTAAGGTAAACATTATGACCCACAGGTATCCGGCAAGTTCGCAATTGACTGGACAACACTAGACAGGCATAAGTTGGTTAAACGTTGTCCGGTCAACGACGAACTAGGCGACGGGGTGATGGCTATAGCTAGACAGCATGCATCACCCCGTGATTTTACGGATACGCGTCAGAGGGTGGGGTCATTAGTTAGATATTGACTACGGTCAACAATTTGTTTGTGGTCAACAAACAAATTGATACAAATGGATACATTGTAGCAATTGCCGTTGGCAATTTTGGGTGGTACCTTACCAGTGTTACTTCGGCCTGCTTGCCTTAAGAATTATGATTGGTCAATTACCAATAGAAATTTATAATTTGGACTAGGGCATGAATCAATAAATGTGGCCCAATGCTGTTATCCACTTTCATTGGTGTCTGAGTCCTTTATTGGGGGGTGCGCCTGCAATGCAAGCGCGGCGCCAAAATGGCCGCTGCGCTCTTTGCGGGCCCCCTCCCCCCCACAGGACGAAGGCATCCGGGTAGTTAGGGGCGTGGCCAGCTCCCTTATAAAAGGGGTGGCCACGAGGCAGCCGAGCTGCCATTTTGCGAAGCGACGGAGCGGAGAAGTTTTTCCCTCCACCCCCTCCCTAGTTAACAGTGTGATATTTTGGTCGCTTCGGGGCCGGGTGGGAATTTTTGGCTGGGACCCATATTGGCTTCCGGGTCCTGGTTTTTTCGCCCATCCCACACTGTTGCTATGGTTTGACATAGGGGTTTTTCTGTTGCTGCTGTTGACTTTGGTCACATGGGCGGGTAGCACTGGTAAGGTAAACATTATGACCCACAGGTATCCGGCAAGTTCGCAATTGACTGGACAACACTAGACAGGCACAAGTTGGTTAAACGTTGTCCGGTCAACGACGAACTAGGCGACGGGGTGATGGCTATACCTAGACAGCATGCATCACCCCGTGATTTTACGGATACGCGTCAGAGGGTGGGGTCATTAGTTAGATATTGACTACGGTCAACAATTTGTTTGTGGTCAACAAACAAATTGATACAAATGGATACATTGTAGCAATTGCCGTTGGCAATTTTGGGTGGTACCTTACCAGTGTTACTTCGGCCTGCTTGCCTTAAGAATTATGATTGGTCAATTACCAATAGAAATTTATAATTCGGACTAGGGCATGAATCAATAAATGTGGCCCAATGCCGTTATCCACTTTCATTGGTGTCTGAGTCCTTTATTGGGGGGTGCGCCTGCAAAGGGTAGTGATATCAAAAAAAGAGCATACAATCTTAATTAATGTGATGGTTCGGTTCTTTTTTTATTTCTTTTGTTTTCTTCTTACATTTTCCTCCCAACGCCCCTGATTCCAAATAACCTTTTTTTTAAAGCTTACGATGCCTGTTGTGTTCTAGGTTACTGCCATTAAATTCCATGTTCTGAGTATTTTCTTCCCACTATTTTAAATGTCACTGAAAGTTGTACTGAGGATCAAAGCATGAGGATCAAAGCACTCAATTAAAATTCACAGGTTCTGTATGCAGCTTATGCTCCCAACCCACTATGCTGTTTTGCCCAGTTGTCAAAAACAGAAATATATAGAGAAGGCTGGCAAACAAAGTTCCTAAGGCTCTTTTGGTGCCTTGGAAATTTTAATTCACTTGTGCATAGTCACATGACTTTCCCAAATTAAATTATAGAGCTTTTTTTTCCTGCCACTGCTATTTTATTTGTATCATTACACCACAAGAACCCATTGACTTGCTTAAGTATAGATCCTCAGAGCTCATACATATGAAGAAGCTTGATTGCTAATTGAAGAGGTATAAATTCACTCAGCTGTGAAAGATTTGTAGTAGTGGAGTAATGCTCTCTAAAGGAAAAAATGTCTAGTTGATAAATCCGTTCTCGGGATTGCTTAAATTTCTACTTTCTCCTGCTACCAAACTGAACCACAGAACTTGTTATGAAAGCAACCCTTGTGCAATATAATACATGTTTGTTGAGAATAGAGTCCCACTTTAGTGCATCTTACTCAAAGAAGCATGAAAAAGATTGCAGACGTTTATTTTTGTTGGAAACATTATACAAGTGGAACCTCATACAACAATCACCCTGTATAGCAATGAAATCGCATAACAATTAGGTTTTGGGGGGGGGAAACCACTTAGCAAAAAAAATCGCTATGCGGTGCATGTATCATATTGCAATTGTTTTGTACAACAATGAGCCCCATGGAACGGATTAAAATTGTTGTATGAGGTACCACTGTACTCTTAATAAGACTGGCCAAAAAAGCACCTTTTTCTGCCAGAAAATAAGCAATAAATAATGACACCACTACCCACTAGCCCAAGTCAAGGTTCGTTGTAACTAAAAGCAGCCAAGTAGTTTAGGGATATAATGGAGAAAGTCCTGTGGGTACCTCTTCCTGTCTCCAGCAGTAAAATACAATATTATCAAAATGCAATAGTAGCATATCAAATCAATGTGAGAGAGTGGAATGCATCTATGTTTGGATATCATCATCGGCAGTTGCTACTCATATCTGAGTATACATTTTCCCCCTGGAAATCGTTTTCATGGAGAAGAATGGCAAACAGGAAAAATATGATTGGTGTGAATTTGTTTAAGATGGATCCCAGATTGCCATGAAGTGACCCACACATTGTGATCACAGAGCCATCTCCTGTGGAATGTATGAAATGAGACATGTAGAATTTAACATCAGGACTGCAATGGACTGCTGCAGCCTTGAGGATATTAACAAGGTGCGCCTTCACAGCCAGTCCATCTGGCATGGCCTCTTCTGCCTCCTTGACCATTGGGAATCAGAATAATGTGGTTCCTCCTCTACGCATTTTGCTGTTGGGACCAATATGATGGTTTTCAGTGGCATTTCCTCCAATGAGGGCACCATCACCCCACCTAAAGGGGCTCATTCTCCCCCAGCCATTGGCCCCTTTAGGGAATCAGGTTATTTACCACGTCACCACAAGGAATTTAGCCCGTTCTACTAGGGCAGACAGGAGGGGCTCACTGGTGGTCCCATCAGTGAAAGAGGTACATCTTACTGGGACCAGGAAAAGAGCCTTTTCCATGTCTGCCCCAGCCCTGTGGAACCTCTTACCACCTGAGTTGTTGCTCCAGGTGGAACTACTCCCCTTTAGAAAGATGCTGAAGACATGGCTCTTCCAGTGGGTTTGGGGCACGCTTGACTCTACCAGTCAAGCCCAGTGGCTGATTTAGCCTATGTGAGGGGCTGCCCCCTGGCTTGGTTATTCTGTTTTAACGGGGGTAGGGTGGGGGTGGGTTGTTTGTTAATGATGATCTGTTTGTGTTTTTAATGTTGGTTTTAACTGGGGCTGTTAGATCTGTTGTAACTTTTGTTGCTTAATTGTTTTTATTGTAATTTTTATTATGTTGTTAGCCGCCCTGAGTGGTGTACCCACCAGGAGGGCAGGATATAAATGTGCAGAAATAAATAAATAAATAAATTCACTGCTGCCCAACACTCAGCATTGAGTCGCTGGCTGTACGGTCTACTCCAGGAGTTCCTAACCTTTTCAAGCCAGGGGCCGAGTCATGCTCTCTCAGTCAGATTCAAGGGCCAGACAGCCATTTTGCCCTGCCTGCATGATGGGGTGGCCATTTTGTCCCAACAACTTCAAAGGGGTGGTCATTTTGTTTCTCGAATGACCTTAGAGGGGGGCACATGAAATGGCACCAGGGGCTGGATCTGGCCCGGGGCCTTAGGTTGAGAACCCCTGCTCTACTCCATTACCGTAGCGGGATGTCCGACGAGACATATGTATAGGATATGGGCACACATTTAACAAATTATTTCAAAAGTACATCTAGATAATGAATTCAGCAAAACAGAGAGTTCAAGGAGGAAATAGAGTAAGCTGGCCAGACTGGTAAAAAGACACTGCATGGAACCTTAAACACAATTTTAATCTCTCTTCCAGAAGTGCCCTACTTTGGTATGAAATCTGTATCAATTTGAGAAGCACCAGGAAGGAAAAGCCTGAAGGAGCCCATTTCTGGCCAAAGCTCAGACAATTCTACAGCACGTGTCTACTGCTGAGCCTTAGCTTTCTATCATTTGGTGCAGAACAGGAAAAAATTGGGTGTATCTCATGCTTATTTCTGAAGCAAAGTGGAGCAACTCAATTAAAAAAACACCTCTCCATATAAACCAGAGATAAAAAATGGAGATAGGGGGAGAGAAAATACTTCATTGACAGGCCAGTTTGTCCCATTTCACAGATCCCATCAAAATTATGAATGAAACTCTTGTGCTATTCAAACAGTGGCCACACTGGCTGGGAATTCTGTAATCACATTACAGTACCATTTCCAAGCTCCCAGGGTATGTTGGGGATAGGAGTGGAGAGAAGGATGATGTTAGATAAAGAAGGTTGATTGGTGATATCTCTGCCTACTTCTGATTCAGCTTCACTTTGCCATATGTACGGCAGATAATCTCTGAGGAATGAGGACTTCAGAACTATGTGCTACCTAGGGAATTCTGGGCATTACAGTTTGAAAAGTGGCTTTATCAAGCTTTGTCTTGACAGAAATTTTCCCATACTTTTGCCCTAGAAAGTGGAAGCTTTCCTCTCAGGGATCTTCAACTTGCTCATTTCTTCTGATTTGGATTCTCTTCACTTTGGTTTTCTTCTTCCTCCTAATCCAGTGAAATCCCTTCTTTCACTCCTTCTATGTAATTAACACTCATAGGATCAGGAAGAGGACCACCATTTATGTCTGTGTAACATCTCAACCAGATAAAAATCAGTTGTCTGACAACAACAAAAAGCCATGATTTAAGTATTCCTCTTTCCAAACTCTTTCTTGCATGACTAGCTAGCGAAAACATAATGTCGCTGGACAAAAATATCCCTGAAACTGCAATATAAGCAACAAGCAAGACATCTCAGTGGATTCATTATAAAACTGTAGGGTTGATGCTCCCCAGGCTCCATTATCATAGTGCCACTATATCATAAATCTACTTGCTTGACAGGCCAGGTTAAATTTATTGTGCTCAATCTCTTTCCATTAGCCTGTCCTCTTGTATCTCTAAAAAAAAACTCTCACAAAATATGGGCTAGATTATTTGGAGTATTGTTTTCCTCTTGGAAAGAACAAGGGGCATGGGGAGTTCAGGTGGATGTTTTATGGCCACACAATAAAAAGTTGTTCAAATCAAATTACCTTTCACATGTCTACTAACCATGATGCAAGCTTTCTAGAAAAACCCTCTTACTTTTGCCATAATGGAAATAAGAATCATGCAATAAATCAGTAGACCTAGGACCTGAACTCTTGGAAAGCAATTATTTCTTCCATGAAGCAGACCATTTTAGGACTACCATTATGTTAAGTTTTAATTTTTCACTTGGAAAATCTGTTTATTTGAATTTGAAATGCATGTACAATAAAAGCCCTACTTACGCAAAAAGTCCGTTCTGTCGGCTTTTGCTTAAATCGGTTTTTTATGTAACTCAAAACAAACCCATAGGAAAAATGATTTTTTAATGTAAATCGAAGCAAACCCATAGGAAAATGAATTTTTACATAACTCAAAGCAAACCCATAGGGAAAATGATTTTTTGTGTAACTCGAAACAAAGCCATAGGAAATCATGTTACGCAAATTTATGTAAATCGGGACATTTATGTAAATTGGGACATGGTTTTAGCACAAAATCATTATGTAAGTCAAATTTTATGTAACTCGGGGCATTTGTAAGTCGAGGTTTTACTGTATGAAGTTTAGCTTTCAAGAGAGAAGGACTTAATGACAAAGAGGCTAAATCAGTAATTTCTTGGTTATCATTTCCTGTTTAATAATATTTCTTTCATTTATGAACCCCTGCTTGACCTTTCAGCAGTGTTTTTGAGAGCTTCTTTCACTGGCAAATGTTATGTATGCATACTGAAACAAATAATAATTTTGACAAAAGTTTGCAGCATAAAGCAGTCACCTTAGAAAGGCATAAAGCAATCACCTCAGAAAGGCAGCAGTGGTAGGACCCCTCCCATCTGTTCCTCCTCTGAACCACAATCTCATCCCCTTTCTAGGAGGACAGAACGGTGCATACCTCATAGTCCATCTTTCACACCATTAACTGGTGTGCTGTTGTCAAGGGTGTTGGTGATTGTCACCTCATTTCCAGTGTTGAAGAAAAATATCATATCCAGTCGAGCTCCTGCACATGGAACAGTGGGAGTTGCCTTGGGCAGTCAACTGTCGTGGGCCTGTCTTGTCTTGGTTCAGTGGGTTCTGGCTGATGAGGTGGCTTTAAAGTTTAAGCTGAACTGGGAATCATTCATTTTTGCCTCCTGCTTCCTATTTGTTTCCCAATAACCATGATGGAATAATGAGGAAGACATACGGCAGCAATCCAATTAAAATAATTTTCTATTCAGAATGAGCACTTAAAAATAGGAGGCTCTTGGTGATTGAAGCATGCTGTGAAAATGAATAGCAAATGAGTAATTGCATTCTGAGTTAAGATTTCATATCCTCACCTCCATCTGTAATACTCTTTAAATCCAAATTATATATAATCAACAGCAGAAGCAACATGATTCTTCTTGTAGAAGGCCAATTCATGGATTCTTGTTACATGCCTTACCAGGCACCCTGCTTGCTTGCAGAAAGAGTTTTTACATCTGGTAATTATAACTCCTCCCAATTAAAAGCATTCTTGAAACATAATCCATTCCATGAAATGTGGCTAAATAGCCAAGGGATATAAGTACAATTAGACATGAGGCTAAATTCACCTGAAGGTAAGCTAGCTTGAGACTGAATGGGTGGAGATGTCTCACCACCTTCAATGCACTCTTACTCCATGCTTCAATGAGGTCATAGCAGGAGTCCTTGTGGTTGTTGTGTATGTACAATGCTGCTTCATATGAATGTACAATGTTGCTTTAAGAAATGTATGAATGTAACCCAGCCACAATCACAATGTAACCCAGCTGTTAAAGGAACGCGAGCAAGCTGCCTATAGAGGGCAGCTGCGAGTGTTCAACTCGCATGGTCATCATTCCTCAAATCACCTGCAGCCGCGGGAACTTCCCGCAGCAAACAACTACTACTGATCCACCACCGAAGATGGGCGTGACCGGGATGACGTCACGCCGGTAGCGGCCAATGAGCTACCATGCAGCCAAGTTCAAATGTGTTGTACCACTGTATATAATGTGAGATACCTCCGCCATTACCACATCAACCAATAAACCTGTGTTAGTCCATACTGCGACTCCTTCTATGTCTCCTGGAACAGACACCAAATTGGCGACGAAGGTGGGATCGATGGTGAATCCCAAGGTCAAGGCGTACCAGTTCAATGTGAGCGAGCCCGAACAATGGGAGCTCTACGAGTGCCAGTTTCGGCACGCAATGGAAGCAGCGGGCGTCGACGCCGCCGCGAAGATGCACTCCCACTTCCTGGCCCAAGTGGGGCCGGCCACGCTGCGGATCCTGATGACCCTGGTGGCCCCCTGGAAGGTAGACGAGGTCCCCATCAACCGTATCCTGGAGAGACTGGGTGAGCATTTCCAGCCACCCGTCTTAATCTTCCCAGCACGGGTCGCGTTCCACAGGCGAGACCAGCAACCGGGCGAATCCGTGTCCACCTACGTGGCGGCCCTCAGGCTTGCAGCGGTCCACTGCCAGTGGGATGACCTGGACCAGGCCCTCCGTGACCGCATGTTGTGTGGTCTGAGGGACGAGGAGCTGCAGAGGAGGCTGATGACCCGCGACCAGCGCCTCACGTTCAACGAGGTGCTGCGGGAGGCCCAAGCAGCCGAGGAGGCCAGGAGCGGGGTGAGGCTGTTCAAGTCCCGAGGGGCCGCGTCCGAGCGGGCCAAGTCACCAGTACAGGTGGCCCGGCGGACACCAGCGAAGACGGCCTGGCGGGCCCCCAAGCCGCCCGCCGGCACACCAACGTCGTCCGAGGAGTCGTCCACAACAGCGGACCCCTACTCCAGCGAGGACGACGACGTCCAGAGGATCAAGAAGCGTGGTGAGAAGTGGCAGTCCCGAGAACGGCAGGACCGCCGTTGCAACGGTTGTGGGGCATCCCATGACCGCACGAGGTGCCCGTTTCGAAAGGCCGAGTGTCACAACTGCGGCCGAAAGGGGCACATCACCCGAGTATGCAGGCGCGGGCGAGTCGAGGACAAGAGGAGTTCCAGCCATCCCCAGACGCACCAGCGGAAGGCGACCGGCACCAGGAAGGTCGCAGCCAGCTACGATGAGGAAGGCATGAACCGCGTGGGCCTGGAGCACCGGCGGTTTTTCGTAGAGGTACTGTTGCAAGGGGTCCCAGTGAGGATGGAGATAGACTCGGGGTCATCTTATTCCATCCTGTCCCAAAAAGAGTTCATGCGTATTCCCCCAGACAAGCGGCCCAAACTGCGGGCCATGAGGTCACACCTTCAGGACGTGCAGGGAAACGGGATCCCAGTATTGGGGGTGGGGAACTTCAAGGTGAAGTTCAAGGGCTACTCTGAGAAACTGCCCTTAGTGGTCCTCAAAGGGGGGAGGTGCTGCCTTTTGGGAACGCAGTGGTTTGCCCCCCTGGGAATCGAACTGTCCGGCATTAACGCCATCGAGACTGACCCAATGCGGGACGTGTGCAACGCACACCCGGACGTTTTCAAGAAGGGGCTCGGGAAATACAAGGGCCCCCCGGTTTCCTTTGAGCTGGACCCAGAAATCCGGCCCATCCGCCTCAAACCAAGGAGGATGCCCTTCGCCCTAAAGGACAAAATCGAGGCGGAACTGGACAAATTGGTGGGGCAGGGGATTTTGGTTCCAGTTGACTCGGCGGAGTGGGAAACGCCGATTGTTACAGCCCTTAAGTCGAACGGGGAAGTCAGGATTTGTGCAGACTATAAATGTACCATTAACAAGGCCATTCGGCCAAACGCATATCCAGTGCCCATGGTCAGCCACTTGCTGGCCACGTTACATGGGGGGAAGTGTTTCGCCAAGTTAGATCTGGCTCAGGCGTATCAGCAGCTCTCTGTAACCCCCGGCTGCTGCCGCTGCGCAAACGATAGTGACGCACAAGGGGGCGTTTAAGGTAACGCGCCTTCAGTTTGGCGTGAATTCGGCCCCCAGAATTTTCCAATCCCTCGTGGAACGCCTTTTAAAGGGGCTTCCAGGCGTGCTCCCATACTTCGACGACGTGTTGATAACGGCGGGGAGCGAATTAGAGTTGGCAAAGAGGCTAGATGGGGTCCTTTCAGTGTTCGAGAGGGCAGGCCTTCGACTGAGGAGGGACAAATGCGTATTCTTTGCGAGGGAGGTTGAGTTTCTAGGCTTTAAGGTAACCCCGGACGGGATCAAACCCTCTGAGTCAAAGGTTGCAGCCGTGAAGAACGCCCCTCGCCCCACCGCAAAACCAGAGCTACAGTCATTTCTAGGGCTCCTAAATTTTTATCATACCTTCCTGCCTCGGAAGGCATCGGTCGCGGAGCCACTGCACGCCCTGCTCAAAAAGGACGCGGTTTGGCGTTGGGGGGACAGGCAGAAGAGAGCATTCAAGGAGCTTAAGTCACTCCTGTCTTCGGACGCTGTCCTGACCCATTTCGACCCGAAAAAACCAGTGGTTTTAGTCTGTGATGCGTCCCCAGTGGGGGTGGGGGCGGTCCTGTGCCACGTGTTGGAAAGCGGGAGGGAAGCCCCGGTAGCGTACTACTCTAGGTCCCTCTCAAAGGCCGAGCGAAATTACGCGCAAACTGATAGGGAGGCCCTAGCCATCATCGCCGGAACGAAAAAGTTCCATGACTTTTTATACGGCCGCGAGTTTACGGTAGTGACCGATCACAAACCACTTTTGGGGATCTTCACTACTGGCAAACCCACACCGCAAATACTATCCCCCAGAATGCTGTGTTGGGCCATTTTCCTCAACGCCTACCAGTATGAGCTGGTCTATCACCCAGGGAAGGAGATCTCCCATGCGGACGCGCTGTCCCGATCTCCCCTCCCAAGTGTGGGGGACCCCACATGCGAGGTAGAGCAGGATCACCAAGTCCTACTGATCGAGTCTCTCGACTCACCCCCCATTGTCCCGGCCGACCTCGCCAAAGCCACGGCGGCGGACAAGATGCTGGCCCAAGTTAGTTCCTGGGTTAGGAAGGGCTGGCCCACGACTCCCCCCGATGAAGAGTTCAGACCATTTTTTAGGTGCAGAGTAGAGCTGTCGCTGGAAAGGGACTGCTTACTCTGGGGCCAGCGAGTAGTTATCCCAGAGAAGCTGAGGGCAAGGTACTGAGACTATTGCACACCAGTCACCCCGGGATCGTGCGCTCCAAGGCTCTGGCCAGGAGTTTCTTTTGGTGGCCCCAGATAGACGGGGACATAGAGCGTTTAGTGGGCACATGCGAGAGCTGCCAGGGCTCTCAGCCCGAGGAGTCCCGGTTGCCCCATAGGGAATGGGATACGGCCCGCAGGCCATGGTCCCGGATCCATGTCGACTTCGCTGGCCCTTTTCGCGGGTCCATGTTTCTATTGGTAGTCGACTCCTATTCCAAGTGGTTGGAGGTAATCCCTATGAACAGCACCTCCTCCGCCGCAACCATCAAGCGGTTGCGCAAGCTTTTTGCCTGTTTCGGCCTGCCAGACGTCCTTGTTAGCGATAACGCTAGTACCTTCACGTCTGCAGAGTTCAAGACGTTTATTGAGCGGAACGCCATCAGGCACATCACCGCTGCCCCGTTTCACCCCGCCACAAATGGTCAGGTAGAGCGCCAAGTGCGCACTATGAAAGACGCACTGCGGCGCATGGGTCCTGGTGAGTTGAACCTGCATTTGTGCCAGTTCCTCATCTGCTACAGGACAACCCCCTTAGCTTCAGGATTTTCCCCAGCCGAGCTCCTCATGAGGAGGCGTCCGGTAACACTTTTTGACCGGATGGATCCGTCCAGGGTGGAGGATGAAGGGAGAAACATAAATATAGGGGGAGGGGGCTCCAAAAGTTTTTCGCCAGGGGACCCTGTTCACTGCAGGAACTACGCGGTGTCAGCGCCGGCGTGGGTCCCAGGGACAGTCATCGAGCAGACGGGACCAGTGTCCTACAGGGTTGAGACTAGCTCGGGTTTACTCTGGAGGAGGCACGCCGACCAACTCAGAAGGCGGGTCACTAGTGAAGGGGATTCAGTGTTAGGGTCCTCCCCCACCCGCATTACCCAAGGGGGAGACATGGCGGAAACAGGGGATACAAATGCATACCTTCGGTTCTCAGCCACAGAGGAGGATACTTTGAAAGAGAGGGATCAGTTTGATGATTATGAGTTACGGTACCAGGGGGGTGTAGCGGAGTGGTCCCCCACCCGTCCTAGCGAGAAGAGGGGTTTCAGTTCAGCCCCTGGTACCTCCAGTCCCCCCAGTCCTTTTGTGTTAGAATATACCATAGCTCCAGCTCCCCAGAGGCCAACACCCCCAAGGCAGGCATCGGGGGGGAGTCCAACCACCACAGTCCCCGGCACTCCCAGGCAGGGTACGGGGGGTGGCGAGACCACGAGGGTCTCTTCGTCGGTCCCGAGATTCGTGCTGGGGGGGACCCCTAGCTCCTCAAGCGGTAGGCAGGAGTTCACTTCCCAACTGTTCATTCCATTCCCTTCCCCCAACGCAAGGTTACCACAGAGCCCACACCGAGCCACTAACGAGTCCCCCCTTTCCATTGCAGGGCAGGACTCCGCAGAGCCAGGCTCCCCTGTATTAGGCCAAGCGGCCGCTCGCCCCAGACGCACGTGCGGCAAGCCACAATGGTTGAGGGACTTTGTCCCATCCTAGGGGGGAGGGATGTTGTGTATGTACAATGCTGCTTCATATGAATGTACAATGTTGCTTTAAGAAATGTATGAATGTAACCCAGCCACAATCACAATGTAACCCAGCTGTTAAAGGAACGCGAGCAAGCTGCCTATAGAGGGCAGCTGCGAGTGTTCAACTCACATGGTCATCATTCCTCAAATCACCTGCAGCCGCGGGAACTTCCCGCAGCAAACAACTACTACTGATCCACCACCGAAGATGGGCGTGACCGGGATGACGTCACACCGGTAGCGGCCAATGAGCTACCATGCAGCCAAGTTCAAATGTGTTGTACCACTGTATATAATGTGAGATACCTCCGCCATTACCACATGTTCGTTCTGATCATCAACCAATAAACCTGTGTTATTCCATACTGCGACTCCTTCTATGTCTCCTGGAACAGACACCAAAGTGGTGCAGTGGTTATTAAACTGCTGTACTACAGCCAAGATGTTGTGAGTTCTATCCTGACAAGGTGATCATGGTTGACTTGGCATTCCATCCTTCCAAGGTCAGTAAAATGAGTATCCAGCATGTTAGGGGGGGTACTAATTAACTTCTGAACTGCCCAGAAAGTGCACTAAGCACTATGGGGCAATGTATAAGTGTTATTGCCATTGCTATTGCTATTGCCATTGCCATTGCTAT
Source organism: Bradypodion pumilum (assembly GCA_035047305.1). Classification (NCBI taxonomy): domain Eukaryota; kingdom Metazoa; phylum Chordata; class Lepidosauria; order Squamata; family Chamaeleonidae; genus Bradypodion; species Bradypodion pumilum. The sequence goes on from JAWDJD010000001.1 coordinate 89,917,702, forward strand.
TGCAGAGCTTGGAAAAGTTCTCACAGTTCCTAAGCCATGCTGTCTTTTGTTCATTGTGAACACTTGCTATGCCCATGTTATTGTCACCTATAAATATTATTGCAGCTGAAGCAAATATGTCAGAATAACATGCATTGTGCTCATGTACATATGTACGTACACACACACACCTATAAAAAAGAGGTGGACAAAGTGCAGGTAGGATTGTTCCATTTTGGTTCTGTTCCAGCATGTATGATCACTGGAATCAAGCCAAGTGAACAGCTTAAGCCACTCCCTCATTAAGAAATTGAAAGCCTCCTTCACTCCCCTGCAGAGGGGGAAGCAGAAGAGGGTGAAGGGTTTTTAAAGCCCTTTGAATCTAGTGCGGAATTTATTATTTGACTAGTGAATTCTGTACTGTATCAGCTAAAAATATTTTTTTTTGGGGGGGGATCTGAATGCTTCTTCCTGCTGCCCCACAGAGGGGGAGATAGGAGGGACAGGGTGACTGGATTTATTTATTGTATTGTATTTCTTTTACATTAATGTCCTGCCCATCTGGTGACAAGACTACTATGGATGGCTTGCAAACAATTAATATGTTGAGAACATATAAACAATTGAACAAAATGCAATAACAGATGTCCCAAAATATCCCCACTTCACTTCATCTCATTATTAGGAATATACTATTCTAAGTTGTAATCAATAACAGAGTAAAAAAAAATTAGTCCATAGCAGCCATCAGCATCTTTCAGGGGATGCAAGGCTAATTATAAATGGCATACCACCTATCTATGAGACCATATACAACTCTATTTATCCTGATCCAGTCCAATCCAATTTGGCAGTTTAATCACACCCTCAATTACTTTCTTAAAGGTGGCCACCGGGGGTTTAACATTCCAAAGAAACAAGTTTGGTTTTCTGCAGCACTATCAAGATAAAACCTTGCTGTCTCATCCTAAAGACAGGAGCTGATTATTTTAAATACATCACTTTAAATCACATAGGCATGTTCATCAGTCTCTAGGATTGTGCAGTATTTTGGGGAACAAGTGTCTACATTATTATCTTGCATGACTCTAGTGATTTTTACCCACAATACGATATGAAATACAGATGTTAATACAGATGTCACAGAGCCAGTATAGTGTAGTAATCAGACAGTTGGATACCGATAACTTAGTTTAAATCCCCATTTTACCATGAAAACTAACAATGGTTGGGAATAGTAAACAACTCCTTGAACATCTCACATGCCTTGAAAACGGGATTTGGACACCATGAGTCAGAAGCAACTTGGTGGCACTGAACAACAACAGAGTCCATGTTGACTCTGTCACTCAAATGATTTTTATCCACAATGTATTCTATAGGTATTAGTATAGGAAAAGCAAGGGAGGTTGAGGAGAGAGAAATGTTAGCATATAAAGTGAAAATTGGTACAAGCTACCTACCTGGCATATAGCATAATTAAATGTGTTTCTTCTCAAGGTAATATTATAATCAGTGTTTATGGTGTTTTAAATTAAATTTGTCATCAAACAGAATCACTAATTATTACTATTTTATTTATTATTTATTCCATTTATACCCCACCTATCTAGGAGGTTTTCCTACTCTGGGTGGCTGACAAGACAAAACTAGCATATTAAAAACACATTAAAAACGCATTTTAAAAATAGAAAAGCCCTATTGACGATGGGGAGAGACCAAATAGAAAAGCTAGCACTGAGCCATTGTCAAAACATTCTCAAAGGCCTCTTTAAAAAAAAAAAAACAATTTAAGCTGCTTTTAAAATATAGACAGGGATGGGATCTGGCGCAGTTCAACTGGGAGGGAGTTCAGGCGGCTGAAGAGGAGGAAGACGCCAAGTGCCGCAACCCTGCCGAGCGCCGCATCTCCTCCCCTCCCCCTCCAGCCACTCCATTGCCAAAGGGGGTTAAAAGGGCCGCTGGGACTTTGGAGCCTTGAGGTGGCTGAAGAGGAGGAAGATGCCAAGTGCCACAACCCCGCCGAGCACCGCGTCTCCTTCCTCTCCCCTCTGACCACACCATTGCTGGAGGGGGTTAAAAGGCCCCACAGACCTTGGAGCCTTGAGGCAGCTGAAGAGCTCCTTCCCCGGACTGGCATTGGCCATGGGGAAGTCAGATCAGCTGGGGCTAAGCACTGCCACCACAGACTTTAATAACTGCCACCTTTGCCGTTTGGCCCCAAGGTTGTTCCAAGCCTCTCCCAGGGCCCACGCCATCGACCCCTGGATGGGAGGCAGCTGCTGTATGAGGATGTCGGGACCACGCGTCTTGTTGATGATTCATTAAGGGGTGATTGAATTTTGTTATATTATATTGTATTTTTGTCTTTTCTGTGCTCCTGTTATTGATATTGTATTGATTATATTGTAGTGCCGTATTTTTGTACTATTGTGTATTTATTTATTTTTGTATATTGGTACCTATTGTATTATTTTTGCTTTTGTTGTTTACTGCTTCGAGTCACTTTCGGGCTGAGAGAAGCAGGATACAAATAAAGCTATGAATGAATGAATAAAGTTAGTGCCATCATCGAGAAGGCTCTTCTCCGATTCTTGGCCTTCCTTGCCAATCTCAGGGTTGGCACTTGGAGCTGCACTGTCTGGGAGGATTGAGTGATGTGGGCTGATGTCCTGAGGGGAAGACACACTAAGCATTTGTATATTTGGGAAGAATATACAAATCTGTCCAACCAGAGCAGACCGGAGGGGCTCCCTAGTTGTTCCATCACCTAGGGGAGCTCACCTCTCTGGAACAAGAAAAAGGGTCTTTTCCGTGTCCGCGCCGGCCCTTTGGAACCTCCTGCCGGTTGAGCTACGGTTACAGATGGAGTTGCTTCCATTTAGGAAAGGACTTAAGACCTGGCTGGTGGGGCAGGTATGGGGCCCTGTGGGTAATGTGGCTCCTGCCTACTGCCTCTTACCATAAGATGGCTTTTACTATAAGATGTATCATAAGATGCACCCTCTCTCTCCTGCATGAGGTGGGTTTTTAATTGGGGGTAGGGATTTTAATTGTTTTTATTGTATGGGGTTTTAAATTTTGTAAGACGCCCTGAGTCAGGCTTGCTTGAGTGGGCGGCAAATAAGTTGAACTATTAAATTAAATTAAATTAAATATAGAAAACCTAATGTTTTGATCTCCTTGTCACATTTTTGTCAGATTGTCCCAACTAGTTGTCTAAGCAAGTTTATCAAGCTTATATCTTGGATCCTTCAAACCTGAGACAATTCTATCTCTTGATTAACATATTAATTGATTAATCAGCTTTCCTTCCTTCCTTCATGCATTTACTCAAGAACAAATTTTGTTTTAGAAGCCTAGCATTGCAGAACTGACTTCAGATGTCTTGCTGCCTCAGGCAAAATTACCACCGAGTCCATGACTTTTCCTTATACAGAAGCCAACCTGATGAGAAGCTGGCACTATCTTCATTAGACCATCAAAATACCACAAGTGGAAGCTAGTTTTTGACTCCCACAAGAATCTTTATGAGGTTGTACATTACAGAACTTGAGATGATACAGAAGAAATATGAAAGGCTGAAAAAACTTGGCTTGGTGAACTGTTTAAAGCAAATCCCAAAATGGGGACTGCAAAGTCAGCTCAGAGGTGGCAGGTTTCCATACTGATTAGAATAGCGTTCCCAGTTTTCCGCTGGTCATTGAGAATCCCCTTCCCATTGCCTTCATAAGGCCTAGTGTGTTGAAGACTCCTGCATCAGTTGAAAGCTATCTTCTGTTTATGATATTTCATTGGTCTAATAAAGGTATCACTTTGTCCAATGACCACATGGTGATGGTGGTCGCACATGAAACTAAGTCTTGTCCTGGATTTTTCAGAAGGACTACACACCTTTTTTGTCAGATAAGAAATTAAAGTATTTGCAGGCGCACCCCCCAATAAAGGACTCAGACACCAATGAAAGTGGATAACGGCATTGGGCCACATTTATTGATTCATGCCCTAGTCCGAATTATAAATTTCTATTGGTAATTGACTAATTATAATTCTTAAGGCAAGCAGGCCGAAGTAACACTGGTAAGGTACCACCCAAAATTGCCAACGGCAATTGTTACAATGTATCTATTTGTATCAATTTGTTTGTTGACAACAAACAAATTGTTGACCGTAGTCAATATCTAGCTAATGACCCCACCCTCTGACGCGTATCCGTAAAATCACGGGGTGATGCATGCTGTCTAGCTGTAGCCATCACCCCGTCGCCTGGTTCGTCGTTGACCGGACAACGTTTAACCAACTTATACCTGTCTAGTGTTGTCCAGTCAATTGGGAACCTGCCGGATACCTGTGGGTCATAAATGTTTACCTTACCAGTGCTACCCGCCACACGGAGGGGCTTCAAAGAAGGCTCGACGCCCCCCCCCAGACCATCAGCTCGGTCAACAGGCCTGCTCGCCAATCACCCAACAGGAGGTCCATACCTCCTCGCGACAGATGGACCCCATCCCCTGCATACAGGCCAAAATTTTGCAGACTAATGGCGGGGTGACGACTGACCCGCCCCCAAACCCTGCTGACAATAAACCGGGCAACAGCCCTGTTTACCATGTGTCTAGCCCGGTCCAGGGCCTGGAGGTCGAACCCTCCCCTATACGCGTGCCGCGGCACCATGTCTGACCAAACGAGGGTTGTGGCGGGCCACACGTAATGCAGGTAGGCGAGGTCGCCGCAAATCGCATGCTTCAGCGATAGGCCGGTGACCTGACCTAAATCATTGTCCCCAAGGTGTATGATCAGGATGTCAGGCGGGTCAGCCCTCCGGCCCGAGAAAAGGAATGGCAACAGCTCCCTCCACAACATCCCGGGCTTACCACACCATGTGAGACTTGCGTATGCACCCAGTCCCAGTCGGGGTCCCCACTCTGTCGCCGCAGCGTAGCGCGCTGCCCTGTGTACGTAGCTATGGCCCACCAGCCATACTGTCACCGGCGTAATACGACACCCAGGGTCTGTCAAGGAAAAAACGAGTAAGACTGGTGACTCGACTGGTACTCACGGTGAAAGAGGGCGGACATAAAATTGAAAACATTGCGATCCCCACCTCCCCATACGGCGTATCTCAGTCCCGGAGTACCCAAAAGCAGCCGCCATGGAAGCCGCCCCTATTCTGAATGAATGGGTGCCGTAACGGGCCCCTGGGAGGCCAACACCGGCCAGCGCTTTGCCGGTCACCTTCCAAAATTGAAATTTAGTAAGGGGAGACCCATCTTGGTGACAGAAAAACGGGTCATGGTGCGTGCCACGCAGTGCAAGGAACTCATGTAGGGCACCAACCGGACAGATGTCTGCCAAAGAACATAAGAACATAACATAAGAACATAAGAACAGCCTTGCTGGAACAGGCCACAGCCCATCCAGTCCAGCATTCTGTCTCACACAGTGGCTCACCATTTCCTTCAGGGTATTCCCAAGGAGATGCCTTCACCTGCTTAGGATTCCCTGGAAATGGCATTGAGAGATATCCTGCCTATCTCTCCAACCCGGAGGTTATCCTTAGGTAGCCATAATTATAGCCATTGATAGCCTTGTCCTCCATGAACTTGTCTAATCCTTTCTTAAAGCTGTCAAGACTGACAGCTGTCACCACTTCTTCTGGCAGAGAGTTCCATAGACCAGTAATCCTCTGGGTGAAAAAGTACTTTCTCTTATTTGTTTGAGAACTAGTACCCAAAAGTTTCATGGAGTGTCCCCTAGTTCTAGTGTTGTGCGATAGGGAAAACAGTTTTTCCTTATCCACTTTGTCCACACCGTGCATGATTTTATAAACTTCAATCAGGTCACCTCTTAGACGCCGTCGTTCAAGAGTGAAAAGGCCCAACCGTTGCAGCCTCAGATGGTAAGGAAGGTGTTCCAGTCCCCTAATCATTCTGGTTGCAGTCTTACTCCACTGCCTATGCCATGCTGATCCGTCTTAGAGGAGCGTATCCTCAACTGAGCCCAGTCTTTGGCCACATAGACATCTTCGAGTTCCAGTGCCCTACGACTAGCATCCGCCTTAGACAGCATCACAAGCTCGCTGATGCGGAGCGCTCCAAAAAAGGCCACCGTTGTAGCCGCATGAAACAGGGCTGCCTCATACCTATCAAAACATAGGTCCTGCCAGCCCCGTGCCAGTTGGGTAAGAACGCCTGGGGAAATTGGGTGGCGGTCGTCCGGGCTACGCCCACGCTCCCGCACCCACCCCTCCAAAACGTGTCTCACACGGAAGTCAGCGGTACTGTCCACATGTCTGCCTACTTTGGCCATAAAAGCCAGCGCTGACAGCCTGGATGCTATGGTTCGAGGTGCAAGGCCCTGGGAATGCAGGTCAACCATGAATTGAAGTATATGGGCCACCGGGATCGGCCAAGTATCTGGCAGCCGGAATTGGGCACAGAATGCCCTGAAAGAATTGAATGCGTGTTGATACGCCTTACGCGTGCGTGGCGCTAGCGACATGCCGATCGCCCGGTTCACCTCTCCTTGCCAAAGGTCCATATCTCGTCCGGTAGTGGTGAGGGAAATTCCTCTGCATCCGGGACCAAGGCGCGGAACCGGGAGATCTGCAGGCGGGACAAAGCGTCAGCGATATCATTATTGACCCCCGGGACATGCCTGGCCTGGAACAGTACATTAAGGCGCAGGCTGCGCAATACAAACTGGCGCACCAGGTCCATTACCCTGGGTGATTTGGAAGTCTGTGAGTTGACAATGTGGACAACAGCCGCATTGTCACACCAGAAATGAACGACCGAGTTGGCCCACTCCTCACCCCATAACACCAAGGCCCCCAGGATGGGAAAAAAATTCCAGGTACGTAAGATCCCGCAGGCGACCCGTACCTGACCAGGCTGGTGGCCACCCACCATAGGCCCACTTCCCATTGAAGTACATCCCATAACCCAGGGACCCAGAGGCATCGGACTGTATCTGGAAACGAGGGGAAGCCAGAAGGTCAGACCTCCAAAATGACACCCCATTGAACTCCCTCAGGAACTGGAGCCAGATAAGCATATCTGCCTTAATGCCCTGGGTTAGTCTGACCCTATGGTGGGGCCTGGACAAGCCTGTCATGGCGTCGCACAAGCGCCGAGCAAATGCCCTGCCCTGCAAGCGAAATTGAGATGACCATGCAACACCTGCAGGTCCCGCAGTGATGCCTTGCGTTTAGCAAGCAAGTCCGAGATAAGGGCCACTATCCTTGACACCTTATCCCCTGGTAACCTAGAAGCCTGCGCTACCGTGTCAATCTCCACCCCCAGGAAGACTAGCTGTGTAGATGGGCCCTCGGTCTTTTCGGGCGCTAAAGGGACACCCAGTTCCTCCATTAGCGTCTGAAATGTGTTGAGGAGACGTGTGCACGTGTCCCAGCCCCGTTCACCCCCGAATAAAAAATCATCCAGGTAATGGGCTACAGACCGGGACCCAGACCTGCGGACAAAAGCCCACTGTAGGAAGGTGCTAAAACGCTCGAAGGCCGAGCACGATATGGAACAGCCAAAAGGCATGGCCTTATCGAAATAATATTCACCCCGGAACTTAAAACCCAGCAACTCAAAGTCACCCGGGTGAACCAGCAGGAGGCGAAAGGCAGACTTAATGTCGCACTTAGCCAACTGCGCACCCGTGCCACATGAGCGCACCATGCGCAGCGCTTGGTCAAAAGATGTATACCTGACCGAGCAAAGGTCGTCAGGGATAGCATCATTGACCGATCGGCCTGCTGGGTAGGACAAGTGATGGATCAGGCGGAACTCGCCCGGTGACTTCTTGGGCACCAAGCCCAAGGGTGACACTTTAAGGTTGGGGAACGGGGGTGCAGGGAAAGGGCCAGCGACCCTGCCCGCATCAACCTCCTTAGAAATGCTGGCGGCAGCCACCTCCTCCCTCCCCTTAAGGGACAAAAGGTTGGGGGCATTTTGGGGGTACCTATCACCCTGGAAAGGAATACGGAACCCCAGTCGAAAACCTTGAAGCAGGTAAACCGCCTCCTCCTCCTTCGGGTACAATGCGAGCCAACGCTCCAACACGTCCACGTTAATTGGGGAGGGGGCCATTCGGTGGACCAGCTCCCTCTGCGGCAGTCTTGCCAGCCCCTTGTCCGCCCCTACCTTTGCCCCGCACCCCTCCAGGCCTGGGGCAGGCAGAGGCCGTGTGGGGGCCAGCGCAAGAGGGACACTCATGCCTGTACCGGCAATTCTTCCTACTGCAGGAACCATTGGATGAGAAAGTCCAGCACAGCAGGCGGGCTGGAACCCCCTGCCCCGCCACCTGGCGGGGTGTCTGTGCTGGGGCCGCTTGCTGGACCGCATGTCCACAATGGTATCTGTCCCCAGGCGCAGGGCGCGTGGGAGTCATGTACAGAAGCCACAGCTTCTGGCAGGGCTCATCCCACCTCATCTCAGGGTGCAGGGGAATCCGCATACGGAATTCCTCGTCGTAAGCCAATCACGATGGGCCCGGGAAGTCGACCATCGCCCGGTAAATGTTGTCCAAATACTGGACCTTTGGAATTGCCAAATCCGGCCGGGCCCTGAGGTAGACCGCCATGTATATAAGGTACGCCGGCAACCAATTGGCCCACGTACGTTGCGACTTACGACGACGTGCCTGTTCCTTATCCTTCTCATCCTGCCCCTCCCTCTCCTCTTTGGTGGGCTCTCTGTTAAGAAGGGAGAAGATGTCCACATACTCCCCACGCCAGATCTTCTCTTTGGTGGCCTGGGCCAAATGGTCCCCCAGGGGCAAGGAATACCCCGCTGTCAGCAATGCTGACACCGGCACAGTGGGAACCACGGGGATCTGAAAAGGAGCCTGGACCAACCCGGCCACCCCTAACACATTCCCAACTGAATAAGAGGTACCACCCAAAACTGGGCCCTGGGTGAGCGGTGAAGTCGCCGGGTGGGACGTCGGCGACTGAACCGTCGCGCCACCCATGTGAGGCCACGGCCACTGGAATGCCCCCCCAATGTGGGTAGGTGTGTGGGTGCACTAGATTGAACCGCATACTCACATGCAGCACCCCCGTGGGCCGCCCCCACCGGGGGTTCCGGCCCGCTGGGGGCGTCGGAGCTCACGACCGCAATTGAGCTCATCGACGGGGCCTGACCAGCATCAGCCTGTTGAGTGGGGAGCTGCGAGGCAGTGGCCGAAGCCGGCCCACGAGCCTCGGGCAGCTCGACCCGTCCTGCCGCCTGCCGCTGACCGACAGACAATGGATCAACCTGCACCCCAAAAGGCACCCCCGGGTGGTCAACCCTCACGAGGGATGCCTCGAGGGCCGCAACGCGGGCCAGAAGGGCCTCAACACTAACGTAGCCCCCTAAGCCAAGTGGGGGCAAAGGGCCAGCCGGCCCACTGGCTGCAGGCGCCGGTCCAGGTCCCTGGACCCCGGGGCCCATATACGGCCACGACCCCAGGCCCGGCCCCTGCAGGGCCGGGGGGGTACCCTGCCAGGGGAGGGAACCCAGCCACCCCCCATGGCTGAAACCGCCCGCAGGAAGCTGCGGACCCATGGAAGAAGGCCCCGCAGAATGGGCCATGCCAGAGGCAGTGGCCACTGCTTGCGGGCCGGGGGCCGCGGCCCCAGCTGGGCCGGTATGCGGACCCCCCGCCTCGGGCCAAGGGGCAATTAACCCCATCCCACCGTTCCCGGTGGACTCAGGCAAAGGAGGCTGCTGGGGAGGCGCAGCCGCGGTCCTCCGACCCGGCTGGCGCCTCCGTGCAGAACGAGCCGCGTTCGCAGTCACCTTCTTCTTCGAGGGCATAGCAGCTAAATGATGGGAAGCCGAAAAAGTCAAGAAAATCAGCAGCCAGAGGCTTCCCTAAGCAAGGCAATAGCGACGGAGGTAAGAGGGAAAAACTTCTCCGCTCCGTCGCTTCGCAAAATGGCAGCTCTGCTGCCTCGTGGCCGCCCCTTATATAAGGGTGCTGGCCACGCCCCCTAACTACCCAGATGTCTTCGTCCGGTGGGGGGGGGGCGCAAAGAGTGCGGCGGCCATTTTGGCACCGCACTTGCATTTGCCATTATTTATCTTATTTACTATTGATAATCAACTGAAACTATCTCATTATACAGCAACAATACATTTCTCCAAAAAAGTTTCCATTTTGTATATTTTATGATGTTTGGTTCTTTATTCTTCCACATTATCAACCTAATAAATGTTTACCATAAGTACATGAAATATTGCAAATGTTTCTATCTTTTCTATAGCAACCTGTGTTTAAGTCTATGACTCAATAGCTGTTCACAGAATGAAGAATTCATAGTTCTATACAGTGTGCATCCTCAAAGCCATTTTTGGTGGTTTTTTGGAAGTCATATTACCCACTTTGTGATGAAGAAGCTGTTTCTCACCACCTCTACTGAGACCATTTATTCCATGGTGACAGTCCTACCATTAATTCAATCAAATTCCAGGTTACTTATTTTTATCAGTATGTTATACATTTTCATTTGGGATCTTTAACTGTGTTTCTGGGGCTGCTTGCTGTTTACTATGAATTTGCTTTTTCTTCATATGTGTTTCTGGAACACATTCATTACTTAAACTTTATCATGCCAAAATCTAAGTTGTCAGTTACTAGTATTGAACTTTCTGCATTTCAAATATTGATGAATCTCCTTTGACAATGATGCCGCCATCTGAAGCTGAATGATACTGTCATTTGTACCACCAAGTGCTTCTCTAAAAATGTTCTCAATATATAAATTACTAGCAGAGGTTGCCCGGCATTGCCGGGTTGTTATAAACTGTGATCAGCTTTTTGTTTTTGTTTTTTGTTTTTGTGGATTAAAAAAAGAACAAAGGATGATATACATTTGTGGGTTTTTTTGTTAATAGTTGTACTGTAGGTAATATTTTTAAAAATGTGAAAGTACATGTTTTTTACATTCAATGTTTTTAAACTGTGTTTAGATGTTTTGGTTTTTATTTGAGTTAAAACTCAACACAGGATGTTATAAATCTTTTTATTTTATTTTTTTGACATATGTTTGTGATTTGTATAAACTTTTGATTTATTGTTATGTTTTTGACTTGTTTTTACTCTTGTGGCCTCTAGGTGGGGCTGTTGTGTCTTTTTGAGTTATTTTTACTATTCTGCCCTTCAGGTGGGGCTGCTAGTGGTTTTGTTTTAGTTTCACAGTTTTTTCTCTCCTGGCCTCTGAGTGGGGCTTCTTCCGGTAAGTCGTCTTTGTTTCTTCATTTCTGTTCCGGTCATCGTGGAGGGAGGACATGCTGGTGAGTTGTCTGGTTTTCTTTCTTCTGGGGTTTTTCTTTGTTTTGCTTTTGTGGTGGTGGGCTGGGAGGTGTTTCTGTTTGTTCTTTTTTGTTTTGGTTGGTTGAGTTTTAGGTTTGTTTAATTGGTTTGGTTATTTCTGATTTTGTTTAATTTTTCTTATTTCATTGTTGTTTATTTGTGTTTATTTGTTTGTTTGTGTAATTTGTGGTTTTTTCATGTTGTAGTTAGGTGTTTTGTATGTGGTTTTGTGTTATTGTGGATGTTTTTGTTTGTGTATTTTGTGGTTTATTTTTTGTTTATTAATTGATTTCTTTAATTATTGATTTATTTTTGTTTTATTATTTTTTATTAATTTTGATGTTTGTTTTTGGTGGTTGCTTTAGCGTGAAAAACAGGCTGCCTGTCGGTTCCTCTTTTCCCCATTGCTGCTTTGAATTTTGGTTTCGATGCAGCAATGAGGGAAAGGAGGAGGAGGCAGTCAGCCAATTCTTCTCCCGGGAATGTTCGTTAGGTAGGTTGGGGGAGAAGGAGGAGGCAGAGAAGAGCTTTCTCTGCCTGATGATGGTTCTCTCTTCTCTGTCTCCTTTTTCTCCTGGGTTACCTAACTGGAGATGGGCAGGCAGCAATCTGTAAGGGGTGGTGCTCTTCCTTGCGGATTGCTGGCTGTTGTTTTTGTATTTGGAAGTACAAAGGCATCAGCCAGTCGTCCGCCAGGGAGGGTGCTTCACCTGATGAACTGCTGCCTGTTTTGGAGGGGTTTTCCCACCCCGGCTCAACTTTATTTGAGGCCAGCAGTGGTCTCGCCATGTCTTTGGCGGGGTAGCATGGAGGAGAGGGAGTCCCTCTTCTCCCCATTGCTCTGGGAAAGAAGGCTGGCGGGTGTCTCACGGTGGAGTTGAGGCTTGTTTGTTTTGCGAGGCTGTGAGGCGCTGCGTCCGGCTGCTGGGGACTTGCGCTCCTGTTGCATTTTGTTATTTTATTTTTCATGCACTAGCTTTCTCAGCATTCTGCACACTCATGGCACGCAGGATGCTGGAACTTGTAGTTTTGCGTTTGTGGTTTGTGTTTGTGCGGCGGTGTTTTTTTCTGCAGCTTGATTTTAAATGGCCACTCTGCATTTTCCAATGTTCTTTTTGCTTACGCCTCTCAGCCTGATTGGCTGTGGCACGGTGCGGCGCAAAAAACATTGGGAATTGAAGTTGTTTCCTTTTGTTCACATTCATGGGGTTCTTGCCCCACTGGCGCGTTTCTCAACTCTTCAGTTACCTCCGTACCAGGTTTGAGCAAGTGCAGGAGGCTCGGTACGGGATAGTGTGGATGGGTGTTATGTATGTATGTTTGCATGTTCATTGTACTGTAAAGGCAAGAATGTAACCACTCCAAATACAAGGTATCTCAGCTGTAAAGGAACGCGAGCAGGCAGCCCATAGAGGGCAGCTGCGAGCGTTCAGTCTCACATGGTTCACATTGCTCAATCATGGACAGCCGCGGGAAAACCTTCCCCGCATTCAGCAGCAGGAGAAAGATCTGCATTCAGCAGCAGGAGAAAGATCTGCATTCAGCAGCAGGAAAAGAGGCGTGCCTGGGCGAGGCCACGCCGGTAGCAGCCAATGAGCTACCATGCTACAAGATTCAAATGTATAGGGCTACTGTATATATTGAGATGTATCACCGCTATTACCTCATGCTCCAACGGATCATCATGCAATAAACCTGTGTTAAGCCAACCCTACGGCTGTCCTGTTGTCTTTGGTCCCATACACCAAATTGGCGACGAAGGTGGGATATGGCTGCCCACGGGACCAGGACATGCGCCGGCTACGAGATCAGGAAGCCGGGAGACTTGGAGCTGTTTGAGATAGACTTCAATGGAGCGCTGGTGGAGCTCGAAGTCTCAGATGAGGCCAAGAAGAGGGCCATCTTCGTCCGCATGCTTGGACACGAGACCTAGAGGACCTTGGTGGATCTGATCGCGCCGAGGAGGGTGAGCGACTTCAAGGCCACAGAGCTCCTGGCGGCGCTGCGCACCCACCTCCGGCCCGCAATAGCGATGTTCCCCGCTCGGAGCGCGTTCTGGAGGCGAGTCCAGGCACCCGGGGAATCGGTCGCTGAGTTCGCCGCGGCCCTGCGGCTGGCCGCCGGCCCATGCAAGTGGGAGACCCCAGAAGTCACCCTCCGGGACTGCCTGCTCTGCGGTCTGAGGGATACCGAGACTCAGCGCGCGCTGATGAAACAGGAGCCGCCTCCCACGTGGCAACAAGTCCTCGACACGGCACAGGCCGCGGAGGCCACGACTGCCGGGGTGCAAGAGCTTCAGGACTGGCACCCGAAACCCGCCAAGGCAGAGAGCTCGGTGCGCGCGGCCCGGCGAGTTTCGAACTCGTCCGCGGAGAGCGGCGACGACGAGGACGTCAGGAGGGTCCAGAGAGAGGGCCGGCACTGCGACGGCTGCGGCGCCGCCCACGCCCGCGCCGAATGCCCGTTCCGCAAGGCCGAGTGCCACAACTGCGGCCGGCGCGGGCACATTGCCAAGGTCTGCCGGAAACGGCACGAGGCCAAGAGGAGTTCCCCAGACCGCTCGGCGAGGCAGGACCGCACCACAAGGAGTTCTCCAGACCGCTCGGCGAGGCAGGACCGCACCACGAGGCCAAAGGACGGCACCCGGACCACGAGGACGCGGGACGGAGTAAGGCTCATCTCCGACGACAGCGAGGACGACGCTCCGGTTTGCAGCGTTTCCACGGAGCACCCCCGTTACTTCGTTGAGGTAGTAATACAAGGGGCCCCTGTTAGGATGGAGGTGGACTCGGGTTCTTCATACTCCATCATTTCCCAGGGAGAGTTCATGAAAATCGCCCCCCGCGTGCGGCCCAAGCTCAAAGCGTTGAGGGCCACACTGAAAGACGTGCAAGGGAACCGCATCCCAGTGTTGGGGGTTGGGAAGTTCCAGGTCCAGTTTAAAAAGCACACCGCAACGCTTCCCCTAGTCGTCCTCAAGGGAGGTAAATGCAGCCTCCTCGGGACTCAATGGTTCCAGCCCCTGGGGTTGTTCATTGGGGGGGTGCACGCCGTGGGAGCACACGCCGCCGGGACGGATCCAATACAGAGCGTGTGCGACGCGCACCCCGAGGTTTTTAAAAAGGGGCTCGGGAAATTCAAGGGCCCCCCAGTGACTTTCGACCTGGACCCTGGAGTACGTCCAATCAGACTTAAACCGCGCAGAGTGCCCTTCGCACTAAAAGACAAAATAGAGGCGGAGTTGGACAAATTGGTGGGCCAGGGGATTCTTGTCCCTGTTGATTCTGCGGAGTGGGAAACTCCAATTGTAACAGCACTCAAGGCCAACGGGGAGGTCCGCATATGCGCTGATTACAAGTGCACCATCAATAAGGCGATTCGCCCTAATGTGTATCCGGTGCCGGTAGTCAGCCACTTGTTGGCCAGGTTACACGGGGGGAGGTGTTTCGCTAAGCTCAACCTGGCCCAAGCCTACCAGCAACTCCCGGTGACCCCCGCCGCAGCTGCTGCGCAGACCATAGTCACCCACAAAGGGGCGTTCCAGGTATCGCGCCTCCAATTCGGTGTGAATTCGGCGCCCGGGATCTTCCAGTCACTCGTGGAACGCCTCCTGAAGGGGTTAGAGGGGGTGTTACCCTACTTTGATGACGTATTGATTACAGGGGGGAGCCGGGCCGAATTAGCAACAAGGTTGGGAAAGGTCCTGGCAATATTCGAAAAGGCGGGGTTGCGGTTGCGAAAAGACAAATGCGTTTTCTTCGCAACTGAGGTTGAGTTCCTAGGGTTCCGTGTTACTCCCGAGGGAATAAGGCCATCCCAATCCAAGGTGGCCGCCATCAAGAAGGCCCCTCGCCCCACCTCCAAGCCCGAGTTGCAGTCGTTCCTTGGACTGCTCAACTTTTACCACTCCTTCCTTCCGCGGAAGGCAGCAGTGGCGGAACCGCTACACAAATTGTTAAAAAAGGACGAGGCATGGAAGTGGGGCGACGCCCAGGAGAAGGCTTTCAATGACCTGAAGCGACTCCTGGCATCAGATGCTGTACTGACCCACTTCAATCCCAAACGCCCAGTGGTCCTAATATGTGATGCATCCCCGGTGGGGGTGGGGGCGGTGTTATGCCATGTACTGGAGAACGGGAGGGAGGCCCCGATAGCGTTCTACTCTAGGTCCTTGTCCCAAGCGGAGAGAAACTATGCCCAGACAGACAGGGAAGCACTAGCGATAATTGCGGGGACCAAGAAATTTCATGATTTTGTGTATGGCCGCCCCTTCACCATAGTGACTGACCATAAGCCCTTGCTAGGCATTTTCACCGCAGATAAGCCCACACCCCAAATCCTGTCCCCGAGGATGCTCAGGTGGGCCATTTTTCTCAACGCGTATCAGCACGCGTTGGTATACCGGCCCGGAAAGGAGATCAGCCATGCGGACGCCCTGTCGAGGTCCCCCATTCCCCGGGATTGCTGCCACGTGGGCGAGGAAGAGAGGGACCACCAGGTCTTAATGATAGTGGTCCTAGACTCCCCTCCAGTAGTACCGGCCGACATCGCCAAAGCGACCGGCAAGGACAAAACGCTAGCTACAGTTTGCTCCTGGGTACAGAAAGGGTGGCCCGTGTCTTCCCCAGCAGCGGAATTCGACACATTTTTCAAAAAGAAACTAGAGTTGTCCCTAGAGAGGGGTTGCCTTTTGTGGGGACAGCGGGTAGTGATCCCCACGTCGCTCCAGCCGAGGGTGCTTAAACTGCTGCACGTCAGCCACCCGGGGATCGTCCGCTCTAAGGCACTAGCCCGTAGTTACTTTTGGTGGCCCCAGCTAGACGCCGACATCGAACACATGGTCGGCACTTGCGAAGCGTGCCAAAGCTCCAGGCCAGAAGAGGCTCGCTTGCCACATAGGGAGTGGGACGCAGCAAGGGGGCCCTGGTCCCGGGTACACGTAGACTTTGCTGGCCCGTTCAGGGGAACACTTTTCCTCCTTGTGGTGGACGCGTTCTCCAAGTGGTTGGAGGTCATTCCAGTCTCGAGCACCTCCTCGGCCACTACAATTAAACAGTTACGGAGGGTCTTTTCCACGTTCGGTTTACCCGACACCCTCGTCAGCGATAATGCTAGCTGTTTCACGTCCGCCGAGTTCGGGGTATTCATGGATCGCAATGCCATTCGGCACGTCACCTCCGCCCCCTTTCACCCGGCCACCAACGGCCAAGTAGAGCGCCTCGTGCGCACCACAAAAGACGCGCTGCGGCGCATGGGCCCCGGAGACCTCGACCTGCAATTGTGCCAATTCCTGCTAAGGTACAGGGTCACCCCATTGGCGTCAGGGTACTCCCCCGCGGAGCTGTTAATGCGCAGGAAGCTGGCCACGGTAATCTCCAAGCTAGACCCCACGAGAGTAGAGGACAAAGGGCGGAACATAGGGGTGGAACCCGCAAAGAGTTTCAGCGTAGGCGCCCCGGTGCATTGCAGGAACTACGCCAACGCGGGGCCAGCCTGGGTGCCGGGCACCGTAATAGAACAAACCGGCCCCGTCTCATACCGCGTGGAGACCAGTACAGGCCTCCTGTGGAGGCGACACGCGGACCAACTCAGGCGCAGGGTCCCCGGAGAGCAAGACGAAGACGAAAATAGCCACGAATCAGCGTTAGGGTACTCCCCCACCCGTTTAGCCCAAGGGGGAGGAAAAGGGGGACATGGGTCCCCACCAAGGGGGGAGGAAAGGGAATCGATCCTCAGAGATCTTTTGCGGGAGTTCGCGGCAGAAAGGAAGAGCCCCGACCTCACACATACCCCTCGGAAGTTTCCCCAAAACACAGATGCCCCTAGAAGTTTAGACGTTGATTTACAGTACCAGGGGGAGTTAGCGGAGTGGTCCCCCACCTGTCCTAGCGAAAAGAGGGGTTTCAGTTCAGCCCCTGGTACTTCCAGTCCCAGTAGCCCCTGTGAGTTAGAATGCAACATAGCGCCAATTTCCCGGAGACCGACACCCCCAAGACAGGAGGCAACAGCGAGTCCGCCCACCACAGTCTCAAGGTCCCCCGAGCGGGGAACAGAAGGTAGCAGAACCACACGGGCGACCTCATCGGTTCCGCGGTTCACAATAGGAGGGTCCCCCGGGTCCGAGAGCAACAGGCAGGGGTTCACCTCCCAACTGTTCATTCCATTCCCATCCCCGGGCGCAAGGCAGGCACGGACGCCCCACAGAGCCTCTAACGAATCCCCGTTTCCCGTTGCAGGACAAGTACCCGCGGAGTCAGAGATCACTGGCTCTCCAGCACTAGGTCAGGCGCAAGCACGCCCCAAGCGCACGTGCGGCAAGCCACAATGGTTGCGGGACTTCGTCCCATCCTAGGGGGGAGGGATGTTATGTATGTATGTTTGCATGTTCATTGTACTGTAAAGGCAAGAATGTAACCACTCCAAATACAAGGTATCTCAGCTGTAAAGGAACGCGAGCAGGCAGCCCATAGAGGGCAGCTGCGAGCGTTCAGTCTCACATGGTTCACATTGCTCAATCACGGACAGCCGCGGGAAAACCTTCCCCGCATTCAGCAGCAGGAGAAAGATCTGCATTCAGCAGCAGGAGAAAGATCTGCATTCAGCAGCAGGAAAAGAGGCGTGCCTGGGCGAGGCCACGCCGGTAGCAGCCAATGAGCTACCGTGCTACAAGATTCAAATGTATAGGGCTACTGTATATATTGAGATGTATCACCGCTATTACCTCATGCTCCAACGGATCATCATGCAATAAACCTGTGTTAAGCCAACCCTACGGCTGTTCTGTTGTCTTTGGTCCCATACACCAAAATGGGTGAGGGAGCCTTTGTTACATTCCAATGGTTAACGCTTGGATTTATAGGTATAGATTGTAGGAAATTGTCGGACTTCACTTATTTGATAGATTTTGAAAAAGAGGAAAACACTTCAGTTCAAGTGATATCCACCACAGAGTTCTCAAGGAACTTAAATGTGAAAAGATAGATGATCTTCTAATTAAAATATTCTTACAATCCACTTACATAGTAAAGAAAAATTACCAACTAAGATTCTTAAGGTGTCCAAGATGTTGCAGGTCAGTTATCTTAACATATGTTCCAAATAAATAGATTGGAATTTGGCAGTGCATGCAACTCAAATGTTTCAAATTCAGAAACAAAACAGGCGATCCATAGTTAACCCACTGTATTTACAAAGAGATTTGAACAAAACCTAAAGCTTTGGCTAGATGATATATGTATTTATAGCACCCTTCCTTCCACTATGGCAAATTCCTAACATATTTTGTTGAGTTGTAATAATGCAACACGGGGTTTATTATTTATTGTGATATTCATCCAAAAATAATTTAGCACAAACAGTAGCACCTGACATTGGACCATCTGTTACATCATATTACTGTTATGTGGAGTCCCATGTCTTAAGATCAAAAGAATGAACGTTCTGTAGCATTTGGAATTTGATGTCATAGTTAATTTAAAAAACAGATTGGTGTAGAAGAGGAATGCAGGTGGTGAGAGAGAGATTCAGTTCCAAAAATACTTGGTGAATGCTGACTCTTGCAGCCATCATGAATTGTTGACTAAATATGGACCTTCAGAAATTCCAAGTGTTATTAATATTACTATCAATGTTTTTAATGCATAGTCAGCTGTTCAGAAGAGCTCTCATTTTATAATCCGAATGGTGGTGTCATATGCAGCTGATGCATATTCTAGAAAGAACAACTGGGTGCTAATATTACAAAAAATTCCTTGTCCTTTTCCATGATGTAATTTAGCTACTCTGTAGGAAAAATAAGGCTATATTCTTCAATAAAGATAGGAATATAGTAGACTTTTGGATATATATTTTTCTCCAGAAGGTAGACATTGGTAAGAAAGAAAATTGGGGCATCTGCATCGAGTTGTTTGGTTTATTTATTTTATTTAGATACCAGTAGCCCACTTTTCAAGTCAGAAAGTCTTTACATGGCAGTGTATAAAAAACGCTAATCTAAATGCAACCTTCTGTTTAAATCAGGGATTCTCAACTTGCAGCCCATGGGCCAGATGCAGCCCAGGGTGCCATTTCATGTCCGTCCCCCCCCCCCCGCCTCCACCAAACCTGGAAGTGCCATGTGGTGTAGGAAGGGCAAAATGGTCATCCAGCCCCCAAAGCTGTCTGAGGGAGCGCAACCTGGGCCCCAACTTAAAAAGGTTAAGAACTACTGGTTTAAATTAAACATTTAAATCTCAGCACATTTCCATTTTAGTTGGGAAGGTTTTCAGTTCTCCTAACTGATACCAACATGTGCCATTTGTGAAAGAGTAGGTAAACTGCAGGATTTTAGTTTAATTTTATGCTACTTTTCCATGGTGGGCGATGGCCAAATAAACTCTGCAACAAATATTAAATAAAATGCAATACTATGTACAAACCAAATCTTCACAATCTTCTTCATCTCTTTTAAACTCTAGGGCACATGGTGGGAGTGTAAAGTTGTGAATAAGATTTGGGCAAAGGTGTTTGAGTAAATTAATAAGATATTAGCCTTAAGGTTACAAATGTGCCCTAAGAATGGAATGTTAATGGAATTTGGATATATAAATTTTGATCACTATTATGGTTTGATCACTATTATGGTAGCAGCTATGAGATTATTAATGGCTAAAATCGGAAAATTTACATGCACATTGGGTTGGAAGAATGGTACAAATAATTATGGAACATTGCTATAAATGATAAACTGATGTGTGAATTAAAATTTAAAAAAAGATTTGACAAGGAAAAATGAATTTATAGATATTTGGGGAGACTTATTAATTATATATTTCATAAATCTAAAGGAGTCAATCCTGGTCAAGAATATTCAAACTTTTGGAAATAGGGGATCTTTACCTATAAAGAGGGGTGTTAACCATTGGACTCCGGTATGCACGCTCGCACCCGACTATCGTATCCCATACTGAGCTGCCTGCACTTGCCCGAACCTGGACCGCAGAGCGTCACAAGGTTGCTGAAGCCGGCAGTGGGGCAACAGCCCCATGAATGGGAACAAAGGGAAACAACTTCAATTCCCAATGTCCTCTGCGCCGCGCCTCAGCCAATCAGGCTGAGAGGTGCGAGCAAAAAGAATGTTGTGTGGCGCGCCCGATTGAAATCGAGCCACAGGAAAAAAAACTGCTGCATGAACACAAGCAAAACAAACAAAACTCCAAGTCTCAGCGTCCTATGTGCCATGAGCACTTCAGCCAATCAGGCTGAAGGGTGCGAGCGTGCAGAACACTGAAAAAGCCGGTACATGAAATAATAAAATAAAAACACGCCGGCCTCCTGCAATGGGAGCGCAAGTCCACTGCAGGCAGACACAGCACCTCACAGCCTCGCAAACAAACACACACAAACAACCATGGTGAGACCACCTCCGGTCTTCTTTCCCAGAGCAACGGGGAGAAGAGGGACTCCCTCTCCTCCACGCTACCCCGCCGAAGACACAGCGAGACCACTGCTGGCCTCAAGGTAAGTTGGAGAAAAAACCACCAGCAGGCAGCAGTTCATCAGGGGAAGCACACTCCCTAGCGAATGACTGGCTGCTGCCTTTGTACTACCGACGGAGGTAATACAAAAGCAGCAGCCAGCAATCCGCAAGGAAGAACACCACCCCTTACGGATCGTTGCCTGCTGATCTCCAGTTAGGTAAGCCAGAAGTAAAGGGGGACAGAGAGGAGAGAACCATCGTCAGGCAGATAGCTCTTCTCTGCCTCTTTTTCACCCGACCTACCTAACGAACCTTATCGGGGGAAGAGCGAGCTGACTGCCAGCTCCTCCTTTTCCCCATTGCTGCATTGAAACCAAATTTCGCAACAGACAGGCTGTTCTTCAAGCAAGAAAACACAACAACAACAAAACCAAACATTTACCTAAAACGCCAACCACCAAAATTAATAAAACACAAATAAATAAATAAATAAAACACATTAAACAACAAAACACTAAACAGCAAAATCCACAAACAAAAACACCCACAATACCATGAAAGCACAGAAAAAACACCTAACTACAACACAAAAATACCTAACTCAAACAATAAAAATACCACAAATTAAACAAATAAACACAAAAGAAATCAGAAACATAAAAAACAACCAGAAATAAACAAAACAATTAAACACATCTAAAACCCAAAAGAAACCACAAAAGAAAAAAACAGAAACACCTACCAGCCCAACACCAAAAAAAAAAAAAAGAACCCCAGATAAAAAATCCAGAGAACTCACCAGCACATCCTCCCTCACGACTCCGGAACAGAAATGAAGAAACAAAGACTACTTACCAGAAGAAGCCCCACCTAGAAGCCGGGAGAGAAAAAAACAAGTCAAAGAAAAAAATAATCCATACTATTACTAACAGCCCCACCTGCAGGCCGGAAGATTAAAAAAAGGTCAACAAAATGCAAAGCAACCCTCTTGCTAACAGCCCCACCTAGAGGCCACAAGAGTAAAAACAAGTAAACAAAGTAAGAAATAAATCAAAATCACAAATAAATCTAATAAAATAGATTTTAAAAGTCACAAACCACAAATACAAAACACCCCCATAAAACCACCCATAACAAAACAAAACAAAACACAAAAAAACCTGCCCGGCTGGCCGGGCACAAATATTCTAGTAAATTATAAAAGGATAATTTGTTTGAGAGATAATAATTTCCCATGGTGGTGAGTACACATTGTTGATGTATTATTAAGATGTATAACTGATTTCTATTTCTGTTTTGTATTAGTGAGTTTTGCATTAAGCTTTGTTATGATTGTTTTTGCTAGTATTATTCTGTCTTGTATTAATTTGTAAAAAATAATAATATAAAAATAGAATAAAATAAACTTTATGGCAAGGTTTCTCAACCTTGAGCCCCCAGATGTTCTTGGGTATCAATTACCAGAAGCCCAAGTCAGTATACCTGCTGATCAAGGATTCTGTTAATTGACATTCAAGAACATCTGGGGGTCCAAGGTTGAGAAACCTTGCTCTAGGGCAGCATTTTCCAAACTATGCTCTGCAGAACACTGGTGGACTTCAATTTGCAGAAGCCTATGTCAGTACATTGGTTGATCAGTACTTTGGGGAATTGGCTTAGGCTTCTGGGAATTGAAGTCCAAAAACCAAAGGTTGGGAAACACTGCTCTAGGGTGCCGATCCATCTTATATTTGATCTTCTTCCTACCTCACTCATATTTAGTATTACCAGCCTCAGAATTCACTCCAAGCCTTGCTTCATGAGCAGGATGCCCAGCACTTAAACCCCACTAGCAGACTTAACAGAGAGTGCAACTCCAACTTCAGGTACTGCTGACAAGTAAATGAAAGAGGGGTGTGGGGGTGGCAAAATGAATTTCAGCGCTTCATTTTATTATTATTACTAGCATATCTACCCGGCTTTGCCGGTCAGGTCACTTGGGCCCTGCGTGGAGGGTAGGTGACTGCCAGCCCTTTGAAACAGCTGAAGGGGTAATGCAAACATGGCAGCCAGATATCCATCAGGGGAGGCTCTCTCCCTGATGGATCGCTGGCTGCTGCCTTTGCATTTTCCCCTCAACTGTTTTGAAGGTTGACACGAAACAGCAGAGGGAAAAATTCACAGGCGGCAGCCAGCAATTCACCAGGAAGAGCACCTCCCCTGACGGATCGCTGGCTGCTGTCTTTGCATTTTCCCCTCAGCTGTTTCGAGAGCTGACACAAAACAGTGGAGGGGGTGATGCAAAGGTGGCAGCCAATGATCCGTTGGGGAGGTGCTTTCCCTGATGGATTGCTGGCTGCCGTCTTTGCATTTCCTCTTCAGCTATTTCGAAGGCTGACATGAAACAACCTTTGAAACAGTGGTGGGGGTAATACAAAGGAGGCAGCCAGTGATCCAACAGGGAGAGCGCCTCTCCTGACGGATCACTGGCTACCGTGTTTGCATTTCCCCCTCAACTGTTACGAAGGTTGGCACGAAACAATCTTCAAAACAGTTGAGGGGAAAATGCAAAGGTGGCAGCCAGCGATTTGTCAGGGGAGGCACTCTCCCTGGCGGATCGCCGGCTGCTGCCTTTGTATTACCCCCTCCGCTGTTTCGTTAGCTCTCGTGTTACCTTCCCTGACAGATCGCTGACTGCCGCCTTTGCATTTCCCACTCAGGTGGCATGGAAGGGGTGGCAGGCAGACCATTCCCTCAGCCCGGGCTCTGTCTGTCTGGGTAAGGCAGGACCCTGTGCTGAGCTGTTTTGGGCGCGCATCGGCGGTTTGTTTGTTTTTTTGACACACGCGCCGGCTGTCCCTTCTCCGTGCTCGCATCCTCCTGCCTGGTTGGCTGAGGGGTGGCGTGGTGTGGAGGACACTGGGAAGCGTAGTTTTTTTGTTTGGGTTTGTGGGGCATTGGTCCCACTCTCGGCTTCCAGACCCTTGCGGGAGTGATCTTCGGGAGGTAAGGTAAGTGTGGCCGGCTCATTACGGGTTAGGCTGTATGTGTGTGGACACACATTCCAGACACACACAGCCCAACCCATTCTTATAGGTATAGATTTTTGTAAAGCAGTTTGTTTTGAGGGGCATGATTTTGTTCTTGTTCTGCAAGTGAGAGCCTACGGTGTCAAAAACAATGTTTTTTCTGAAAAAGTGGACTTGATCCACAAAAGCTAACATTAAAATATAGTAGTTAGCCTTTGCAAGTCTGGCCAGGTTATCCTGCTATAGTAATAGAATAGACCATACTGTCAGTGACTCAACACCAAGAGTCAGGTGGCAGTTAACTAATCTGATAACCCTGAGGACTAACAGCATTGGTGAAGTCCACAGGGAAGGGTGATGGTCCCCAAGTGGATTAAATCCCACTTGAATCCATCTTGATGGGCAGCAGCTTCATCAATACTTGCCTGGGGCTGAGGAGGACTTTGCATGCCAAAAAAGCTCAGGACCAGAGAGTGACTCACGGAGCTGGATCAGTGGTACAGGTGTCATGTTGCAATGTGTAAGGCAGATGAAAGACCACTGCATTATATTCTCAGGACAGTATTCATAGCTGATCGCTATGATGATCACCAATATTCGGAATTGGACACGGCACAAGAAGAAGAAGTTAGCCTATAAGATGCAGGAAAATATTGTCTTTCCCCCTTTTTTTCCTTTTACTTACTATCTGATATACTTGCACAGACTTGCATGTCTACCACTTCAAAATAATCCCATAAATGTTACATAACAGGATGCATGCACATAACCCAGATCATGGTTAATATAAATAACTCATATATTTTTCCCAATTACTGTTATGAGCCTCCAGTACAGTCTTTACTGCCCATGATGCACATTTTGGTATGTTAACAGCCTCAGCTGACACACATGCTGTCTGTCTCTAATGTGTTAATCACATTTCAAAAACCTATAATTCTCACAACCTGTATTCAAAGCCACTTACAACTCTCCTGAGTAATCCTTACGTGTTATGCTGTGTTCCTCTCCTAGCCATCTTGAAGCTTTTGAAAACTAACATCTAATGAGGCTACATCTGGTTTCTTCAACAAGGTAATTGCATTTCATTAGGAAAAAATCACATCTGTGAAGAGATGTGAAACTCTCCCATACCTCTTGTTTCTAAACACACAGAGAGAGATAATGTTTCTTATTTGAAGCCATTTCCTTGGCTTGTATTGGGACAAAGCTTACCATTATTGCCTACAATGTTTTGTAAATAGAAGAGTGGAGTTTGATGGCCATTTTTATTCATTCATTCATTTTCTTTTTTAATATTCATTCATTTGCATTTATACTTTTGGTGCAAGCAAAATTCAGGGCAGCTTACAATCATGTAGAACAACCAATATAAAAACAATGCATTACAACAACAAAGCAATATCATAACAATAATATACATAACAAAACAATAATAATTTACCCAAAAAGTGACACAAGAAATACCAACTTCACCTATCAGAACCAGTGAGCGTCAGACAGTAATAACTTCATAAAAACATCCATACCATGATGATGATAATAAATGGCACTATGACAGCAATAAAAGTCAGTAGATATCACACCATATCTCTCTTGCTCCAGATTAGATCCACAGGTTAGCAGGCTTCTGCAGATATCATGATCTAATATAAGGAAAAATCATATCTAAAGACCCAACAACACCACTCTTTGGTATGAAAGCTCCTTGTGCTTCATTTTTACTAGACTTCTTCTTGCAGTAGTACAACAGGAGACATGGGTACAAAATAGATGCACATCAAAATGTGCACTGATATACCGTATGGCTACTCTCTTCCCTCACAATGTAGCTCTTAGTGACAGAACCATCCCTACAAATTAGCAGATGCATCCTCGCCCCCTCCAGCCATTCCTCCCACATTTTGAGTTGTTCTCATAGGCTGGAGTACAGACCTTTTTGTGACACATAACCTGAATTTCCCATATTAATACACTGCTTTAAATATGAAGTAAGAAAATTTCCCAATCCTGAAATCAACCTGTGATTAAACTGCCACTCTAAATCAGCTTCTATGTATGGAGACAGGCCATCTTGCCTTTAGGCAGCAAAATGTCTGGAGTCAGCCCCACATAATGGGATGCCTGTTTTAATATTCAGGACCCTCATTAGGAAGTAAACAACATATCTCTTGTAAATTACAAGTGAGCAGGAGCTTTAATCAGTTCATACCCTTAGATTTCAAGAGCCGGTTTCTACATTTGTCAGGGCTGCAGTTAAAATCAAATCAACCAAATCCAGCTGCATCTTAACAATAAAAAATGGAAAGAAAATTGATTTTGGAAAAAATGGAAGGAAAATTCGTCACATACATTTTATACATGAAATTGCCAAGGAAGCAAACAGGATGCAGTGGGTTAGATGTAGAAGGTAGCTGATAGGGTAACATGGTCCCAGCCTGTTTGTTACAGTCATGAGTAAAATAAAAATACTGTATCAACAGAAGTACAAAATGCATAGTAATCCCTAAAGAATATAATAATTTGCTGAAGGGAAAAAATATGAGGGTGTGTGGCTAAGATGGCGATGGAGTAACACACATTTTTTTGCTCACGCAATATAACGAGGTTATGAAAGTGGATAAAAAGCAAAAAATAATCGAAAAACCCACTGGAAAGTGGTGGAAGAGCCTATTCAGCTAAAAGTCCCTTTTAAAAAAAATTTGTGAGTGGGAGTTGGAGCTGGCAGAGCGGCAGCAGCGAGCAAGGCAGGCGGCGAAAGCCGCGGCCGAGCAAGTCAGGTTGTGAGCGGATGAGACTTCCAGGAAGAAGAGGGATGTTAAGAATGAGAGGGACTGAGAAAGGAGACAAATTTTAGCTGTGGCGGCTGGCGGGGGCCTGTGGATCAAGGCAATTGAAGGAACTGGAAAGCCCAGTGAAGGAGGGAGGAAGTGGATAGAGAATGAAAGAGGGAGTGTGGTGGATGGCTAATGGCAGCTGGAGAAGAAATCCAAAGTTAAGAGAACGCTAAGAGAAAGTTGCCGAAAGGAGTGAAGATTGAAGGAGGAGTGGAAGATTTGAAACTGGTATGTGAGTGTTGAAGTGTTGAAGAGAAGAAGGTCAGGGGAGAACGATAAAAGAAAGGAAGAAGAAAAAAAGTTTGTGATAGAAGAAGGACTTAAAGATTGATGGTGTTTGTGTGCTCGGGCTGTGGAAGAGTGGGAGGAGACTGGCCTCGGAGGCTCCCAGGGGCCGCAACAGTACAGTGCTTTGTTTTGTCTTTTTTCTTTTAACTCTTTTTTTCTTTGCAACAAAGCTGTGTCCTTCTCTTTATTTTGAAACTGTTCTGCAGTTTGGCTCTTTGGAGTGAAAGTGGTTTTTGTTTTTTCCCCTTACTATTTGGATCGTCATAGCCTGGATATGGATCGGGTAATGATGTTGGTTGCAAGGTATAATTTAATGGGATTTAATAGAATGTGGATTAAATAATTAATATGGGTTAAGGATTAATTTTGAAATAATAAATTCAATAAAATTAAAAATAGTAATGGAAGGGTGGGGTAAGATGGAATTGTATTAATATAATAAGTAGGAAGGTTTTTGTCTTCTATTAATATTGTACATGTAAGTTTGCATACCAATAGAGATTATAAGGTGATATTTTTGTATGTATTTTAATTGAATAATTCTTTCCTTTTTTGTTGTGTGTGTAAAAATTAATATATATATATATATATATATATATATATATATATATATATATATATATATATATATATATATATATATATATATATATATATATATATATATATATATATATATATATATATATATATATATATATATATATATATATATACACACACACACACACACACACACACACACACACACTAATTTTTACACACACAACAAAAAATATTTATAAGATGCTGGGGATGAAGACTAAAGCTGGGGATGAAGACTAAAGGGGCCTAAGCTTCTATTCTAGGGTCTGGTCATGACAGCCTGCTAGTTAACAAACATACTGTGAATCCAAAAGGCATTATCCCAATATGTTCTTTATTGGTATCTTCAGCCAAAATATAAAATGGTTTTCCAGTAGAACCACCCCATGCAAGATAAATATTATTGTTTTCAGTGCAGAGATGTTATTGGTTAACCTCAAAGGAGCAAGGCCAATGACAGGTCTGAAGTCAAGCATAGATATTCAGGCTATGTATGACCTTAGCCTTCTTGTCTCCTTATGTAAGAACCGCAAGTTGGGCAACTCACATAATACAAATCAATGTTCAAGTGTACTTATCAGTCAAAATTCAGGTGTACATAGTAGAATGCAAAAAGGGAATTTGCAGTCCTGTTTCTTCTTCTTCTACTGCCATATCTAATTCTGAATATTGGCTCTCCTCATGGTGATCAGCCATGTAGACTGTCCTGAGAATATAATAGAGAATAGGGGATCACTCTGAGAGTCTGAAATTACAGAATAAATTTGAGGCTCTTTCCCTCATCACACCTGATGAGGAACACACAGAGGAACAACTGGTTCCACCTGATGATCTCTCCTTCATCACACTTGATGAGATCCAGGAAGATAAACAACAGGAACAAACTGAGGTTCTCTCCCTTAATATGGTTGATGAGGTGCATGTAAATGAACAGATTGCAGGAGAGAGGCTCCTTGTACTAGGCGATTCAATAATTAGAAATACAGAGAAAGGGATTTGTGATGCACATGATAACCGTATGGTGACTTGCCTGCCAGGTGCAAAAGTTGCAGACATCACAAGAAATCTAGATAGATTGTTAGAGAGAACTGGGAACGAGCCAGTTGTCATGGCACACGTTGGCACCAATGATGTTGGGAAGGCCAAGCGGTCTGTCCTGGAAGCCAAATTTAGGTTGTTAGGAAGAAGATTGAAGTCCCGGACTTCTAAGGTAGCATTTTCAGAAGTGCTGCCTGTCCCTCGCGCAGGACCTACCAGGCAGGCAGAGCTCAGAAGCTTCAATGCGTGGATGAGGCGGTGGTGTTGAGAGGAGGGCTTCAGATTTGTCAGGAACTGGAGAACATTTTGGGACAAGCCAAATCTGTTCAGGAGGGATGGGTTGCATTTAAACCATGATGGGACCAGATTGCTGGCACTCAACATCAAAAAGGCTGCAGAGCAGCTTTTAAACTGATAACTGGGGGAAAGCCAACAGGAGCTGGGCAGCATCCGGTTCGGGAAAGTGTGTACTTGAGTAGTGAGGAGGATGCAAAAATTACTGAGCAGAGCAAGGAGCTAGTCACCAGCACTCTAGCAGAAGGATGCAAGAGGCAGTCTAACAATGCAACTGGACTCAAAAGACTGTATCAGGAAAGCATATATAAATGCTTATATACAAATGCTAGAAGCCTCCGGAACAAAATAGGGGAGCTGGAATACTTAGCAATAGATAAGAATATTGATATTATTGGTATCACTGAAACCTGGTGGACGGATGATAACCAATGGGATACAGTTATCCCAGGCTACAAACTGTACAGGAAGGATAGGAAGGGGCAAACAGGAGGTGGTGTAGCCTTGTATGTCAAAGAAGTGATAAAATCGTATGAATTGGAATATCTAGGTGATTTGGAGTCACCATTAGAAGCTCTGTGGGTAAGAGTACCAGGCCACAAGGATGGTCTATGTTATGTATGTACAATGTTGCTTTAAGAAATGTATGAATGTAACCCGACCACAATCACAATGTAGCCCAGCTGTTAAAGGAATGCGAGTAAGCTGCCCATAGAGGGCAACTGCGAGCGTTCAACTCACATGGTTCTCATTCCTCAAATCACCAACAGCCGCGGGAACTCTCCCGCACAAGCAAACAACTACTACTGGAACCGAGGGGGGGGCGTGACTGGGACAACGTCACGCCCGGTAGCAGCCAATGAGCTACCATGCAACAAGATTCAAATGTATTGTACTACCGTATATAATGTGATGTATCTCCGCCATTAGCTCATGTTCATCCTGATCATCAACCAATAAACCTGTGTTAGTCCTTACTGCGACTCCTTCCTTGTCTTCCGTGCAAGACACCAAATTGGCGACGAAGGTGGGATGATGGCGAATCCCAAGGTCAAGCCTTACCAGTTCGATGTCAGCGAGCCCGAACAATGGGAGCTCTACGAGTGCCAGTTCCGGCACGCAATGGAAGCTGCGGGCGTCGACGACGACGCGAGGATGCGCTCCTACTTCCTGGCCCAGGTGGGGCCGGCCACGCTGCGCATCCTGATGAACCTGGTGGCCCCCAAGAAGGTGGAAGAGGTGTCCATCGACCGCATGCTGGGGCTGCTGGGCAACCATTTCCAGCCCCCCGTGTCGATCTTCCCGGCCCGGGTCGCGTTCCACAGGCGAGAGCAGCGACCGGGCGAATCCGTGTCCGCCTACGCGGCGGCCCTCAGGCTGGCAGCGGTGCACTGCCAGTGGGACGACCTGGACCAGGCCCTCCGAGACCGCATGCTGTGTGGCCTGAGGGACAAGGAGCTTCAGCGGAAGCTCATGACCCGCGACCAACGCCTCATGTTCAACGAGGTGCTGCGGGAGGCCCAAGCGGCCAAAGCGGCCAGGAGCGGGGTCAGGGTGTTCAAGTCCCGAGGGGCCGTGTCCGAAAGGGCCAAGTCACCAGTACAGGCGGCCCGACAGACACCAGCGAAAACAGCCTGGCGGGCCACCAAGCTGCCTGCCGGCTCACCAACGGCATCCGAGGAGTCGTTCACCACGGCAGACCCCTGTTCCAGCGAGGACGACGACGTCCAGCGGGTCAAGAAGCGAGGAGAGAAGCGACAGACCCGCGAGCGGCAGGACCGCTGCTGCAACGGTTGTGGGGCGTCCCACGACCGCACGAGGTGCCTGTTCCAGAAGGCCGAGTGTCACAACTGCGGCCGAAAGGGGCACATCGCCTGGGTGTGCAGGCGCGGGCGAGTCGAGGACAAGGGAAATTCGAGTCATCCCCAGACGCACCATCGGAAGGCGGCCGGCACCAGGAAGGTCTCAGACGACCACAGCAAGGCAGGCGTGAACTGCGTGGGCCTGGAGCACCGGCGTTTTTTCGTTGAGGTACAGTTACAGGGGGTCCCAGTGAGGATGGAGATAGACTCGGGGTCGTCCTATTCCATCCTATCCCAAAAAGAATTTATGCGCATTCCTCCAGATGCGCGGCCCAAGTTGCGGGCCATGAGGTCACACCTACGGGACGTGCAGGGGAACGGGATCCCAGTGTTGGGGGTGGGGAACTTCAAGGTGAAGTTCAAGAACTACTCTGAAAAACTGCCCCTAGTGGTCCTCAAGGGGGGGAGGTGCTGCCTTTTGGGAACGCAGTGGTTCGCTCCCCTAGGAATCGAACTGTCCGGCATTAACGCCATAGAGACTGACCCAATGCGGGACGTGTGCAACGCACACCTGGACGTTTTCAAGAAGGGGCTCGGGACTTACAAGGGGCCCCCAGTTTCCTTTGACCTGGATCCAGAAATCCGACCCATACGCCTCAAGCCAAGAAGAGTGCCTTTCGCCCTCAAGGACAAGATCGAGGCGGAACTGGACAAGTTGGTGGGGCAGGGGATTTTGGTTCCAGTTGATTCGGCGGAGTGGGAAACGCCGATTGTGACCGCCCTTAAATCAAACGGGGAGGTTAGGATTTGTGCGGACTATAAATGTACGATTAATAAGGCCATTCGGCCAAATGCATATCCGGTGCCCGTGGTCAGCCACTTACTGGCCACGCTTCATGGGGGGAGGTGTTTTGCCAAGCTAGATCTGGTGCAGGCATATCAGCAGCTCTCTGTAACCCCGGCTGCTGCCGCTGCGCAAATGATTGTAACGCACAAGGGGGCATTTAAGGTGACGCGCCTTCAGTTTGGTGTGAATTCGGCCCCCGGAATTTTCCAGTCCCTCGTGGAACGCCTTTTAAAGGGGCTTCCAGGAGTCCTCCCACACTTCGACGATGTGTTGATAACAGCGGGGGGCGAGTCAGAATTAGCGCAAAGGCTAGACAGGGTCCTTTCAATATTCGAGAAGGCGGGCCTCTGACTGAGAAGGGACAAATGTGTTTTCTTTGCAAGGGAGGTCGAGTTCCTTGGGTTCAAGGTAACCCCGGAAGGCATCAAGCCCTCCGAGTCCAAGGTTGCGGCTGTGCAAAACGCCCCTCGCCCCACCGCGAAACCGGAGCTGCAGTCGTTCCTAGGGCTCTTAAATTTTTACCATTCCTTCCTGCTGAGGAAGGCCTCCGTTGCTGAGCCACTGCACGCTTTATTGAAGAAGGAGGCGGTTTGGCGGTGGGGAGATAGGCAGGAGAAAGCGTTTAGGGAACTGAAGGCACTCCTATCCTCAAGTGCTGTCCTAACCCACTTTGACCCTAGGAAGCCAGTAGTCCTAGTCTGTGATGCGTCCCCGGTGGGAGTGGGGACGGTCCTATGCCAAGTGCTGGAGAGCGGGAGGGAAGCCCCGGTGGCGTACTACTCAAGGTCCCTCTCGAAGGCCGAGCGCAATTACGCGCAAACTGATAGGGAGGCCCTAGCCATTATAGCGGGAACGAAAAAGTTCCATGACTTTTTATACGGCCACGAGTTTACGGTAGTGACCGATCACAAGCCACTTCTAGGGATCTTCACTACCGGCAAACCCACACCGCAAATTCTCTCCCCCAGGATGCTGCGTTGGGCCATCTTCCTCAACGCCTACCAGTACGAGCTGGTCTATCGCCCAGGGAAGGAGATCTCCCACGCACTGTCCCGATCTCCCCTCCCTAGTGTAGGGGACCCCACATGCGAGGTAGAGCAGGACCACCAAGTCCTACTGATCGAATCTCTTGACTCACCCCCCATTCTCCCGGCCGACCTCGCCAAAGCCACGGTGGCCGACAAGACGCTGGCCCAAGTTAGCTCCTGGGTGAGGAAAGGGTGGCCCACTACTCCCCCCGAGGAAAAGTTCAAGCCATTTGTCAGGCGGAGAGTAGAGCGTTCCCTGGAAAGAGGCTGCTTACTCTGGGGCCAGCGGGTAGTGATCCCAGAGAAACTGAGGGCCAAGGTACTAAAGCTACTACACACCAGTCACCCGGGGATCGTGTGCTCCAAGGCTCTGGCCAGGAGTTTCTTCTGGTGGCCCCAGATAGACGCGGATATAGAACGTTTAGTGGGCACATGCGAGAGCTGCCAGAGCTCTCGGCCCGAGGAGTCCCGGTTACCCCATAGGGAATGGGACACGGCCCGCGGGCCATGGTCCCAGATTCATGTTGACTTCGCTGGCCCTTTCCGCGGGGCCATGTTTTTGCTGGTAGTCGACTCCTACTCTAAATGGTTGGAGGTAATCCCCATGAGCAGCACCTCCTCTGCGGCAACAATTAAACAGTTGCGCAGGCTCTTTGCCTGTTTCGGCCTGCCAGACGTCCTTGTTAGCGATAACGCTAGTACCTTCACGTCTGCAGAGTTCAAGACGTTTATCGAGCGGAACGCCATCAGGCACATTACCGCTGCCCCGTTTCACCCCGCCACAAACGGTCAGGTAGAGCGCCAAGTGCGCACTACGAAAGACACACTGCGGCGCATGGGTCCCGGTGAGTTGAACCTTCATTTGTGTCAGTTCCTCATATGTTACAGGACAACCCCCCTAGCCTCAGGATTTTCCCCAGCCGAACTTCTCATGAGGAGGCGTCCGGTAACACTTTTTGACCGGATGGATCCGTCCAGGGTGGAGGATGAAGGAAGGAATATAAACATAGGGGGAGAGAGCTCCAAAAGTTTTTCGGTAGAGGACCCGGTTCACTGCAGAAACTATGCGGCCTCGGGGCCAGCGTGGGTTCCAGGGACAATCATCGAGCAGACGGTGCCAGTATCCTACAGGGTCGAGACTAGCTCGGGTCTACTTTGGAGAAGGCACGCCGACCAACTCAGAAGGCGAGTCACCAGTGAAGGGGAATCAGCGTTAGGGTCCTCCCCCACCCGCATTACCCAAGGGGGAGACACGGCGGAACCCGCGGATACAAATGCATATCCTGGGTTCTCGACCACAGAGGAGGATACTTTGAAAGAGAGGGATCAGTTTGTTTGTGATTATGATTTGCAGTACCAGGGGGGTGTAGCGGAGTGGTCCCCCACCCGTCCTAGCGAGAAGAGGGGTTTCAGTTCAGCCCCTGGTACCTCCAGTCCCCCCTGTCCTTTTATTTTGGAATATCCCATAGCGCCAGCTCCCCGGAGGCAAACACCCCCAAGTCAGGCAACCGGGGGGAGTCCGCCCACCACAGTCTCTAGAACTCCCGGGCAGGCAACCGGGGGTGGCGTGGCCACGAGGGCCTCTTCGTCGGTCCCGAGATTCGTACTGGGGGGAACCCCAAGCTCCTCAAACGGTAGGCAGGATTTCACTTCCCAACTGTTCATTCCATTCCCGTCCCCCAATGCAAGGTTACCACAAACCCCACACCGAGCCATTAATGAGTCCCCCCTTTCCGTTGCAGGACAGGACTCCGCAGAACCAGGCTCCTCGGTTTTAAGTCAAGCGGCCGCTCGCCCCCGGCGCACGTGCGGCAAGCCACAATGGTTGAGGGACTTCGTCCCATCCTAGGGGGGAGGGATGTTATGTATGTACAATGTTGCTTTAAGAAATGTATGAATGTAACCCGACCACAATCACAATGTAGCCCAGCTGTTAAAGGAACGCGAGTAAGCTGCCCATAGAGGGCAGCTGCGAGCGTTCAACTCACATGGTTCTCATTCCTCAAATCACCAACAGCCGCGGGAACTCTCCCGCACAAGCAAACAACTACTACTGGAACCGAGGGGGGGGCGTGACTGGGACAACGTCACGCCCGGTAGCAGCCAATGAGCTACCGTGCAACAAGATTCAAATGTATTGTACTACCGTATATAATGTGATGTATCTCCGCCATTACCTCATGTTCATCCTGATCATCAACCAATAAACCTGTGTTAGTCCTTACTGCGACTCCTTCCTTGTCTTCCGTGCAAGACACCAAAGTCTAACAGTAGGCATATACTATCGGCCTCCGACCCAAACTCTTGAGGGAGACTGGCAGTTGGAGAATGTTGTAAAGGAGGCATCCAAGAAGGGAAGCCTGGTTATAATGGGGCACTTCAATTACCCTCACATAGACTGGGTGAACTGTTGTTCAGCACATGATAAAGAGATAAAGTTCCTAGATATGCTAAATGATTGTTCCCTGGGACAGATGGTTGAAGACCCAACTAGAGGTACAAGAATCCTTGATTTGATCCTGAGTAATACTCAGGATCTGGTGCAAGATATTAATGTGACTGATACAATAGGGAACAGTGACCACAACTCAATTATGTTTAACTTGATCATAGACCGCAAGTCACTGATAAAATCAAACACAGAGACCTTAAATTTTCAAAAAGGAAATTTCCCAAAGATGAGGAAACTAGTAAAAAAGAAACTGAAAGGGAAAATTGAGAGAGTCCAAACACTCCAAGAGGCATGGAGGTTGTTTACAAAAAAAATAACAGAGGCCCAATTGGAATGCATACCCAAAAGGAAAAAGGGCACTGCCAAGTCCAGGAGGACTCCGATGTGGCTTACAGGAGCTGTTCGTGAAGTGATCAAGAGCAAGAAAAGCTCATTTAGAAGATGGAAGGCTTGTCCAAATGAGGACAGCAGGCAGAAACATAAATTCTGGCAGAACAAATGCAAGGCAACAATCAGGAAAGCAAAGCAAGACTTTGAGGAGCGTATAGCTAAAAATACTCAGAGAAATAACAAAGACATCTTTAAGTACATTAGAAGTAAGAACCCAACTAGGAAGGCCATTGGACCATTAGATGACAATGGAAGGCAAGGGGTTATTAAAGAGGAAGCAGAGATTGCAGAGAGACTCAATGAATTCTTTGCTTCAGTATTCACTGAAGAAGACAGAGACCACATGCCCAAAACAGAGCCTATCTTCGTAGGGAGGGAAACCGAAGAATTAAGCAAGATAGAAATAACCAGGGAGGAGGTCCTTGCATGTCTTGTTAAGCTAAACACTAACAAATCACCAGGACCAGATGGCATCCATCCACGAGTTCTCAGGGAACTTAAAGATGAAATTGCTGATCTCCTAGCCAAAATATATAATCTTTCCCTCAAATCAGGCTTTGTGCCTGATGACTGGAAGGTAGCGAATGTAACACCAATTTTCAAAAAAGGATCCAGGGGTGATCCAGGAAATTACCGACCTGTCAGTTTGACATGTGTCCCAGGTAAAGTGATGGAAACCATCTTAAAAGATAGAATTAATAGGTACATAGAAGAGAAGGCGCTGCTAAAGGAGAGCCAACATGGCTTTTACAAGGGCAAATCATGCCTCACTAATCTGCTGGAATTTTTTGAGAGTGTCAACAAGCATGTGGATAAGGGGGATCCAGTTGACATTGTTTATCTGGACTTTCAGAAGGCTTTTGACAAGGTCCCACACCAAAGGCTCTTGAATAAACTTACCAGTCATGGAATAAAGGGACAGGTTTTGTCCTGGATCAGCAACTGGCTAAGGGACAGGAAACAGAGGGTAGCACTAAATGGACACTTCTCCAAGTGGAGGGAAGTAAAGAGTGGGGTCCCCCAAGGTTCAGTACTGGGACCCCTGCTTTTCAACCTCTTCATAAATGATCTAGAGGTAGGAGTAAAAAGCAAGGTAGCCAAATTTGCTGACGACACTAAATTATACAGGGTAGTGAAAACTGTGAGAGATTGTGAGGAGCTCCAGAGGGATCTCTTGACACTGGGGGAGTGGGCAAAACAGTGGCAAATGAGCTTCAACATTAGTAAGTGCAGAGTGATTCATGTTGGGGCAAAAAACCCCAATTACATTTATAAACTGATGGGGTCTGAACTCTCTGCGACAAACCAGGAAAGGGACCTTGGTGTCCTGGTGGACAGCTCAATGAAGATGTCAACCCAGTGTGCCTCAGCAGTGAAAAAAGCAAACTCAATGTTAGGGATCATTAGGAAGGGTATAGAAAATAAGTCAGCAAGTGTCATTTTGCCTCATTATAAATCTATCGTGAGGCCCCATCTGGAATACTGTGTACAGTTCTGGTCGCCATACCTCCAGAAGGATATTATGGAGTTGGAGAAAGTACAGAGGAGGGCAACCAGAATGATTAGGGGACTGGAACACCTTCCTTACCATCTGAGGCTGCAACGGTTGGGCCTTTTCACTCTTGAACGACGGCGTCTAAGAGGTGACCTGATTGAAGTTTATAAAATCATGCACGGTGTGGACAAAGTAGATAAGGAAAAACTGTTTTCCCTATCGCACAACACTAGAACTAGGGGACACTCGATGAAACTTTTGGGTACTAGTTCTCAAACAAATAAGAGAAAGTACTTTTTCACCCAGAGGATTACTGGTCTATGGAACTCCCTGCCAGAAGAAATGGTGACAGCTGTCAGTCTTGACAGCTTTAAGAAAGGATTAGACAAGTTCATGGAGGACAAGGGTATCAATGGCTATAATTATGGCTATCTAAGGACAACCTCCGGGTTGGAGAGATAGGCAGGATATCTCTCAATGCCATTTCCAGGGAATCCTAAGCAGGTGAAGGCATCTCCTTGGGAATACCCTGAAGGAAATGGTGAGCCACTGTGTGAGACAGAATGCTGGACTGGATGGGCTGTGGCCTGTTCCAGCAAGGCTGTTCTTATGTTCTTATGTTGTTATGTTCTTATAATGCAGTGGCCTTTTATCCGCCTTCCATATCGCAGCATGACACCCATTCCACTGATCCAGTTCTGCAAGTCACTTTCTGGTCCTGAGCCCTTTTGGCACACAAAGTCCTCCTCAGCCCCATGCCAGTATTGATGAAGCTGCTGCCCTCCATCAATATGGATTAAAGTGGGATTTAATCCATTTGGGGGCCATCACCCTTCCCTGTGGACTTTGTCAAGGCCACTTAATCCTCAGGGTTGTCAGGTTAGTTAACCGCTGGCTGACGCTCAGCGTTGAGTCACTACCAGTTAGGACCTAAATAGCTGACACTCAGGAGGAGAATTTTAAACTCTTCCTAAACAAAGAGACATTTTAAAAGAATTCTATTTCTGGTTGCAAAAATGTTTTTTAAAGATATTTTTAAAAATACAAAGAACAAATATTCAGAAGATCACTAATTTTATCTGAGAAACTACTGATTTTTGATTTGTGGCTGGGGATGGTCTTACTTGATGTTAGCAGAGTTTTGGTGCCTATGGCTCCTGTCTTGTCACTATACAATTGTTCAATCAGTAACAAAAAATTCCAAAGATGCTATATGCCACTAAGTCACTTTTGATATATATGGTGAATATATGAATTAATGTTTCCCTTCAGTTTTTTCAGGAACATAAAAGCTTTATTTTTTAAAAGCTCCATAATTTATTATTTCTATTATTTAGCTTACTTCTAAACTATTTCTCCCTTACACCTTTCCCACTATAGATGTTGGGGCTGTCTCAGCTAAGATGGTCAGATAAAATTAAACTTGATATTTGAGCTAAAAGCTACTTGAAGAACATCCTCTTGTCTGGATTGTCCTGCCTCTGTACGTGCATGTAAACCAAACAATCAAGAAGCAGATTAAGGCATGTCTAATCCTGGCAAGTGCGTCACTGGCTCCCTTTAGAAAACTCGCATTGTTAGACACCTTCTCCCCACCCCAGGTGCATCATCTGCTATTGCCTTAATAATTAACTACAATACCTCCATCAGGTACTGCACTAACATGAATCACAGACTCACTTTTTGGATGTTAATGAGGATGTACTATGTAATTCCATAGGAATTCTACTGTATAGGCCAAGCTTTCAGTGAAATACATGGATTACGTGCAAAGAGTCCATAGTTAGCAGAGTTCTCTGCACAAAGCTACCCTTATTCCACAACAGAGCTGTTTCATAAGCAAGTCAATATGACAAAGCACATAGAAAATGCACTTTAAAATACTTTGTGATGCACAGGAGGGCATATTTCATATGTACAGGAGCTTCCCATTTCTTATTTTCAAAATTCAGGGAGAAACCCTTCTGATTTGGACTACTCTTGCCAGGATTCTGAAGGGTACCATAAAAAAAGTAACTTGTCGAAGCTTTGTTCTGGTCTATGAGACCATATGCATTTATGCACAAAATTTTGGAATGTGCCCAACAGTGGTTCTATTATACCTGGTTCAAATATTGACAGAATGTATTGAAATGGACACCCCACCCCTACCCTTCTTAAAGACAGCTGTGGCAACTGATATCAAAATATGTTTTGCAATCCCTCTGCTGCTGCAATTAAGTTTCAAAGGTAAGATACAAATAGTTGCCTCAGATCTCTTTGACAAAACATTGGCCTAATAAAAGGGCTTTATGTCACCTCGTAAAGATGCAGAGGTTCAGGTTTTGGTAGAACTCCAGGAAACTATGATGATGATGTGGCGGGGAGGGATCAACTGCTTCATCTTGAACAGCTCTCAAAAGACTCTAGGAATCCAGTGCCAACTCAGGGATAATAGAAATGTTGTGTTCTGCTCAGACAATGTGAAGTAACTGTGCAATGATCCATTTAGCTGAGCCTACAGATTCTCTTTGTTTGGCCAAAGCTTAGGAAAGCACTTACATGACTATACCTCCCATAATCACCCCCAAAATAGAAATGTTATAGCAAAGATGTTTTCATGAAATTTGCATACTGAACAAGCCTAGGATTTTCATATTTCTTGGACATCAGCCCCCAGGAGTCAGCAGAATTTCCCCCAACCAGTATTCTGGAGGCGTTAAAATCAAGAAATCAAACTCTTGAGAGGTGTGGGTCTTCAGGTACTTATAGCTGATTAAGTAAGAGTCTAGTAGCCACTGTCCTTCTTTGCACAGAAAAAAATGGGTGGATAGAGCTAAACTCCATGGTAACTGCATGGAATTAGTGGTTTGACAGTTTTTGAGAAACACCCTGTGCTCAATCTAATGGGGGGGGGGGACTACTGTGTATTCACTATTCCATGCATGTTAAGATATACCTCCTTGCTGGTTCTGAAAAACACCAATTGTCCTGTTGTTATTATTATTATTTTAAGACTAGGAGGGCTTTGGCATCTTTAGAGCCAATCAACAATTTATTTGTACATTCATAGTAACAAGGTTTATTCACTCATTCAGAATTGAATTTTATAGTTATTTACTAAGAGGTCATCACAATGGATGGATGCCTGATATGCTGTAGTGGTGGAAAGAGTAGATTACTACTACTACTACTACTACTACTACTACTACTACTACTACTACTACTACTACTACTACTACTACTACTACTACTACATGGGGTGAGCTGAGGATGAGCTGGTCCACTTTTA
This sequence comes from Bradypodion pumilum, assembly GCA_035047305.1. Lineage (NCBI taxonomy): Eukaryota > Metazoa > Chordata > Lepidosauria > Squamata > Chamaeleonidae > Bradypodion > Bradypodion pumilum. The sequence goes on from JAWDJD010000001.1 coordinate 89,957,783, forward strand.
TTTTATGGTATCCATACCTGTTGAATGCTGGATCATACCCAGAACCATGCTATTCCCAGCTGATGTAAACACACAGATTGGGATATATGAGAAGGGTGGGGTGGATTAAAAATCATGTACAGTAGCTCTTCCCTCCATCCTCATGTGACCCCAGGCATCCAGACCCAGTGTGGGCAGGTGTTAAGTTTCATTATAACTATTATTAGTTTCCCAGGTGCTATTGTTGTTACACTGGCTGTGTATAAAACTTTATTTTAACCTCTTACTTTTTAACTGTTCTGAAAATTGGTAGACACTTTTAGAAACTTCTGGATTAGTACTCCAAATTTATAAGGTGTTTAATAATACAAACAGATACATGCTTCTAGACCAGTGTTACCTTAAAAAGTGCTAATCCATGTGGCAGACCAAATTTTATTTTATGTGTATTGTGTCTGGAATTGTGTTGTACTATAACGGTATATTCCCACACCAGTGTGATAGGAGTTGCAGTCAAGCGTATTTCGAGTCCACTTGATTGTGTAAGGCTGTTTCTGAGACTGGAAGCTTTGAACTAGGAATAATATTTGGCAAGAGGACTACTTCCTGTAACTAACACATAGAAATTTTACACAAATGTAGACTTAATACATTGTATTGATCCAGTGTATCTACTCTGGACAGGACCTTTTTCTCTCTGTCCCAACATCATCCTCTTGTGAGCTTTTATAGCAACAAATAAATCAAATGCTGCTACATGTATTGCCATTTGTGTTATTAATGGTGATTAAATTCACTCTTGTCAAACTGGCAGCAGAAGAACTATTAAGAGCTGTGCAAATCCCCAGGCCTACAGCCACTGAGATGGGCCCCCTTGTCTGTGAAAAGTGTGTATTGTAAAGCTAATGGATTGAAAATCCCTGGAAATGGTCTTGCCTTTTTTGTTTAACCTCAGCCACTTGGTTGAGGAAAATGCAAACATTAAGCACTAATGTCATCAACCATGCACTGTATGCTAAAGGAAGCACTGAGCCTTTAAGCTCCATAATCCTCAAGAAAACAGGGGGTCAGCCACCTGCACTAGCTTCTAAAGTTCTCTTTCAATTAGTTTTAGTTAGACTTTTCCTGCTTTCCACAGTGGTATTTCAAGACATGGAAAAGAGCTTCTTTATATAAGCCAGAAATTTAGTCGAGACATCTTATAGTTGAACACCTAAATATACTGCAGTACTACCTTTGGGATAACACACCTTGATGTGGTAAGCCAGTTGGAGAACATTAGGCAAGCTGTGGGCATTACTGTCAGAGGGGTGGACTCTATTATGAGTTTAGACTCCTAATAAGTTAAGTCAAGGTGGAATAATCAAAGCTGTGAAACCAAACTAAAGTGCAGCCATCCTCTTTGGGAATGAATGCTCACCTCAGCAGAAGAGAATTAATAGTTGCAGTACTGATGAGGGTGAAGAAATTCTTAAAAGGCAGGTGATCGGCAGCAGCAATAGAGACACCGAAGCTGACTTTTGCTAGTACTGAGCAAAAGACGACAATGGTAAATAACTTGTGAATATCTCAAAAAACCCATAAAGAGACCATCACAGAAGATGAGTTTCCCAGGTTAGAAGACACTAGACAGCAACTGGGACAGAGCAAAGGATAATTAAAAATGCAGCACTAATGAGTAAGCAACTGGATTAAAACCAAAAGGATGGCTAGTTGATTATGTGCACAAAAGCATAAGGTAAGACCAATGATGTATATCTCATATATTCTTAACATGGAATGAGAGAGGTATGAATCAAGGCAAATTCAGAATAATAAAACAACAAATTAAATTCTTATACATTACATCAAAATATTAGATGTGAGAAAACAAACGTTTGATGAAAAATAACATTTCTAATTAGCAACCTCAGAAGAAGTGATAACAGTGAGGCAAGATATAATTAAAAACAAAGATGGAGAAGCTTTATCATTTAAAAAAACAGGTTTGCAATGGGATGCAGACTACGAACACTAAATATCAGTAAAGAGAGTAAAGCTGAAGAACATATTTTCCAAGTCTGGCTTCAGAGCCTGCTGATAGGGATGTAATGTATACATGTGAATAGTATTGTGTAAGATACATGAAGCTATGTCTTTAATGGTTTCAACAGAGCAGCACCCAGCTGAATTCACTGAGTGGGTGACTGAGCAGAATATCATGTATAAATTAGGGCTTCTCAAAAGCCACCTTGCTTTGTGCCAAAAACTGCTGTATGCCTAAACTACTGGATGCATGCTAGCCAGACTGCTTGCTAGCTTTACTGCCTTATGGACATCACTGTTTTGCTTGGAGGAAAACGCTGCTGGCTTTGCTGACACTCTCTGGAGGAGAGAAAGAGCCAGAGCAATCTTCAGAGGTCTGGAACTCAACTGGAGGAACAAGCCTGGACAAAAAGGGTTTTTTGCCCTACCTAGAGTTGCAGTGAGTACTTTTACTGTGTCTCAGAACTTAAAGTAGTGCTCACAAGAACTTACAGACTGTTTATATGCCAGAGAGGAATCTGTTGTTTATGTTATCTTTATGAACTATTCTGCTGAGTAAAAGCTTGTTCTGTTGAACTGTTACTCTGCATCTCCGCTTGTTATTGTCTGGGAGAGAGAGATAAAACCACACTGGCACCGCTGCTGCTGCCAAAAGCTAACTGCTTAACTCTGCATGACTCGAACCCAGACCACAACACCTAACACCTGCACACTCTCATCAGCAGAGATGAGTAAAATAGTCAACTATTTTCCAATGGTTTTTGTCTTTTCATGAATCCAAAATACAGTAGACCCCTGCATATCAAAAAAAAAAACAAACCTCAGTTCCATGGAGCTCTTTGTTAACCATTTTTGCTATGTGGGGGTATCGTACAGAGTGCACAAACGCGTTGTTATATGAATTTTTCATTATACAAAGTGTTTGTTATATGGGGTTCCACTGTACAGTATAGTAGACTCAGTTTAATTATATCTGGCTTTGACTTGACTTCATCTAGGATCCACAAATTTGTCTTTATGGTGATCTATGGTTTTCATAAAATTTTCCTTCAACAAAATTATTTAGACAGCATCAATTTCTTCCATGTTACAATCCTGCTTCTATATTCATACACAGTAACTGGGAATATTATACCCTGGGCAAAGAGAATGCTCTGCACTTGCATCAAAACCAAATTGGAAAAGGGAAGAAGGAATTCACTGGACAAGGAATAACATTAAGGAATAACACTTGGAGGACCCTGGGTAGGCTGAGGGTCTGAATTCCTAAATGAAAGACCAACATGCTCAAGTGGGGGCTGATGGCAGACAACAACTTGCTGTGTGAATGTGGAGAGGTACAGAATCCAGCTCATTTACTGGTCTGCCGATTGCTCCCAGAAACATGCACCAATGAGGAGTTAAGTTTGGTTAATGACAAAGCCAAGAAAGTGGCTTCATTTTGGCAGTCCAGAGTTTGATCAGAACACGAAAGAAGAACTTGCAACTGTGAGTTCCCCAACATCAGGAAATGAAATTTTATACCTTTCAGCTCTCTTTCCAAGCCAAGGGGATCCAATCATTGTTGCAAAATTTTAGAATATGAGAAGCAGTGCTGCACACAAGCCCTGTTTAAGCCTATTTTCTAATACACAATCCAAAGGAGCTGAAGATGTCTGTTCTAGCTCTATACCACCACCATCACTAATCCTGGCTTTCCTGTTTTCATTGGGCAGGTCTGGAAAGAAGCTGTACTTGAGTTTGGCTGAACCTTTGGCCTTCTGAAAGTTCTGGACTTCAGGTACCAGAAGCCCTAGCCAATGCTGCTATCAATTAGGGTTGTTAAGAGTTGACATCCAAAACATCTGGAGGTTCACAGTTTCCACATCACTGTACTAGATTTTTGCCCCCAGATGAAAACCAGCATGGCCCTCTGGTAACACAGGTTTTCAGATGTTGCATCTTAAAGGGGCAGTATACAACAATGATGTCTTTTTAAATTATATTGGGGACAGGTAAGTCTGGATTGGGCTCTGAACACAAGAAGAATCTAGTAGTGATAACTAGAACAAAAGAAAAGCAAGAAGAGCAGCAACAAACCTCAAGTTCTTAGGATAATGAGGACTAACAGACGTTTCTTCCACTGACTCTGAAATAAATACCGTATTCTAATTTGAAAGTCTCAGTACAAAGAGCTCCCAAAACATGAAGTAACAAATATACATTTATGCAACAAATGATACATTCATGAAGTGAAACTGTTATGTGAGTTTCGTGTTCAGGGAATGAAAAAGCAGACAAGGGAAGTAGTGAAATTCAGCTCTTTATTAGTGCGGTTTGAACACAGTTTGGATGGGGCAAAACTCAGACTTATATACACTATAAACAGTAACAGTAACAATATAACAAGCCCATTGGCTAACAGAGTGTGCACATTTTCGATCCACTTATTTGCATAAGAATAGATACATGAGAAAAGATACATTCCGCTCCTATCAGAAAACACAGTTAACATACATAAAAGTGAGGTAAAAAAAAGTGGTTATAATCTTTTCATGAAAACCTCTGGAGCTGCTCGCCTAGAGTAAACACAAAAGGGGGGGGGGGCGCGTATCTGAAACCTTTTAAAAATGTCACTATTCAGTTCCACCATATTAAAAGAAAATGACTAGAAACAATTGTCCTTTCCCAGTAATGGTCTGAGGTCTGGGTGAATGAAACAACAGAAACTTGTTAGCAGAGATAGGGAAGTATCTGTGGTCTCCTCCTCATATTTTAAGTCAATCTTTAAAAGTCCTTGATGCTCCTGTCATAAAATTAAATTTAGGAGAGTTGGTGACATAGCCTCAGCATTAGAACCAGTGTGGTATTGTGGCTGGTTCTCACCAGTTCTAGCTGGTAGTATAAATTCCAGGCCATGCCCACTTGGCCAGCCATGCCAACCTCTCGGCCTCCCCCTCCCAGCGCTGCCAGAAACACGTCCCATTTGCCTCGCCCAGGGCCGAAGGCACACTTTCATCTCCGCACTTCCCTTGCGCCTTCGACCCTGGGTGAGGCAAATGGGATGCATTTCTGGCGTTGCTGGGAAGGGGAGGCCAGCCAGCGCAAGCCCACCAACTCACCCCGCTCACCTCCCAATAGCACCACCAGCAGGGACACGTTTACAGCAGCACAGGGCTGGGAGGGGGAGGCCAGCCAGTGCACCAGCCCAACAAATTGCCCTGCTCACCTCCCAGTAGCGCTGCCGGCAGGGATGCGTTTCCAGTGGTGCTGGGCTGGGAGGGGGAGGCCAGCCAGTGCCAGTCCACCAACTCGCCCTGCTCACCACCCAGCAGCGCCGCTGCTCTGCGACTCATCATCATCATCTCCACAAAACAAGAGAGCAAGGTAGGTTTCTTTTTTTCTGGGTGGGTGGGTTGAGGCCACGCCCACAGATAGCCATGCCCACAGATAGCCACACCCACCAAGTGTGTAGTATTTTTTTTTACAGTGCATCACTGATTAGAACCTAGTTGCAGGTGGGCCAAACTGCATTCAGATTCCATAATAAGATAAAGAATTAGCAATGAGACCCCGGGATACAAGAAACTAGTCACTCTTGTAAAAAGGCATCATCCCACTTCATTTGGTGCTAGACAGAGCTCATCTTGAAATTTCAGTCCAGTACAGACAACTTGGAAATGTGTAAAGGGAGGGCAAATGAAGAAGGGTTTGTGGGGAACATATCTTGGAGGAGAGCTTGAAGGGATTGAGAAAGTTTATCTTGGGCAAGAGAGGGCTGAGTGGGATAATAGTGCTACCAAAATTCCTGATTTTGTCAAACCAATATAATAACTATATTTTCCCTAAAAACCCAAAGAGATAAAAGAGGAATAAATGAAGAACTATATTTTGAGCTGCTTGTAAACAAACAATGCAGTGGTGGTCTCAGCAGGTTCGGACAGCAAGTTCAAACCGGCAGTAAAACTGTCTGGCCCGCTGTTGTGTATGTAACAGTATTACTTTAAGAATGTATGAATGTAACCTGACAATGATTACAATGTAACCCAGCTGTTTAAGGAACGCGAGTAAGCTGCCCATAGAGGGCAGCTGCGAGCGTTCAGCTCACATGGTTCACATTCCCCAATCACCAGCAGCCGCGGGAACCTTTCCCGCGCTAGGATCACCTGGAGAAGATGGGCGTGACTCAGAATGACGTCACGCCGGTAGCAGCCAATGAGCTACTATGCAACAATATTCAAATGTATTACTGCAGTATAAAATGAGCTGTACCTCCGCCATTACCACATGTTCATCCTGACCATATGAAATAAACCTGTGTTTTAGCCCCCACTGCAGCTCCTTCTTTGTCTTCCGTGCAAAACACTAAACCCGCCCACTGCCATGCCCTGCCCACCTCTTCCTCTTCCTCATCCTCTCATCCCACTCCAGACGCAACTCCAACATCCTTGCTGCTGGGTCTGGGCACACAGAGTGGGGTGAGGTGAGTCAGCAGTAACTCTGCTGCAGTTACTATTTAAAGGAGAATTAGAGTATCGAAGTGCAATTGCTAACTAATGGTCTGACGAAGTAGACTTGATCCACAAAAGTTCACATTAAAATACAACAGTTTAACCACGCCCACCCAGTCACCTGGCCATGCCCACAGAGTTGGCCACACACAGAGAATTGGCCACGCCCACAGTGTGGTAGTAAAAAAATTGAAGTCCACCACTGAAACAATGGAAGGAGGGAAAGGAATATATCCTTACAAATGAACCAATATTAATACTGTATGAATTTATGGCAAACAATTGAAAAGTCTTATTTTCCTGCAACTGATTTTCATGTAACCTCTGTGGAAATAAAATTATATGGAAATAAGAACTTCTGCCAAGAAAGAATGATACAGATCTTTATGTTTCTTGTTCAAGTACAAATGTCTAAACAAGATTTAAGACACTGATGAATTAGTCCAATCTGTTGCAGAAGGATTAGTGTGGTGCTTATATAAATAATCCAACTGAATAAACAGTCTTAATTTGAGGTAAAGTTTCATTCTTGAATAGAAGATAGCATCTCATAAATGCAACCCTTATGCCAAATGTAACATTTTGTATGAAACTAACTACAGGCTAAATTACAAAAGATAAATGCATAGTCATGGTAGAATAGTTATTCCTCAGTTCCGTTGGCTTGATCTGGAATGAGAAAGATTATCCAGCAGAACTAGGTTGCCATTGCCTGGGGTACGCCCATTTGTGGTTCAAAAATGTAAAAAGAATCCGCAATCTTTGAAGTGGCTTTTTCTCTGTACAGAATCATCAAGTTTTGATGAGATAGCTGGAAAACTTACTGGAGCACTTGAAGAATTAGGACAGTATTACACCATCAACCATTTGAAGCCTATCCTGAGTAAGACTCAAGTGTGTGTTTTCCACCTTGGAAACAAAGAGGCAAGGGTTGAGTTGGATGTTACATGGCAAGGCATTGTTCAGCACCAAAATACCTCAGCGTGACACTTGACAGGACACTCTCTTTTAAGCAGCACTACCAAGGCTAAAGTTAATACTAGGAACAATATCACCAGGAAGTTGACAAACTATTAATTGGGAGCCCCATCATCCATGTTGCGTACATCAGCTTTGGCCCTGAGTGTCGCTGTGGCAGAGTATGCTGCTCCAGTATGGAGTGCATCTGCATACTCAAAGCAAGTTGACATTGCTGTTAATGAAACAATACTCATAGTTACAGGATGCCTCAAACCTACACCAGCTAATAAAATATATCCACTTGTTGGTATCACTCCACCTAAAGAGAGTAGTAGTGGATGCTGAAGGAACTAAGCAAGAGAATGCCCCTCAACATCCTCTGAATGGATATGTGCCTCAAGTCCACTGGCTCAGATCCAAGAAGAGCTTTATGGAAAGAACAAACATTCTGGAGGGTACGTAAGAGCAAAATCAAATTAGAAGATGGAGGAAGGCGCTCACTGCTTGGCAATGGAATACAGACAGTCTATGTCCAATCCCTAACCATATGCACTGTGTGTATATCCCTGGGCCCCCAGAAATGTCATTCCCTGCCTCTGATGATGTGAGCTGTATATATCTACAATAACTCAGGCTACTATAAATTTTCTTGTCTTAAAAGTGGCACCCAACTCTTTGTTTTTAGGTGCACTTGTGAACATGGTGTTGCTTTCTCCTAAACCGCATATCTCCCTCTCTCTTTTCATTTATTCATTCAAGCTGCTCGAGACTGTAAAGCAGATCTGGTGCACTTAAATGTGAGTGAAAGTGCTAGTGAATGTGCAAATAATATCTGAGCAAAATATGTTTTAAAATTTAATCAATTGGTTGTAGTGGATCTCTTCATAAATTCAAGTTTTATGAGGCTTCTCCTAGAACCAAAAGTGACTGGTTAGTTACATGGGCAAAATTTAAGACATGACATTGATGGTAAGAATTTAGCTTGTTTTATGATAAGCGTAGCTTTCACTCCCTGTCCCTCTCCTTCTTTGGTCCTTGCTATCGGTCATATGGCAGAGCAATTTAGCTATACCTTCCACACAGTCAATTATGTCTAGCACTTTGTTGATTCAAAGATGGAGCTTCAAAAAAGGCAGTCACTACAGAACATGTGAAGCACTCAGGAACTAAAGTTCTCTCATCATAAACCTTGTAAGAACCAGTGCATTTATGAGATTAATACAGCAAAATGCCTTTCACAGAGGAGGTATTGCTGAATAGTCTTGGCATAATGCCATCAGAACAGCTGCCTTCACATTGATCTAAGGTCATCTGAGAGGAAATTTCCACCAGAATGATTCATTTGGATGAAACATTAAAGGTTTCTCCTCCAACAGGTACTGTAGAGAATGTAGAGATAAAGAAAAAGCCCCCAGATGGCTTCAAATGAGGGGACAGATATTGTAAAAGTTGATTATTGGATGACAGCAGTAGCTATGGTCACTAGGAGAATTCTGGGTGGCATAATCCCAAAATGGTAACTTAATTTTTACAAGCTCTGAATAAATTGGGAGATGGGGAAGGGAGAGGAATTAGGAACTTGTGTGTCAAGATGTAAAATTTTATATGTATTTAATAATAAAATAATCAAGGAGGCTATAGAAAAAGCAGTCCTGGATAGGTACTGTATTTTCAAAATTGAGATTTACAAAACATTTATTTATTTGTTACATTTCATTACTGCAAAACAATTAATCTCATAAATGCACTGGTTCTTACAAGGTTTATGATGAGAGAACTTTAGTTAGTGAGACAGAAAGACTGGGTTAGCTAGGAAACATGAGCCAAGGTTCTGAACAGGCAGAACTCGGCCATTTAGATTAGGAATGGAGAATCTTCTGTCACCAGCCATTAGTCCAAGGGATTGGAGAATCAATTGGTGGCCACACAAAGCAATTAAATCAGATGAGAGATGCTGTATGAAAGCACACATTGACCTGACTCTTCAGAGATGTTTCAGGTCTTCACAAGACAGCCTGGTCAACCCATCAGAACCCTTCTCAGTCAGAATACTGGGAAACCTCCCATTTGAGGAGAACTTTCCAGGGCAAAAAGAAATTAAACAAAGGACCAGCTATCATCTTTGGACCACAAGCTTTCCATCCATGGTTTAGGTAGATAGATGGAATTCTGGTGCTATTTTGGTGTTCTCTGGTGCTATTTTTGTGTTTTCCTATTAAACAGCAAATTATGTTTCACATTGTTGACATATAATTTTATCTTTATTGTTAGCAATTAAAGTCAGGATCTAAACATGCTTTTCTCTTACCCACACCATAAGTCTTAGGAGGTAACATATTGTGTGGACTCGGAATTACAACACTATCTTGCCACCTATTGGTTGACAGGAGTATGTTTTTTATCCATAATATTTGAAAGAGACAAGGGAATCCTTCCATAAAGTACAAATACTTTTTTCAGAACATGTTTTAAATTTAAAATATTTGGAGACAGTATAGGCTAGAATATACATTCAGTTTGAAAATTGTTCTGTTTTTGTTTTGCTTTGTTTGGAGCAGGAAGGGTATACATTACTAGCAAATATCCAAAGGAAGCTTTTCTGCCTGAAAAGCATTATTACTTGCACTTGCGGTTCAATGCTACACGGTTTCCCTCGAAAGCCAATCCCACTAAATTCTGCAGGACTTAATCTCAGGTATGTGGGCGTAGAAATGAAGAGCTAGGGAATTACTTCAGCTTTCATGCACTGCTTATGCATATGCCTTTTTTATGTTGTTGTTCAGTCGCACAGCCAATTCCGACCCTTTGCGACCCCATGGACCACTGCCCTCCAGGCACCTCTGTCCTCCACCATCCTCCTCAACCCACCCAGCTCTGTGCCCATTGTGTCAACAATACCATCCATCCATTTATCCATTGTTTTACCGCTGAGTATTAATCTGGAAAGTTAAAATCCTCTGCAAGGATTAGCCATTCCTTGTGCGACCATATTTAATCTTATACTAAATAAGGGCTTGTGGGTTAGAAAATAATATAAAATGTGGGAATCAGGGCTATAGCCAAGGGGGTTGGGGGGGAACCCTCCTGAGCTAACAGCCTGCCCACCCCCACCCCACCCCATGATGCCAATGTTATATATGTGAGTGTGACATTGTCGCCCCTCCTGAACTTTTTTTGCCCCTCCTGACCCCCCATCTAGTAGTTACGGACCTGGTGGGAATGTTTCTAAATTGTAGAATCTTAGTCATTATCCGTGTCTGAATCACAAGGCAGATCTGACAATGTAGTTCAAAGTAAAGGAATTGGCACATATGCAGCCCCTTATGTAAAGTTGATAGTACTAGTGTAATTATGGGGAGCTGTAACATTAACTGTGGCAACATATGGTTCTATTGAAATCTATTGTTAGAACATCTATATCTGCAATAATATTTATGTGTCATCAAATTGATTCCAGCTTACTGTGATGCTTTTCCAGGGTTTCCAAGATATAGAGTACTCAGAAGTGGTTCACTAGATTTTTCTTCTGGGAGTACTCTCAGGTCTACACAGCTTGGCAAAACCTACACAGGCTAGCTCTTCTCCCTTGAGACACAGTGGGATACAAACCAAGCTATCCAGCCAGTTTATGTTTTGATCTAGATCTAGAAATACAAAGAGCTTTGAAACATTCCTTTTTTAAAAATATGGCTCCCAAAATATCCCAGCTGGTATGGCCAGCAGCCATGCTTCATGGAGGTTTCTGGGAACCGAAATCCAAAAACAATAACTGTTACAAAACCTCTGTATGGGTGGGTGTGCATGAGCGCATGTGCATGCATGTGTGCATATATCTCTGTGTGTGCATGAATTCTCAATTCCAATTACTTATGTAGATATTTTTCCCATTAACTTTGTTGTGCATAAAATCTATCATACCTCACTTTGGGAGCCCTGCTGGGCAGAAAAGCAATTAACAAATACTTTTAATAAATAATGAGTACTCTTTAGAAAGCACATGATTGTATCTTTCCTTGTGTCCCTCTGAAAGGACAAAGAATAAGGACTATGATGAAGCACAACACATTTCAGTCACAAAGTCTCTGTGACCAAAGGTTTAACAAGGACTCTCTGTGAAGCATTTGTAGGAGCAGCAGAGACTGTGATCAAACAGCATGTCACAAAGTGCCTCTGGCTACCAATTTGGAGATGAGTCTCAGTTTTTGTTTGAAGCACACTTCAAGCTTCAAACCCACAAGATACAGTGACAAGTGACAGAAAGAAGATCATTGTTAAATTTCACTGGATCTGAAATACAGCAATGTGACTGTGTTGATTCTTCTTCCATGACAGTCCTTTGGTACTCTGAAATTTAAGACATCCAACAAGGAGGAGATGAATCAAGGTAACAAGAAGGGATACTATGTAGTTGCTATCAGAGGTGCACCAATCTATATTTTTGCACCATGACTCTGATATTTACCCAAAATACAGCTTTTCACACCTTAAGTTTCTATATCAGCAGGATGATGATGACAATCATGATCATGATGATAATTAATTGATGTAATGACAATTTCAAAATATACCTAATTCATATGCACAATCTAGAATTACATTATGTGGACTAGATATACAGTATGTAGGGCTTGCCACAAATGTAAAAAAGCAATTAGCATAACAACAAATTACACAGACAGGCATTGCAAAGTTACATTTTTTTCACTAGTTGGCTAAATCTTTTGGATTACTCACATCTTTCTCACAAATTGCCACCTCCAGTTT